>JAEOAD010000009.1:25337500-25645000 GCA_036365145.1 Orientallactaga sibirica | reverse complement strand
TCCTGTGAAGGCAGGCCAACTTCTTCTGCCATTATGGAACTTCCCCTGGATCTATAAGCTTCAATAAATCCCTTCCTCCATAACTGTGCCTGGACTGGAAGTTCATCTCAGCGAACCTGAAGCTGTCTGATATTGCCACTGTTTTACAGCAGTGATAATTTACATTGCTGTGGGGAAAATCACTGCAAAATTGATAAGCTGCTTAATTAGAGTAAGGTTGGGAAAGGTGCTTGCCTGCTCTTCCCACTCATCCAGGTGACTTTGGGAAAGTTGGTGTGAGGCATTACCACTTCAAGAGGAACCAGAGCTTCTGCCCCACTGTCAGCCTTAACAAATTGTGGACGTTGGTCAGTGAACAGACCTGGGTAAATGCTGCCAAAAACAAGACGGGTGTTGTCCCCTTCACTGATGTTGTGCAGTCGGGCTACCACAAAGTTCGGGTGAAAGGGAGGCCCCCTAACAACCTGTCGTTGTGAAGGCCACATGTCTCAGCAGAAGAGCTGAGGAGAAGATAAAGGGTATTGGGGTTACCTATGCCCTGGTGGTGTGAAGCCGCACAAGGAGTTCATTAAATGCTAGCAAGTACTTTACAGAGAGAGAGAGAGAGTTTGGGAAGAAGAACCCCATATGGGTTGGTAATGCTGTACCCAGAAGCCTTAGATTGTTAAAAGAAAATTTCAGTGCCAGGGGTGGTATACCTGTTAGTCAGGGAGTCCCCTGATGCCCCAAACATTACAGGCCCTTGCTGCGAAGCCTGCTGGCCTGGCTTGATTCCCCAGTATCCATGGAAAGCCAGATGCACAAAGTGGGGCATGAGTCTGGAGTTTTATTTATATTTATATTTATTTATTTATTTATTTATTTGGTTTTTTCCAAGGTAGGGTCTCATTCTAGCTCAGACTGACCTGGAATTCACTATGGAGTCTCAGGGTGGCCTCAAACTCACAGCAATCCTCCTACCTCTGCCTCCTGAGTGCTGGGATTAAAGGCGTGCACCACCAAGCCCAGCTGTTTTTTTTTTGTTTTTGTTTTTTAATTTATTTTTGGAGAGAGACATAGAGACAGACAGACAGAGAGGGAGAGGGAGACAGAGAATGGGCACGCCAGCAGTCTCTCAGCTGCTGTGAACGAAATCCAGATGTGTGCGCCCCCTTGTGGTCAAGTGCCGTATTGCGCCCTTGCGTCACTTTGCGTCTGGCTAAACGTGGGACCTGGAGATTGAAACCAAGTTCTTAGGCTTAGCAGGCAGGCACCTTAACCGCTAAGCCATCTCCCCAGCCCGTGTTTTTTTTTTAAATATATCTTTTTATGTTTTTGGTTTCCCGAGGTAGGGTCTCATTCTAGCTCAGGCTAACCTGGAATTCACTATGTAGTGTCAGGGTGGTCTCGAACTCACAGCAATCCTCCTACCTCTGCCTCCAAAGGCATGCCCCACCACGCCTGGCTTGGAGTTTGTTTTTAGTGGTAGGAGACCGTGGAACACTCATTCTCTCATTTTAAATAAATAAATAAATACTAATAAAAATTCCAGAGAGCTGGTTAGGGCTGGCTCCAGGCACGGGAGTTGAATTACTAACTAATTGGAATAACTAAGTTGGAATACTAAAAAATACCGTCAAGAGCTAGGGCCTCCGGATACTGAACCTGCCTGGGGTGGGTGGGTGTGTGTGTGTGTGTGTGTGCAAAACTAGCTGCTCCCAAGGGCTAAGGAATCTCTGAAGACCCCACAAGAACTGTTAAGTGTTGGGAGAGGCCTTCCCGGGGCTGCAGGACTACAACACTAGAGGGCGCCATCTGCCGTGGCTCCCAGCTGCCTCCTGCTGCTGCATGCCTGTCAATCAATAACCTGGGCATAGAAAAGCTGCCTGCACTTGAAAAGCTTCCCCTTGCCCACACATTTCTCTGTGAGGAAAGTAAAAGAACTCCAGCCAACCAACTGACTGGTAACAGACAACTGCTGTGGCATCAGGCTCAAGGGCAGATTTTTAGCAAAAGTTGTTTCTGTCTCACTTTTTTCCCTTTTGTTTCTTTTTTTGGTTTTTCAAGGTAGGGTCTCGCTCTAGCCCAGGCTGACCTGGAATCCACTATGTAGTCTCAGGGTGGCCTCGAACTCACAACAGAGGTCCTCCTACCTCTGCCTCCCAAGTGCTGGGATTAAAGGCGTGTGCTGGCTTCCATTTCTCTTTTCTGACTGGTGGGAATGTAGACTGCATTAAACATATCAAAAATAAGGCAGGTGCTCTGTAGATTTTCTGTACTCGCTGGAGCACTTGTGTAACTCTTCAGCCACCTTCCTTCCCTTCCCTGGCAATACACACGTGTGACCATATAAATCTGATTCTATTAGAATGAATGACCACACCGCCTTTATAGAACCCCTTCATGTTGAGGATATGGCTCAGTGGGTAGAGTGTTTGCCATGCAAGCATGCAGACCTGAAATCAGATCCAGAGCACACATGTAAAATGCCAGGCATGTGGGCACACGTCTGTGATTCCAGAGACAGGGAATCCCTGGGACTCACTGGCTAGTCTAGCTGAATTAGTTAGCTCCAGGTTCAGCGAGAGACCCTGTCTCAGAGTGACTGAGGGAAATGTGATGTTGACCTCTGGTCTCCACATGCAAGTACATGCATGCCCACCTACATACAAAGACACATATGAATGAGCACACACAGCACACAAACATACCTATCAAAAACAATGGGGGGAGGCACTGGAGAAATGGCTTAGCAGTTAAGGCATTTGCCTGTGAAGTCAAACATTCCGGTTCAATTCTCCAGGACCCACGTAAGCCAGATGCATGAGAGGCACATGCATCTGGAGTTCATTTGCAGTGGCTGGAGGCCCTGGTGTGCCCATTCTCTCTGTGTCTGCCTCTCTTCTCTCTCTCTCTGCTTGCAAATAAATAAATAAAGATTTTAAGAAAAAAAAAATTGGATTGGGACATGGCTCAGCTGTTAAAGGTGCTCTCTTGCAAAGCCTGATGACCTGGGTCCAATTCACAAAATAGGGTTCATTCTGGAGTTCATTCATAGATGCAGGGGTCTCAACATGCCTATATTCTCTCTCTCTCTCCACCCCCTTCCATCTCTCCCTCCATCCATCCCCATAAATAAATAAAAATATTTAAAAAAAACAAACAAACAAACTGGGGCTGGAGAGATGGCTTAGCAGTTATGACGCATGCCTGTGAAGCCTAAGGACCCCAGTTTGATTCTCCAGGTCCCATGTAAACCAGATGCACGTGGTGGCGCATGTGTCTGGAGTTCATTTGAAGTGGCTAGATGCCCTGGCATGCCTATTCTCTCTCTCTCTTCCCCCTCTGTCTCAAATAAATAAATGAAATCTTTACAAAAAAAAAAAAAAAACCTGGCCCCTCCTTGGTCTGAACCTGGGAGTTGTGCCTAGGGCACCACACAGTGTGGGAAAGACTAGCTGAATCTTGAGCTCAGAAGCAAAAGTTCAGTTGCATATGTATTTAGTCAGATCATACAAAGAAACCCCGGTACAAACAGTAAAAAAAGAATTGGTTTTTTTGAAATGTAAAGTCAACAGTAATTTTTATTTTGTGTTTTATGCACATAAAGAGAGGTGAAGGTGGACATGGTTGGCACACACCCCTTGAGCCGGCATGGCCAAGGGAAACCCGTGGACAACCTGAGCAGCCATCTCCCTTGCAGCGGCAGCCCATCTCTTGGATTTTAACCTCAACCTCTGTGGAAGGTGCAGGCTTCCAGGAGTCCTGTGGAACAGATCAGAGGAAAGACATTCAGAATGGACATGTTCAGGAATTGCTGAGTGAATGAACAGTTAGCTGTAGTACAAAGGGGCCCTGCTCTTATCCTAATGCACAGCCATTCTCTCAGTGCCCATCTCCACTCTCCTGCACGGCTCCTGCTCCCTCATGGGGAGGGCTTCACATCCAGGCTGTAAAGACTATAACATGTCTTTCCTGTTCTATGACACCCCCATACTTTATTTATTTATTTTTTTCTGGGCGTGGTGATACACGCCTTTATGAGAGACAGCAAGAGAGAGAGAGAACTGGTGCGCCAGGGCCTCCAGCCACTTCAATCAAATTCCAGACATGTGCGCCCCCTTGTGTGCATGCATGACCTTGCACATGCATCATCTTGTGTGTCTGCCTTACGTGGGATCTGAGGAGTTGAACATGAGTTGTTAGGCTTCGCAGGCAAGCACCTTAATCGCTTATTAAGGGTAAGACTCTACACCTGCGTTCATGTAGCCAGAAGTCATCCAGAAAGACTCTCTTCCCTGAGCTTTGAAGGTAAGCAAGGGAACTGATATAACAGGAAGCACCTTCTAGCTTTGGAGCTGGGGCAGAGACGGGGATGGGGACAGGAGTGGGGGTGGGGATGGAGCAAACAGTAGAGCCAGACTATCCCCTTGTGCAGGCCTCAGTTCAGGTAAATAATAACTTGATTTTTGCAACAGTGGCCCCAGGCAAACATATATTGCTTACATCAGAATTAAGTAAGGGTTTAATCCCAGCACTCGGGAGACAGAGGTAGGAGGATCACCATGAGTTCAAGGCCACCCTGAGACTACATAGTTAATTCCAGGTCAGCCTGGGCCAGAGTGAGACCCTACCTTGAAAAAAAAAAAAAAAAAAAAAAAAAAAAAGAATTAAGTAAGGGCAACATTTCAAGAGTAGTCACCCTGAGGCCCACACAGGCTTGCTTAATCAGTATCTTCATAGCCTAGGAATGAGCATTTTAATTAAGACCAAGACTTACTGGGCATGGTGGTGCACACCTTTAATCCCAGCACTTGGGAGGCAGAGGTAGGAGGATTGCTGGGAGTTCCGGGCCACCCTGAGACTACATACTGAATTCCAGGTCAGCCTGGGCTAGAGCAAGACCCTACCTAGAAAAAAAAAAAAAAAACACCCAACACTCACCTGTAAACTGCAACTGAAGGGCAATCACCCTCCACCACATGTTATTCCCCTCGATCTCCCAAATGCTCTCAAGTGTGCTGTTCTATTTCAGTTCTTAGAAACTGACATGCCAATTTTTATTTATTTATGTATTTTCAAGCAGAGACAGAGAGAGAGAGAGAAGAGAGACAGATAGAGAATGGGCATGTCAAGGCCTCTAGACACTACAAACGAACTCCAGACGTATATGCCCCTCGTGTATCTGGGTTATGTAGGTCCTGGGAATCGAACCTGGGTTCTTTGGCTTCGCAGGCAAACGCCTTAACCACTAAGCCATCTCTCCAGGCCAGAAACTGACATTTCAGATGAGTATAGTTTCTGGTTACCAGAATATGTCACTGTTAAAATACTCTAGAACAGAGCTGTCTACAATACTCTTCTCTTTTGTAGAAGAAATATAAGTCAGTTGCTGTGTGAGGCTGAGGAAATAACTTTTTAAAACAATTCAATATTAAATTCAAATAGCCATATCTTTCTAGTGTTTATCACATTGGGCAAGGAATGCTCAATGAGGGCCATACTCTACTTCTCTTTTGTAACAAACACCCCAGAAACTGCCACATTTTCCCCAGGCTGTTCACCCTACTCACGTGAGGTTGAGCATTTTTTCATGTTTCCAACAGCATTGACATATTCCATTCCTAAGTACTTTTCAGTGGTGATGTCATCTGGTAGACTGGCCAAACATTTAGTGTCGGTTCTGAACAGAAGGTCTTTGGAATCAGACTGGAACAAGCAGAACTTGCTGGAGCAGTCGGATATGTGGCTTTCAAACTGAGACTGTCAAATAGACAGAAAGTATGTGAGGACTCAAGTCCCTGAATAGTGGGGAATGCATGAACCAGAAGAGGCTGAAAGCTCTGAAGCAGTCCTGGGAACAAAGACAACGGTCCACCTCTCTCGCTTGACCTTTGCCTGCTTGAAGTCCCCCAAATGCTCAAAAGTCCTTTGTAGAGTCCCTTGTCTTGTTTTCCTCTGAGAAATTCCTCTATCACTCCCATTCACTCTCACCATCTCTCTGATCTTCTTTCCCATCTCATTACCCAAGTGCCTTGGGGGCTGTTTATAGAAAATAAAAAGAAAATCATGTCCTTTCCAATGTTCTGCCAAAATTTTGCATCAAATATGAGCCCTTGAGCTGTAGAGATAGCTCTGTTAGTAAAGTGCTTGCCTGGCCAGCATGAGGATCTGAGTTTGATGGCCAGGACCCATGTATAAAAATACCAGGCTTCAGCTGGGTGTGGTGGCGCACACCTTTCATCCCAGCACTCGGGAGGCATGCTTCAGCTTAAAATCTCAGTTTACTGAGAGGGGGAGACAGGCTCACTGACCAGCCAAGATCACCTAATTGGGGATCCCCAACATCAAGGAGAGACCTTGCATCAAGAAAAGGTGAGTTAGAGCTGGGCGTGGTGGTGCACTCCTTTAATCCCAGAGGCAGAGGTAGGAGGATCACTGTGAGTTTGAGGCCACCCTGAAGTCCAGGTCAGCATGGTCTAGAGCAAGACCTTACCTTGAATAACAAAAACAAAAAAAAAAAAAGAGAAAAAGAAAAAAGAAAACATGGACCAGAAGACTGGCACTGGAGATTAATTATCCTTTGGCTTCCACATGCACATATGCGCACACACACATATGCATACACATGCATACAAAGAGTCCTCCCAGAGGAATGATAGAGGTAATTGTTAAAAGTTCATTCTTGGGCTGGATTGATGGCTTAGTGGTTAAGGTGCTTGCCTGTAAAGCCTAAGGACCCAGGTTTGATTCCCTAATATCCATGTAAGCCAGATGCACAAGGTGACACATGCATCTGGAGTTCACTTGCAGTGGCTAGAGACCCTGGTGTGCCCATTCTGTCCCTCTTCATCTCTCTCTCTCAAATAAATAAATGAATAAATAATTAAAAAAATAAAAAGTTCATTCTTGACTGCATCATAAATAGTCTTGGGCCAACCATTTCCCTAGGCTTCCTAAGGTTGATAGTAAAATTATTACTCTTAAAAGCTTAGCAGCCGGGCGTGGTGGCACACGCCTTTAATCCCAGCACTCAGGAGGCAGAGGTAGGAGGATTGCCGAGAGTTCGAGGCCACCCTGAGACTACATAGTTAATTCCAGGTCAGCCTGGACCAGAGTGAGACCCTACCTTGCAAAACCAAAAAAAAAAAAAAAAAAAAAAAGCTTAGCATTAGGGGGCTGGAGATGTGGCTTAGTGGTTAAGGCACTTGCCTGTGAAGCCTAAAGACCCTGGTCCAATTCCCCTGTACCCACATAAGCCAGATACACACATGGAGGTGCATGTATCTGGAGTTTGTTTGCAGTGGCTAGAGGCCCTAGTGTGCCCATTCTCTCCTTCCATCTCTTTCTCTCTCTCTCTCTCTCTCTGCCTCTTTCTCTCTCTGTCTCTCAGGTAAATAAATAAATAAATAAATAAATAAATAAATAAATAATTTTTTCAAAGCTTAGCATTAAACCAGGCATGGTGGCACATGCCTTTAATCTCAACACTCAGGAGACTGAGGTAAGAAGATCACTGTGAGTTTGAGGCCAGTCAGGGCTACAAAGTGACTTCCAGGTCAACCTGGGCTAGAGTGAGACCCTGCTTTAAAACACAATAAAAAATAAATGTGAAAAGCTTAGCATGTCTCTTATACCTCGGGAATGTTCACTAAGTGCTCCTATCATCTATATCTCTAGAAGGATTTCTGAAGATCTGCTATCTTAATTTGCAAAAGAAAGTTTGAGGGTACAGCAACACAGGAAGTCATCCTTTAGAGGAAGGTGATGTGTATGTGTAGAGGGACCTCTGGGATTAAAATATTCATGTGACCCCTGCCCCCTCCAAGGGTGGCCCTGATCTGGTTATTCTCAGAGAGCCTGCTCTCCAAGGATGGGAATCCTGTAGTCTCCAGACTATTGAGTACTGCTCAGGTGCTAGAGAGATGGTGTAGTGGTTGAAGCGCTAGCCTGTGAAGCTTAAGGACTCATGTTTGACTCTCCAGATCCCACATAAGCCAGACGCACAAAAGTGAGGCAAGCACAAGGTTGCATATGCCTAGTAGGTAGTGCAAGCGTCTGGAGTTTGGTTTCAGTGGCTGAGGCCCTGGTGTGCCAATTCTCTTTCTCTCTAAGGAAAAAAAAAAAAGAAAACTATAGAAAAAGAGTACTGCTCAGTCCACCTAGGCATGCGAAGTAGAAATCCACTCTTCAAGACTCGTCAAGGAAAGTTAGGAAGCACAATCAGTCTCCTTCACTTTTAGAAAGGACAGATGTGGGGAAAAGAAGGGGATCCCTGAGCCAAGGTCAAGGGGAGCAAAGAGTCACATTCCAGGTCCCGAGGACTCATGGGTCAGGTGGGGACTTATCTCCAGTGGCCAGGAGATAGAAGCAGAGCCAGGCCCGAGAGAGGTAGCCCTATAACTGCATTGCCATCACAATTTGAGTACTTCCCGTAGACCATTTCCCTATATCATTTATAGGCATTCCTTCATATAATACAATCCTTATATTAACCAAGAAACAGGCATACATACTATTATTCCTATTTTATTTTTATTTTTTTGGAGAGAGACACAGAGAGAGACAGAGAGAGAGAGAGAGAGGAAGACAGAGATGGGCGCGCCAGCAGTGTCTCAGCTGCTGTGAACGAAATCCAGATGTGTGCGCCCCCTTGTGGTCAAGTGCGGCATTGCGCCCTTGCGTCACTTTGCATCTGGCTAAACGTGGGACCTGGAGATTGGAACCGCTGGAGATTGGAACCAGCGTTCTTAGGCTTAGGAGGCAGGCGCCTTAACCCCTAAGCCATCTTTCCAGCCCTATTATTCCTATTTTATATGTGAAGACACAGAGCCCTATGCCTAAGATGACACAGCTAGGAAGCTATGACCTTTGAATCCCTATGTTCTAGTCCACAATCTGTGACTTCTCAATTCTACTTTTCAGAACGGGAATAAATGGGTAGAGCCAGGGCTGTACTTAGCTGTGAGCTCCTCCAAATAACCTACTCACGTGGGAATAAAAAGTGGGAGACCCTGGTTGGTTCATACCTGCTGGTTGAGTAACACCTTGCGGACACATGCTGACATTTCTTTCCGTGTGACCACAGCATGATTCGGGGCTCGTGCCAGATGGCAGGTCGCAGCCTCAGTCACGGGCTTCCTGGTGCCATCAGGACATAGCAGCTCAAAGTCTTCCTGCTTCAGACCCTTAGCCCATGCCTCAGGGTTTTTTCCTAGGAGAGAAAGAGGCCATCAGCCAGAGCTGACAGCTTTACTCCGCGGGAAGATGGTGTGTGCAGAATCTGTGTTCTGGCTGCCAGAGGGGTATGCAGATACTGGGGGACTGTGGCAGTGTGCAGGGGAGGAACCGCTCGTGTGGTCCAAGGCAGATGCTCCGCTTACCACTCACCAGGGATAACTAGTGACTCCCCTCTTCAGACCCTCCCTACCTTGTTGGTGAGAGAGAGAGAGAGAGAGAGAGAGAGAGAGAGAGAGAGAATGGGCACAGCAGGGCCTCCAGCCACTGCAAATGAACTCCAGACACATGCACTGCCTTGTGCATCTGGCTTTACGTGGGTCCTGGGGAATCCAACCTGGGACCTTAGGCTTTGCAGACTAGCACCTTAACCACTAAGCCATCTCTACAGCCCCTGCATTATTATTTTCATTTCTGACTCCCTCATATGAATTCAGTGAGAAAAAAATGTGACATTCCTTGTGCACAGGTCCATGTCCTGCCTCAGTCACGAGCCTCCTCTTTTCTGTCTTCTCTGTAAAAATAAACAGAGGCTAGGGAGATGGCCCAGTGGCAAGGGTACTTTGCACCCAAGCATGAGGACCTGAGAGGATTTGAGTTCCACCCCCAGTACTCATGCCATATACTCCTATAACCCCAGTTCTGTGGGGCGGTAAGGACAGGAGAATTGCTAGGGCTCATCGGTCAGCTAGTCTGAGTTAAAAACAAATAACAAAACGCAAAAAGGCAGCTTTGAGTGCAGTGAGAGACTTCATCTCAAGAAAACAATGTGGGAGATCAACAAGATGTCCTCCTGTGGTCTCCTCATGTATGTGCTTGGGGTGTGCACACATGTATATGCACATGCATACATCACACTGTGCACACACACATGCACACTAAAAATAAATAATAAAATACTTTTGCCCATTCTCAATTTTTCAATGCCTTCCTCCCAAAATGATTCTCAAATTTTTTGCAAATGTTGATTTTTCTCTTAATAATATAGTATTATAACTTTTTATTTTTGATTCATTTTTCATTTAATTTTCTTTCTCTAACTGAACAAGTGATACATGAGACCAAGCTAATACTTTTAAATATATTTATATATGAACTAAAAATCCTCTCTTCCTATATTTCCTTAATCCCATTCACTTCTCCCTTGTTCTAACCTTTGCTGTTACAATTTTATGTTTTTATATTTGTTAACCTGTATGTTGTTACAAGCTTATAATTTTTCTTAGTATTAGCTCTTAACATCTATAAAATAATATAGCTATTCCTCAGCTACTTTTATACCTTATGGTTTCTTCTACATCATTATATGCAAAATGAGATCAAGCCGGGTGTGGTGGCACATGCTTGTAGTCCCAGCACTTGGGAGGCTGAGGTAGGAGGATCACTGTGAGTTTGAGGCCAGCCTGTGACTACACAGTGAGTTTCAGGTCAGCCTAGGCTACAATGAGACCCTACCTTGAAACAACAACAACCAAAAAAGGGATCTTTCTTCTAAACTACTGTATCCTATTCCACACTATGGCAATATCATGGTCTTTTTAAAACCATTCCTCTGTTAATAAACAGAGTGTTTACAACTTTTTGCCACTAAGTTAAAACAAGTATTATCGCATGTGCTGTGATTATGTAGATCTGAAATAGCTGGTTCAACTTAATTTTAATAGAAATAGCCCAATTGCCTCCACCACCTTCTCTAGGTTATACGCATCTGTTCCGTCACATTTCTCCTTTCTTTTCTTACCTGTTTTCTCAGACTTATATCAAATGGAATCTATCATCTTTCTTTCCAAATCCATTCTGTTTCATTTAGTAAATTTAAGTATTTATATTATCAGCCCTCTTTAAAACAGTCTCTGTCTCTGTCTCTGTCTCTCTCTCTCTCGTACTCAAAGCAAAAAGTCCATTGCAGGGATAACGATGCTTCCTGTTTTGTGAAATGCACTGGGAGTGCTGCATCAGGTCAGAACCAGAGCTTTGGGAGCAAACTAATTAGGGAAGCTGCTGAAGGAGGTCGGGTTTTAGGATGGGAGGAGAAAGGGTGCCTCTCTGTGGGAGAGAAGGACACAGAACAGGTTTCCAGTGTTTCTAACTCAAGAGAGGAGACCCATGCCCCGGAAAAGAGTCTTGAACACTAGGGCCAAACGGCTAAGAAGGCCAATCACTCAGGGTAGTGAATGAGGCTCTGAGATAGGAGGAGAGGCGAGGCGCGTTTGTGGAGGGAGACTTCTGAGTGGAAATCAGTGAATGAGCCAGGGCCTGGAGGTATGCTATCGAGAAAAACAAGGCAGGTGGTGACTTAGTTTGGGCAAAGAGACCTCTGGAAGGTGAGAATGTGTTTTGGTCCAATAAAAAGCATTAATGCATATTAATGGGGATTTATAAAATACTACAGAGTATCAGGAAGAAAACTCTGAAAAATTATAATTCTGCAGCATACTCTCAAAATCAGTACATTTCTTCCAGTCATTTTAAAAATTCTACATACATATAACATATACACCCAAATGCACAAATAATTAAAATGAAAGAGCTTGTATTTTTATATCTTGCTTCAACTGAACCACAGCACCTTATTCTGAAGAAGTTAGAAGGTAGGACTGGAGAAATGGCTTAATGGTAAAGATTTTTGCCTGCTTAGCCGAAGGACCCAGGTTTGATTCCCTAGGACACACATAAGCCAGAAGCACAAGATGATGCATGCATCTGGAGTTCATTTGCAGTGGCTGGAGGCCCTAGTGTGCCCACTTTCCCTCTATCTGCCTCTCTCTCCCTCTCAGGTAAATGAATAAATAAAAATAATTTTAAAAAAAGAAATAAAAAGGTGTACTTCAGTGGAAGAGATTTGCCTAAGCATGGGTTTTATTTTCAAGTGCAAAAAAGGAAGATGAGAGGGGGAAGGGGAAGAAAGAAGGAATGGGATAGAAAGAAAGAAGGAAGGAAGGGAGGGAGGGAGGAAGGAAGGGGAGAGAAATGAAGGAGACTGGCAGGGAGTTATAATAAGGTTCTATATCCATAGAGGGAGGTTATGCAAACAGGAGGGGACTGTAAGACAAAGATGAGAGATTTGGACTGAATGCAAATTGAGTTTGCAATGCCAGTATAGTACATGGGTACATAAACAGGGAAACAGGGATGCTAGAGTGGATGGGAGGTTAGGCCTCCTGTCTAAATTCTATTCAGGAGGTAAGGACTTTGGAGTCTTTACAAAGAGTGGAACGTGAAGGCAGAGATGGCAGAACTACCCAGAAGGGGACAAAAGAAATCAAGGTGAAAATAGGACCAAACTAAGGCAACACTCTGGTAGCAAAAAAGCTCTACAGTAAAAAAAAAAAAAAAAAAAAGTCCAGTCATACTAGGGGGCTGGAGAGATGGCTTAGCAGTTAAGGCGCTTGTTTGCAAAGCTAAGGACTCATGTTCGACTCTCCAGGTCCCATGTAAGCCAGATGCTCAGTGACACAAGCACGCCAGGTTGCACATGCACACAAGGGGGGGGCACACATGTCTGGAGTTTGATTACAGTGGCTGGAGGTCCCAGCACACCAATTCTCTCTCTCACACATAAAAAAAGGCAATCTTGGGCTGGAGAGATGGCTTAGTAGTTAAGGCGTTTGCCTGCAAATCCAAAGCACTCAGGTTCAATTCCCCAGGACCCACATAAGCCAGATGCACAAGGGGGCGCATGTGTCTGGAGTTCGTTTACAGTGGTTGGAGGCCCTGGTGCACCCATTCTCTCTCTTTCCCTCTCTCTTTGCCTCCCTGTCTCTCAAGTCTCTCAAGTAAATAAATAAATAAATAAATAAATAAATAAATTTTTAAAAGGCAATCTGTTGGGCTTGCCTCAAAAAAGTAAAAAAAAATCATACTAGGGAAAAACTAGTCACCCAGTGTTGTTTCAAATCAATTCTTAGCAATTGACATGCGCCGTGTGCAATCTTAGGTGCTGGGAATACCAAGAGAAGGGAAAAAACCCAGTGATTTTTTTTCCTGTGCCCAAAGTGCACATAGCAAACATTATGCAATCAGTAGAAACATTCTCACTGCAGAATGGGGTGTGGCCACTGGAGCAGTGGGCACTGCACAGATAGCCCAGCCCAGACAAGGCGTCCAGGAAAGCTGACAACGAACAGGTGGGGAGAAGCATAGGAGAGATGGCGGGACGCATGGCAGCCTGGACGCAGGTGGTTCAGAAGTCCTGAGTGACCCCGAGGGTGTGAGCTGCTCACTCTTTCCAATGTTCACTTTGCTTGGTTTTGTTTTCTGGTGCCATGGCTATCCATCTTTTACCCACTAATGACTGTTGCCCGAACCAATCAGCAACATACTGGTTGCCAAATTATGGTTCTCTTAACCTCGCCATTCTTTTTTTCCCATTTCCCTCCTTCCCTGATCTCATCACTATCATTTCAAACAGAAGGTTGTTTTATTCTATGGGTTATTATTCTTCACTGTTATTATTTTCATTTTTTTTTTTGAGGTAGGGTCTCACTATAGCCCAGGCTCACCTGGAACTCATGGCTATCCTCCTACTTAACTCCCCAATGCTGGCCATGAGTCACCATGCCTCGCTTTGATGTTCTTTTTAAATTTGTTTTGAGGCAGGGTCTCAACTCTAGCCCAGGCTGTGCTAGAACTCACTCTGCAGTTCCAGGCTGGCCTCAAACTAATGGTGATCCTCCTACCTCTGCCTCCTGAGTGCTGCAATTAAAGGCATGTGCCACCATGCCTGGCTTTGCCATCATTATTTTAATGTTCATTAATCTCAAGACCTGGCAGTGGGTGCTCCTTCCAATAGGCTCCTGTGTGGTCGACTTGAGTGAAGGGTTCACCATGCCATCTTGCCCCAACCCTGGAACTACCTTTTCCCAAGGATTACTGTTTACAGAGTTTATGCGTTTCTCTTCACCGAACAGACTGAGGAGTGGAGCTTTGGAGCAGACAATGTCTATGAGCCTTCTATGAACTCATCCCTGAGTCCCAGGGACCCAGATTTCACAGGGTAAGATGGGATCACATACCGTCAGTGTTTTGAATGACAGTCTGGTCTTTCACAAAGGCCACATCGCCCTTCTCAACGAGGCACCTGAGGGGACCAGACAAGGAGGAGAAAGGAAAGGTCAGATTGGCACAGGTGCCGTTCAGGGGGGCCAATTTACAGATCCAGGTTGGTCACCCGATGTCAGCAAGTGAGAAGTCCATTTTATCACTGAGCAATGGGGGCATGAAGGAAACCGGTTCCAAGGTGCTATGCAGCTCCACAGTCTAAGTTTCACTACTAAGTCGTAAGTTTTGGTATGACTTCTCCAACAGATAGATTATAGCCTTTTCCCAGCATCAACACAAGGAGTAGAGTTTCAGTTTTAGGTTTGTTTGTTTGTTTGTTTGTTTGTTTTGGTTTTTTTCGAGGTAGGGGCTCACTCTAGCCCAGGCTGACCTGGAATTCACTCTGTATTCTCAGGGCGGCCTCAAACTCATGGCGATCCACCTACCTCTGCCTCTGAGTGCTGGGATTAAAGGCCTGCGCCACCACGTCCGGCTCTAGTTTTAGTTTTTATTTGGCCTTCTTTCCTTCCCCTCCTTCCCTCCCTCCCTTTCCTCCCTTCCTTCCTTCCTTCTTTCTTTCCTTCCTACCTTCCTTCCTTCACTCCTTCCATTCTTTCTTAAATAGAGAGAGTATAAGAAAGTCGGACATAAACACTCTGCTCTAATACTTTTGGGTGAAGAGTTGGAGGTTAAAAACAAAATTCTGACCTGTTTTACATCTCCAAGAAGTTTCAGGAAAGACATACCAGCAAAAGGGACACTGTCAAGCATGGTTCTGTTGTTTTTAACCACTGAAAGTGCACACCACACAGATAATGAGCTAGTGTGTGTTTCTGTAAATCCTTGTCAATCCAGGTAGCTTAGACTCTTAGGTAGCTGGCCCAGTCCTTGACCCCTGGCTTCCAAGAAAATGACCCGCTTCTTCCTATAGCTGTTCAAGAGCTCATGACTAGCTGGCTGAAAGGGTGGAGTGATGGTCGTGCCAATACGGTGATTGCATTGCTGTTTTCTTTTGAATTCAGCATCTGTCACTTTGATACATTGCACATCACACCTAAGCTTTATAAGCCATTTTGGAAAATGAAGCCCTTTCAATATGTTTCCAGGAGTCAAGTTACAGCCTTGCCCTTGATGTACAATTCTCCATCATGTTACCACCAGAAAAAAAAAAAAAGACAGCTGGGTGTGATGCGCACGCATTTAATCCCAGCACTCAGAGGCAGAGGTAGGAGGATCACCGTGAGTTCAAGGCCACCCTGAGACTACATAGTGAATTCCAGGTCAGACTGGGCTAGAGTGAGACTCTCCCTCAAAACAACAACAACAACAAGAAGACACAGAGAAGGGAAATATCAGGTGGGGTTTTTTTGGTATGTAAGATTAAAAGTCAATAAAAAATTAAAAATTAAAAAAAAAAGGGAAACATAAAAAAAAAAAAAAACAAGACACAGAGAAAGCTAAGGGAAGTGTATTTTATGCAACCCAAATTTTAAGACCTTTTGAAAGTAACAAATTCACCTCTGGGCTGGAGAGATGGCTTAGCGATTAAGGAGCATGCCTGCGAAGCCTAAGGTCCCAAGTTCAATTCTCTAGGTTTGGCCGGGCGTGGTGGTGCACGCCTTTAATCCCAACACTCGGGAAGCAGAGGTAGAAGGATCACCATGAGTTTGAGGCCACCCTGAGACTACATAGTAAATTCCAGGTCGGCCTGAACTAGAGTGAAACCCTACCTCGAAAAACCAAAAAAAAAAAAAAAAAAAAAAATCTTCAGGCTTCAGGTTCCATGTAAACCAGATACACATGGTGGCACATGCATCTGGAGTTAGTTTGCAGTGGCTAGAGGCCCTGGCGTGCCCATTCTCACTCTCTCTCCCTCTCTCTGTCACTAATAAGTAAATAAATAAATAAATAATCTGTAAAGAATTTCACCTTAATTCCTAAAAGGAGTCTGATCAACACTGGGAAACTTATATTTCTGTTGGCACTGGAGACTCACCTGAAAGCCCCAGTGTAGCCGTAATAACCCTCCTTGTTGTTCTGAGCGCACTTGCTTGGCCCAATGCAGAGGTCACAGAGGGTGGAATTTTTCTCATATCCAGGGGCACAGCCTTGACTGAAAAATTCATCTGAGCAGAAAAGCAAGAGGAAGTCGAAAGTCAATATTAATGGCTTTAACACCTGACAGGGCTGCAGGGCCCGGGAAGAACAGAACATATTACATAACTTATTCTGTAACCAGCCACCCGCCAACCCAGAACTACCAGGCACCAGGCCTTAGAAGGAAACTTATCGGGGTTGGGAAAGGATTCTTTGGCCACTCCATGTGTGGGTGGAGGGGAATCCTTGGGGTACACAGTCTCACGGGAAGACATGAAAGCCAGGTACGGTGACCCACATCTTTAATTCCAGCACTTGGGAGGCAGAGGTAGGAGGATCACTGAGCTTGAGGCCAGTCAGGGACTACGGAGTGAATTCTAGGTCAGAATGGGCTAGAGTGAGACCCTACCTCAAAAAAAAAAAAAAGAAAGAAAGAAAGAAAAGAAATAAAAGAAAGAAAGAAAGAAAGAAAGAAAGAAAGAAAGAAAGAAAGAAAAAGAAAGAAAGAAAGAAAGAAAAGAAGACATGAAATTTCTGAGCTTATGGTTTCTGACCTCTCCCTCCCTCTCCACACCCTCCATCCCTCCAGTCATTAATGAATCTTCACTACATCTCCAAGCTCCAGGACAGAAAATGGAAGTTTCCTTGCTATTCAGCTGCCTGTCTGTGGTTGTCAAAGAACTAGAAGATTCAGGACTACAGAGGTCAAAAGCCCAAGCTTTTGGGGTGTGGCCCCAGGTTTTGTGTCCAGCTGATGTACAGCACCATCTTGGTACAGTTACCTTCTCAACTCCAATCCCTAACTAGGCCGAGTTTGTACTCAAATTCACTGTTTTGTTTGTTTGTTTTGGGGGTAGTGTCTTTCTCTAGCCCAGGCTGACATAGAATTCACCATGTAGTCTCAGGCTGGCTTTGAACTCATGGTGATCCTCCTACTTTTGCCCCCCCCTAGTTCTGGGATTAAAGGTGTGTGCCACCACGCTGCCCGGTGATGGTTCACTTCTTTTTTTAAAATTTAAATTTAAATTTTAATTTTAATTTATTTGAGAGAGATCAAGAAAGAGGGAGAATGGGCGTATCAGGGCCTCCAGCCACTGCAAACACACTCCAGACACATGCACTATGTGCATCTGGCTTATGTGGGTCCTGGGGAATTGAACCTGGGTGCTTTGGCTTTGCAGGCAAACTCTTTAACCGCTAAGCCATCTCTCCAGCCTGGTCCCTCCTTCTTAGGGAGCTGTTTGAATTTGGAGGTGGCAGAAGGAAATACAAAATGAATGTGAATCAAAACCCTTATAAAGCCTTCAGCAATGGGGATCTTACAGCCAAAAGCTTAGGGAAGTGGAAATCAACTCCTATCTGATGAGATTTAGGGCACACAGAGAATGTGATAATTGACATCTACCTCTTTGAAGAATCCTAGGAGCAGGGCAGTGCCTCGGTGAGGCTGCCAACACCTTAAGACACCAGAAGTCACCCACACTCCTGTAGCTCACAGAGCCCTGTTGCTGGGATTGCTGGCTGTCTACCCATAGTTCATTTCCCTTAGATTCCCAGTGTCAAAAAGTCTAGTTTGGGGCTGGAGAGATGGCTTAGGGGTTAAGGCGCCTGCCTCCTAAACCTAAGAACACCCATTCGATTCTCCAGGTCCCACATTTGGACAGATGCAAAGTGATGCAAGGATGCAATGCAGCCCTTGCCCACAAGGGGGCGCATGCGTCTGGAGTTCGTTCACAGCGGCTGAGGAGCTGCTGGCATGCCCATTCTCTACCTGTCCCCCCCTCCAAAATAAATAAATAAATAAATAAATAAATAAATAAATAAATAAATAAATAAAAGTCTAGTTTTGTATAAGGTGGGAATATGCTCAGAGGAAAGAATACAGCTAGGTCCAGTAACATACCTAAGATCCCAGCAATGGAAAGTTATCTAAGGTGATTGGATAGGCATCTGGAAGACTCTATAGAGCTGACAACATTTGTTGTGAATTTCTGTCGGTTTCTAACTCCTTCCTGGATCATGGAAGCAATGGCATTCAAGGGTAACCTTGAATCTGGAAGTCTTGTGTGGGAACAGTGGTGCACAAAGAGGGAAGAAGCCCTTGACAACAAACAAGACATGGGCTGTGCACTTCTAGTCTTTTTTTTTCCTTTTTAATTTTTATTTATTTATTTTGCACTGTGTACATGTATGTGCATGTGTGCATGTATGCACACATCCATGCACATATCTGGGCCTCTTGCCCCCCCCCCACAAACGAATGTCTGTCTGGCTTTATGTGGGTGGCTGGGGAATTGAACCTCAGCTGGCAGGCTTTGTAGTCAAGCATCTTGATTAACCACTGAGCCATCTCCCCAGCCCCACCTCTGGTCTTTTTTCTTGAGAAAGAAAAGTAAATGTATATTCACTAAAGCTATTATGTGCAGCTGAGACAAACCATCCTGACTCCGTTCTGCAGCCTCCCAGCCCTCCTAAGACCTTTTTTGGATACTTCCATGAGGGTTTACTTGTAGCAAATTTTACTTGCATGGAGCCAGAGCCCACATCTTATACCCGCCCTGTTTCCCTAGAGCCCTTCCTGTCCACACGGCCCTGGCCACGCTCTTTCCCCAGAATGGCTCACCAAATTTGCAGTGGTTGATTCTGCTGTAGAGCAGGCCCATGGGGATGTTCCAGCCGGCCGTTCTGTCTACGGAGGTGTGGCAGGACTTCTTGCCTTTCAGATTGTTCCAGGTAATGGTATGATCTGATTTCTTTACCACCGCCACAGCTAAATATCCTATAAGAAAGATGTCAGGAAAAAAGCATCAATACCTCCATAACCTCCAGAGTATCTGCTTCCAATTCCAGCCACCACCTCCCCAGGGTAGCAATTACATCCTAAGTGACTCATTGTGGTTTGAAAGAAACTCACAACAACAGACTGTGGTGAAGTGCAAGGGACTCTGTAAGGAAATGATTTATCTGAATTTGTAGATCAGAATACTAAAGTCATTGTGTGTAGGCTCTAGATTGTCGTGAGTTTAGGACTATGCTTATGCTCTTCACAGACAATCTTAACCAAAAAATAATAATAATAAAAAAGGAATGAAAAAGAATTGTACCAAAATGTTTGAAAAATAGAAGCTTCTCATGTTGACTTTGACTTGACATAACTTATGCCTCCTAAGCTGAAAAGCCCTATGCCTACCTGTTAACCCTTTTACATAATTTCATTTATATTATTGTTGACTTATGGCTGAGGTATCACTTAATTTTTTTTTATAAGAGTGCCATCAATGTGCATGCTTTTATGTTTTTCAGAAAAGGATGTTTGGTGAAAGTAAGAAAACAACAAAATAAAGTCTTTCACTGTCTCAACAACAACAACAAAAAAGAATACTAAGGTCGTGTGGCACCTGTCATTATGTACAATAGTTGTTTATTTTGGTTTTTCAAGTAGGGTCTTGCTGTGGCTCAGACTAACCTAGAATTCATTTATGTAGTCTCAGGGTGGCCTTGAACTCACAGCGATCCTCCTACCTCTGCCTCTCAAGTGCTGGGATTAAAGGTGTGCACCACCATGCCTGGTTTGAATACTTATGTTTCTAATGTGTCAATTTAAAAACAAAATAGCAAAGATACTAAAAATCTGTTATCATTAGAGATGGCTAAACTCTTCCCTGAATGCATAAAGTGAAAAAAACCAGCAATTCGGGCTGGAGAGACGGCTTAGCAGTTAAAGGCATTTGCTTGCAAAGCATGATAGCCAGGATTCTATCCCCTAGGACCCACATAAAGCCAGATGCAAAATGGAAAACCTCAAAAGCAAGTTAGCTGTCGCTTTGAGCAGCAAATGCATGCTGTTCCTTATAATGGGGAGTAGAACCTCCCCCTGTGGTTCAGTCTTCCACTTTAACTAACTCCAAATACTGTTCCCAACGGACAGCAGAATCTTTAGTATCAAAGTGGCCAGTGCCTGAGGTTATTCATTTCAACTCACCTTCCTCTGGCTTGCTGCAATCAGAGCTTTCTGGAGGAAAGGAAATGAAGAAAGCATTACATGTTTAAGTATAGCCTGGAAATTCGTACCATTCTCTTTCAGCCACTAAGAATACAGAGTCAGATAAAGTGACAAAGACCACAGGTCCCTAGCAAGTCCAGATTGTCAGGATGGTGCGAGTTTTCCCAGCTGCTGCCCCCTAGAATTTATACAGCCTGTGAATTTCAAGTGTCTTGCTCGGTCTGCACCAAGTGTGCAGCAGATAATGCCTGAGCATGTTTACATCCCTGCAAAAAAGCATGAATTGTGGGATGAGGTAGGCCATGATTTTTCCCATCCCCTCTCTCCATAGCCTAGAAGAAAACAGAGAAGTGTTCTCTCCTGCACTTACTGTAGTTCTCGGCCATCACGGGCACCAGACCACACTTGCCCGCTATGTATATGTAACCTCCATCCAAGCTCATGGCGTCAGCTTCTCCGTTCTGGAAAGACACAGCAAGTCACAGCACACGATGACTAACCCAGCAACAAGTCACTTTAGAAATGATTCCATTCATAAGCGTATCAGATCCCTCGTATTTTTGAATACTGGTAGTCAAATGCTGCCCCAGCCCCAGTAACCAATTCATACACTTCCTATCTCTCTCCCTCTCAACTATCAAATTAATATGAGGATATAACTCATATTTTAGAACTTAAAGGTTTTTTTTAACTCAGGGAATGTGGGGGTCAAATCCAGACTAGGGAAGTATTTTACAATTGACTACATCCAAGGCCTAAAGGACTTGAGGTTTTTGTTGGCTTCCCAAATAGGATTCAGAAAAATATTGACAGTACAGCCAAAGGTGGTCAGTTGTAAGTCAGAAAAAGGAAAGAAGAGACAGGTGTAAGTCTAATTTCTCAATGAATACCGTTGATAAAAATGGAAGGTGCTCTGAGCCTTCACAGCTCAGGCGTCACGTGAGGAGTGGGCGCATCTCATACTTTGAGACATGTGTTGGAACTCTTCCTGGCTCATCTTTGTTCATTATAGCAAACTGAAGCAGAAAAAGAAAAGCTTAATTCCACCCCCCCCCACACCACCATTTGCTTGGTATCTTTGATAATGTGTCTTAAGCTCTTGAAGGCTTCTGTTAGCATATCAGTCTCAAGGTCCACCTGTCAGAGGTCACATGGCATCTTGGTGACATTTTTTAAGTGTCCCAGACTTGCTGACATAGCAATTGCAGAAAGCACTTTAAGTAGCTTGTTTTTTTTGTTTGTTTCATAACCGTTAGCTTTGCCTAAACCCTTTAAAGCCTTTTTATTTTCTTGAGGTAATTCTCTTTAAGCCTTTTGACTTGATACAACAAATATAGTGACAAAGAAATGATGTGCTGGCAAAGGTACAAATGTCACCTATTAGGAAGGCTGAAAGGTGCCTCTAATTTCCCAAGAGAAGCATTCTTCTGTCTGTAGTTATTTTAACGAGGTTTTCTCAATGATCGAAAATCTTAAAAACACCATCGAACTCTCCAGTATTCCTAGCACACAGCCACTTCTGTCTGCAGAGAAATCAGCTTAGGTGTTCATTTATAGTGTCTCATGGTCACATTTTGGCGGACAAGAATTTCACCTCTGGGGTGTGGTTTATCAGCAACCGCCTTCCCTTCAGTTCCTTCATTTTAATTTGCAAGCAAGACAGGGTTCTTACTTCTGCGGGTATTACCATCCCATTCTTCTGTAATTGTTCTAGTTATAAGATTCAGTGAGTACCTGTCCTGACCCATGAGACAGCAAAAAAAAAAAAAAAAAAAAAAAAAAAAAGTAGGTATCTATGAACCCCTGCATGGTTCTGGAAAGAAGAGCACCTTGATACCATAGAAACCAAATATTTTACCCTAGCAAGCTTCAAGACTTCCAGAAAAGAAAGCTTACACAGTGGAGTCCCACGCCCTTTTGACATCTATTCCACTTTACAATTATAGGCCAGAGTAAATGTCACATTGTCAACCCATCATTCATACACTTTATTCATGGCCTTTCTGTAGATCTGATTCATGACTTCCAGAACAGCTGTTGTCAGTGTTGGTTTCAATCTGGGTGTATCTTCTCTCCTTTCCTCCCTCCCTTCCTTGTTCCTTCCTTCCTTCTTTCCTTTGGGAAGTTGCTAGGGGCTTCCTTTATTTATAAAGATTGATTCATCAAAATGTGGGGTGGCCTGGCATGGTGGCACACACCTTTAATCCCAGCACTTGGGAGGCAGAGGTCGGAGGATTGCCATGAGTTCAAGGCCACCCTGAGACTACACAGTGAATTCCAGGTCAGCCTGGGCTAGACTGAAATCCTACCTTTAAAAACAAAACAAAACAAAACAAAACAAAACAAAACAAAACAAAATGTGGGGAGGGGCTGGAGAGATGGCTTAGCCGTTAAGGCACTTGCCTACAAAGCCAAAGGACCTCAGTTCGATTCCCCAGGACCCACATAAGCCAGATGCACAAGGTGGTGCAGGCATCTGGAGTTTGTTTGCAGGGTGGGAAGCCCTGGCATGCCCATTCTCTCTCTCTCTCTCTCTCAAATAAATAAATTTAAAAATTTTAAAAATTTTAAAAAAATGTGGGGTGAAGAACTGCCAGTTAGGCCTCCGTGGAAAGACAAATGAGCTTAATATGAGTAAAGCACGGACCACAGACAAACATGTAACATACACATCTTCTTCTTATAGTCCCGAAATCCTTTTACCATCCCAGTTGCACCGATCAATAAGATTACTATGCCAGATCATGACTTCCATGGGAAGTCTTGTACACTTACACGCCAGTCAGTGCACTTATCTGAAGTCACCGGCTTCCTATGATTTCTGTTTTCCACGCTCACCTTCACTTTCCACAGCAGCCATCCTGGGTGTGAAAACACCTTTGTGCATCTTGGGAAAATCAATGATTTCCCATGAATAGTGATGATGTGAACAGGTATGGGACCTGATAAACTCTGTCCTTGAACTTGGTTGGTCACTTCGGTTTCATTTATTTCATGAGCATAGGCTGGAATAGCATACGACAGAGCAGGCTTGTCATAACAGATCAAGTGCACTGGAGCAGCACTCATCTTCTTGTCTCTAGTGAGCCAGGAACATGAAGACGTTGGTCTTTGGTTTCAGAGTCCATATCGGTAAACCGTGCCCAATGTTCAAGACTCAAGTGCCAACATCATCATAGGAGAGCAGCTCCTAGTGTCTCAGAATAACTCTTCTAAAAATGTTTCCATTTGATCAGACTTTATCTTTTCCTCTTCCTCATTTAAGACTTCTTGTGTTCCCAAGAGTCTTCATTCTTATATTCATTTTTTTTGCACACATTAAAAACATTATCTAGCTTATCACACACATCCATCCAATCTATTCACTTACCTGATATTGACTCAGATTTTGAGTTGGGAAGTATTTTTTGTTAATTTTCTTTGATTTTTTTTTCTTGTCTTGACTCAGACCAATAAAAATTAAAACAGAATGTGTGTTAAGATTGTATAAGGTAATATATTTAAATGCAGAGAAATGGATGGGCTTGATGGTCTTTTTGCTTCATGATAGATGGTTCTGAAAATACATAGTAACTTGATAACGGACAAATGTTAAGAATCATTGGATGATGGCAGGGGATCTTCCTCCCTTCGCTAGATGTGTCTTCTTTTCAATACTTCTCCTGGTTTGTTATGGAAGGGTCTATTGAAGAACGCTCACGTGGAGGAGCTCCATGAGTGAAGGAAAGGGAGTAGGAAGGGGTTGAAAGCTTGGAACTTCTCTGCCCTCTCAAGGAATACCACTTTCCTGCTACCTCAATGTGTGTGCCAACACAGAAACTCCAAATCAGGCTTTAAAAGAATTATTGATGATATAGGAAATTCTCATGAGACACCATAAGATAAATAAGAAGTACTAAACAACCTATATGTCATGTCCCCAAGAAGAGGGTTTCCTCTGAGTTGCACAATTTTGATTTTTCATTTTCTCCTTTCTCTGGCTCTGGATTCTAAAGTTCTCTATAATCAAACATGTGACACTGTTTCAATCAGCAGAGCAAATTTGTGATTGCCTACAAAATCAAAACCGAATCCTCCCACATGCACGGTTGTCTACCACAAGTCCAAAGACACTCTTGCTGTGGTCCAGCCTCTGTCAGCAGGACGTGGCTCAGACCACTGTGTACTAATGTGGGAAGGAAACTGAATCCTAAAGGCATCCCTAAGACCCATAGACTCTAAGGTGCTGAACCTCCTGGGAGCTATGCTTATAGAGTCAGGGCAA
Source organism: Orientallactaga sibirica (assembly GCA_036365145.1). Classification (NCBI taxonomy): domain Eukaryota; kingdom Metazoa; phylum Chordata; class Mammalia; order Rodentia; family Dipodidae; genus Orientallactaga; species Orientallactaga sibirica. Next base: position 25,620,380 of record JAEOAD010000009.1, on the reverse strand, counting down.
AGATTCGAGAAACGGAGTTCCCTTATCACTCCAGGAGCACTAATGAGTGCTCAGCCCTGTGGCAGGCCAGCAGGCCACAGTGGCGGGATGCTGCCCTAGGGAGGCAAGAGATAACATACCACAATCTTGTCAATGCAGTCTTCTGGGCTCTCTGCTGATTCACATTCTATTTGTCCTCCACTGTTCACGCTCCATTCGTCACACTTGAGCCTCTCGTGGTGGCTCAGGGCGCACCATTTGATTGACTTGCAGGCACCAGTGCTCTCTGGGCCTGTGGCACAAGAAAAAGAATGAACGGTCAGGACCAAAAGGTCCCAGCTGCTGCCTGGTGTTTGCCAATGCTATCAACTGTCTTCATGCAAATGCTGGGGTTTACCAACAAGAAACAAACAGATCCCATTCGTGTATCTCATCACAGACAGCAAGGTTAGTACAGTTTCTTGGTCAAGTGTGTTCAGATTTAGCTTTATCTCCTGAACTGCTAACTCTTCACCTCTGGCTCTTGGTCTCCTGGCCAACTTTCTTCATTTTTTTTTTTTTGTTTGTTTGTTTTTTCGAGGTAGGGTCTCACTCTAGTCCAGGCTGACCTGGAATTCACTATGTAGTCTCAGGCTGGCCTTGAACTCACAGCAATCCTCTTACCTCTGCCTCCCGAGTGCTGGGATTAAAGGCATGTGCCACCACACCTGGCTGTTTTTTTTTTTTTTAATTATTTTATTTTATTTATTTATTTGCCAGCAGAGGGAGATAGAGATAGAGAGAGAATAGGCATGCCAGGGCCTCCAGCCACTGCAAATAAACTCCAGATACATGCTCCCCTTGTTCATCTGGCTTATGTGGGTCCTGGGGAATTGAACCTGGGTCCTTTGGATTTGCAGGCAAGTGCCTTAACCACTAAGCCATCTCTCCAGCCCTCTTCTATCTTTTTCAAATACCACTTAACCATCTGCTATGTTCTTATTTCTTTCTTTCTTTTTTTTTTTTTTTTTTTGTTTGTTTTCCGAGGAAGGGTCTCACTCCAGCTCAGGCTGGAATTCACTATGTAGTCTCAGGGTGGCCTAGAACTCATGGCGGTCCTCCTACCTCTGCCTCCCGAGTGCTGGGATTAAAGGCATGTGCCACCATGCCCGGCCCTATGTTCTTATTTTTATGTTCACCATTTAGTGTCAGTTTCCACTCAAGAGAATATACACTCTAACAGGAAAAGGGTCGTGCCTCCCTTGTTCACAGGCACGTCCACCATATTTAAGCAGGGTTACCATGTGGACAGTACAATCAGTGTCTGGCTTTAAAACAATGCACAGGCTGGAGACATGGCTTTGTGGTTAAGGTGCTTGTCTGCAAAGCCTAAGGACCTAGGTTTGATTCCCTAGAACCCATGTAAGCCAGATGCACATGGTGGTACATGTGTCTGGCATTTGTTTGCAGTGACTAGAGGCTCTGGTGTGCCCATTATCTCTCTTTGTCTCTCTCACCTCTCATTCATAAATAAATTTTTAAAAATGTAAAAAGTTGTGTAACTGCTCATCTTTCAGACTCAGTCCCCAGTCTTTTCCTCAAGGAGACCTTAGCCCAACCCCTAGACCAGGCCTGTTTTGCACTCTCATAGGACATGACTATTTTGTTGCTGTTGTTATTATCCCTTCTAAGCAGGTCTCTCATTTTGTTTTTTATATTTATTTTTTTTTAGTGCTCTCATTTTTGTAACTGATTGTTCAGTAGTGTGACTATCTGTCAGACATTTGTCTTCACTCTCATCTGAACTCCAGGATACCAGAATCTAATCCATTTTTTTTTTTATTTGAGAGAGACACACACAGAGAGATAGAGAGAGAGAATGGGCATGCCAGCGGGCTCTCAGCCACTGTGAACGAATTCCAGACGCGTGTGCCCCCTTGTGGCAAAATGTGGCATTGTGCCCTTGTGTCACTTTTTGCATCTGGCTAAATATGGGACTTGGAGATTGGAACTGGTGTTCTTAGGCTTGGCAGGCAGGTGCCTTAACCACCAAGCCATCTCTCTAGTCCCTAATCCATGTTTTTTAAAGTCTAGCATGTAGCAGAGTTCATGGCTATATATTTAATATGTGTCCACTGAAAGAAAGCATGATTAAACAAATCTCTAGTGACCCACTTGAACCTTGGCACTGAAATGGAACTCTCTAGAGTTCAGCTTCATAATATCCATGTTGACCGCAGTCCTGGCTGGGGATGTGCAGTCTGTCACAGCTCCATGTTATTTTCACTTTGTGACAGGCTACTTGGCTTCATCATGGGGATAAGGTGATCTTAATTTATGCAAAGGAAGTACGATGAGTACCAACCCAAGCCATTTAATGTGAATTGCCTTTAAAGCCCTTGGTGACATCCAGGCCTGCCTGTCATGAAGAGTGCCACTGAGCATCAGCTTAACGCTGGGCTCACAGGTGGAATAGGAACCCTGGGGAGGCTTTCAGTCCCTGGAGAGACTATGGCTGATCCTCAGCCTTGCTTCCTGAGCTCCCAGGAGTCACCTGATTCTCTGAGTACTTACATACGCCTTCTCGTAGATTCCGAATGGCAGTGACATAATTATGGCCAAGGTACAGCCTGTAGTCCATCCTAGAGGGAACCCTAAAGAACCCAAGGGCAGAATCCTTAAACATCAGATCCTTCCCATGAGGAGAGCTGAACAGTTGGAAGTCTTTTGATTTGTCTTTGCCAAAATGTTCCTGTTCACAGAAAAAAATAAGAAAGGAAAAAAAAAAACAGAGCTATAACAGAAGCATAAATATAGGAGACTTAAAAACAAATGGGACTGAAAAGAGACTCCAAGAAACACAAATGCAGTGAGAGAGAGAGAGAGAGAGAATGAGAGGGAGAGAAACTTCAAGTGCTGGGATTATACGCAGGCGCACGTGTGTGCTTGCGTGTGTGCGCGCACACACACCCACACCCACCCCAAAAAGAAATAGAATTGAGGAGAATGAAATGAGGCAAGAGGAGCTTCTGCAAAAGATCTTTAGCCCCTGGGTTGGTGATGTCATTTGAAGGCCCAATGGCCTTTGCTGACTATAACATACAGAGTGGCTTGTCACTGAAGTGGATCATCTATACCAGAATCTTTCACTGTGTCCTGAGCACACAAAGACTTCGAGGGTGTCCAGAAGGCAAGGAGAATTCCCCATTTCCCCAAACCCAAGCAGAAGCTATGAGGAGAATAAGGGGTAGAGGACGGTAGGCGGAAGTACCTGGGCCTGGCTGAGAAGCTCCCAGATCAAGTCCTCCTTGCCGTCCACACTTCGAGCCACAACGGCGTGAGAAGGCACCCGGGCCAGGTAGCACTCTTCATACTCATCCACTGGCCTGCGGGTGTTGTCGGGGCAGAGCAGCTCATACTGGTCCCTGTCAGCCTGCAGTGGCAGGTTTTCTGGGGAAAGAAAGCCCAGGTGAGCTGGTGGCAGGCCGAGCTGGGAGCTGAACTGTCCCCTCCCCACTCCCGCCGTCTTTTTGAACATAGCAAGCATGAGCGGAAAAGCCTGGTGTCTCACTGAGACCAGAGGGTATACAGGGAAGAGAGTCAACAGTCAGCTGAAGGCTTGGGGGCTTCCATTGCCCAGTACAGCAAGGACTGTCCCCCATACGATGAATCTGGTCTCAACTGGATGACTGACAGGGCTGTCAACCAGACCAGGCCTTGGCCCTCTGCCCTGGAGACAAAGTCATGGAGGCTGAGTGATAGAAGAGAGACCTGTGAATCGTGATGGGGACCCCCTGCACAGGCAGGAGCTCATGCAGTGACAGAATCCTGCTCATGGGTGACTGCTGACCCTGAGAAAGGAGGTAAGAAAAGGAATGCCCACTCTTCAGATAGCATCTGCCAGATTCCTTTCCCATCACTCACCAAATATGGTTGAATGCTTGACAAAGGCCACGTCCCCAGCACCATCTTTCAGACATCTACGAGAAGGGAGCACATGAGGAGGGCTTCTGCAGTGGGCCCCTTCCCTGCTTCCCATCACACTGTCCAAATTGGGACAGTGTGTAGGGGAGGCTTCTGAGAAGCTCCCACAGTAGAGGTAGCGCTAGAGTGCAGCGCTGACATCCGGGGTACCGCTGAGAGGGAGGAGGGAGGAGCTCCCACGAGGCAAATGCCTCTCAACTTATCCCACAAAGCAGCAAGAGACTGAAAGCTTCAAATTCTTAGCGTGGAAGACAGTGGTCTTTCCACCTTGGCTATATGTCTTTAGGGAAGAAGCAAGGTAAAACTAGATAGAGAGAGAGAGAGAGCGCAGTAAACCAGCCACAAGTGCTGGCTGGCTGCGGGCATGAGCTGAGGCAGAAGAGAGGCCAGCTTGTGACTGCCTTTTCAGATTCTATCCAGTCGGGTGAGAGAAGACACCAACCAGGCTGGAGAGTTCTAAGGAGTGAGAGGTCTCCCAGAGTGGGGCCCAATTTTCATGGTCAGGTGAAAGGGATGTGAGTTGGACCAGCAAATAACTCCCCTCCCAGCTGCCCCCCACCCATACCCGAGGGCACCGTCATTTCGGCCACTATGGCACAGCCGGCAGTGTCACTCACTTGAAGGCACCGGAATAGCCATAGTATTGCTGATGGGTAGAGCAGCCACAGCCTGGGCACAGTTGACACAGTTGGGGGAAGGCCACGGAGTCTGCACAGGGGACACAGCTGCCCGAGAAGAAACTGGCCACCGCTGCTCAACACAGAGACAAAGACAGCAAGGAATGGGCAAGGCTGGCAGAGGCCACTGCTCCCCAGTCTAGCCCAAGGAGGACACCGACAGCAATCAGACCCGCCGACCCAACCGCAAGCAGCAAGCTTTAAGGGTTTTCAAACCGGAACGAGTCAACCCACGTCCCATCATCACCAGCCTAGGGAACACGGGTCTATGCTTCCCACCAACCAAGGTCCACTATGCCTCAGGCCTTGGTCCATCCATCTGCTCCCTGCCCCTATCCCAGAGAGAGGACCACGGGGCCCCCACTTCTGGTACCCATACATGGAGATGTAAGGAACGACCTAGGGCGGTACAAGACAACCTCATGACCAGCAGATGGCACCAAAGCAACTCTCAGCAAAATGGAGCCTGCCACCAATGTCTCCATGGTAGAGGGGAGGACCCAGTCATCATTGCCAAAATAAAACCCTCCGTGGACCTTTGTGTCTTTCTGTCTATCTCAGAACAGTCTTGGCTGGGCTACTTGAGAGCTCAGAGTTGAAAAGGTACAACTGCCACCTCCCAAGGGCAGCTGGTGCCACAGAGCTGCCAGTTTTGAGCTGGGTCACCGCACCTGTCTAACCACGACCGTTTGACCCCACCATGGCCCCATGTGGACATCCCAGTAGAACCGCCAGCTTACCTTTCTCAAGAGGCTTGCGTGGTTCAGGCAGGTCACAATAAAGAAAGCCTATGGGGATGTTCCACCCAGCCGACCTGCCAAGGCCTGTGTGGCAGGATTTCTTGCCCTGGAGCTGCTTCAGCTGGAAGCCAGTGCCTTTCTTCACCAGAGCCACAGCCAAATAGTAGGTTTGTGGTTCTGCAAAGGGACAGTGTGAAAGGAAGACCTTCAACTTGACACACACAGAAACACCACTCATTTCTACAGGGCTCTTGATGAAAGACAGGCGACCAGGGGCTGCTTATATTGAATTGGGTGGTAAAGAGCCCAGAAACCCCTTCCTAGGCCTACAGAGAAGAGGAAGGTACATTTGAAATATGACTCCAGGCAAGCACAGGGACAAGAAGGCCACCTGCACACAAGTTACAGAGGCTATGCCTAACCTGACCTCATATTGTGTTTGCCTGCACACACCCAGTCAAGGCTACCAGGAAATTAGAGCTATGAATAACTGAGGCCCACATTCTTTTTTTTTTTTTTTGGTTTTTTCAGTTTTTGGTTTTTTGCGGTAGGGTCTCACTCTAGCCCAGGCTGACCTGGAATTCACTATGTGATCTCAGGGTGGCCTCGAACTCACGGCGATCCTCCTAACTTTGCCTCCCGAATGCTGGGATTAAAGGTGTGCCCCACTCTAAGGCCCACATTCTCTACCCCCTCCCTCTAAGTTTTTTTTTTTTTTTTTTTTTTTTGGTCCTCTGGCACAGTGATAGAGGCTGCCAGATTGACCTCAGAAGACTTCTTGTGTTGTTGGGGCCCTACTATGTGCCACAGGATGAGCTCTCCCTTGTACATGGGACCTGAGGCTCCAGGGTGCCTTGAGGGTCCTGGGCATATAACCAGATTCAGTGACCTTCAGGCCAAGCTGCACCCAGCCTGCTCTGTTTGTCCAGTGTGCAAGTGTCTGGGGGGGGACATATCAGACATACCCACCCCTCAATCCCCTGATGTCTTGATGTGTGCACTTGGAGGGGGGGACTGTCAGTCCCCCTCATTCTCAGCTCACTCCCCAAAGAGGAATGCTTATACGAATATCTAAGAGCTTCCCACAAAATGGGACTCAGCACCTACTGGGCCCCAGGACCACACCACTCCGGGTAGCCGGTGAGAACTTACTCTCCTTTGACCCGTGGAACTCTACTGCCACAGGCTTCAAGTTGTTGGGAGTCAGGCCTGCCTCATACACCCATCCTGCATCAACTGTCATGGCGTCAGCTTCGCCTGCCTGAAAGAGATTAGAAGGCTCACTTCAGGCAGGACAGATAGAGAGGGAGCAGTGGGGTGCTGCGGGTCTAGGGCCACAACACAACAACACAACACAACACAACACAACACAACACAACACAACACAACCCTCTCCACGGAGAGGCTACTTGACTATTATTCCTATCTCTCCTGCAGAGAGAAAGGGATGGGGTAATTTTTTCTCTTTTCTCTGGAAAGGTGTCCAGCTCCTGGCTCAAATTCCTATGTGGATTCACTCTAGAAAACTCCAAAGGTTTGGCCTGGTGGGCCTGGTGGGGGGAGGTGGTACTCTCTACCCACAGTTGGTCATTGCCCGTGTTCTTCCCACAGGCTCTGACTCGGGTGGCAGTCAAGGGGTCAGGGCCCTCCAGTGGCCGTGCTCTTTACAACTCTGTCTGTTCTCAACCTCAGAGAGGTGTTCTTCATTCAGAGACTCCTGTAGCTTGAGAGACTGCATGTGAGTTCTTCCTTTGTGAAACCCTCCTTCTTGGAAGGAAGGAAATCTTGAAGTCACCTGTCTCCACCCTGACTCAGGACTCAATGCTTTTAAAAAAAAAAAAAAAAAAACTTTTTTTTTATTGACAACTTCCATAATTACAGACAATAAACCATGATAATTTCTTCCACCACTTGCGCCTTCACAAATCCTCTTTTCATCATATCCCCCCCTTAATTAGTTTCTCTTTTATTTTGATGTGATCAACTTTTCCTCCTATTATGAGTCTTGTGTAGGTAGTCCTAGGCACTTAGGTCATGAATATCGAGGCCACATTGTGTCTCGAAGAGCGCGTTGTAAGCAAGGTCTCAATACTTTTCCTTCCAGTCCTGGGCTCATAGAGCTTCAGGAGCTATAAAACTTAAAAAAACCTAAGGCCGAGCGTGGTGGCGCACACCTTTAATCCCAGTGCTTGGGAGGCAGAGGTAGGAGGATCGCTGTGAGTTCGAGGCCACCCTGAGAATCTATAGAGTGAATTCCAGGTCAGCCTGAGCTAGAGTGAGACTCTACCTCGAAAAACCAAAACAAACAAACAATTTTTTTTTAAACCTTCTATAATCTCTTGTTCAGAACATCTCTAGGTTTAGTTTCTTGGCTACACTATGTACTAAATGATAAAAAACCTCCATTCTTACTTTCATTTTTGGTGTAATTGTCCACATGGACAACCTGATAGACCCTCCCCCCAGATCCATGTCACAAATTTTAAAATAGAGGCACACAAAGCTTAAGCCATTTTCCTGTGCCACATAGCTACTAAGTCATGGCGCTGGGATGTGGACCAGGCAGTCCGGGTTTATTTCTTATCATAGCATGGTTGCTTCAGTTTCTTATTTATTTTAATTTTTGCTTCTGTGAATGCTCATCATTTTGTTGTTGTTTTTGTTTGTTTTAAGCCAGGGTCTATGTAGCCTAGGCTGGTCTTGAACTCACAGTCCTCCTCCTTTGGCATCCCAATTGCTGAGAGGGCAGAAATGTATTTTCACTACTGGCTGAAGTCTTATCTTGAAGTCACTAAGTTGCTTGAGATATTATAGCTGCCTGCCCACTAAGTCCACAGTTTATTTCCTTTCTTTTTTCTTTTTTGGTCCATTTATTTATTTATTTATTTATTTATTTGAGAGCAACAGACAGAGAGAGAAAGAGGCAGAAGGAGAGAGAGAATGGGTGCACGAGGGCCTCCAGCCACTGCAAATGAACTCCAGATACATGTCCCACCTTGTGCATCTGGCTTACGTGGATGCTAGGGAATTGAGCCTCGAACCAGGGTCCTTAGGCTTCACAAGCAAGCACTTAACTGCTAATCCATCTCTCCAGCCCCTTCTTTTTTCTTTTTGAGAGAGAGACAGAGAGGAAGAAAAGGGCAGAGAGAGAGAGAGAGAGAGAGAGAGAGAGAGAGAGAGAGAAATTGGGCAAGAGAGAGGGAGAAAAAGAGAAAGAGATAGAGAGAGATTGGGCACACCAGGGCCTTTCAGCTGCTATGAACCAACTCCAGATGCGTGCGCCCCATCGTCACACATGTGATATTGTGTCACTTTTGCGTCTAGCTATACATGAGACCTGGAGATTCGAACAAGTGTTCTAGGCTTCGTGGGCAAGTGCCTTAACCGCTAAGCCATCTCTCCAGCCCTATTTCCTTTCTTTTTGAAATTATTTATTTGCATGAAGGGAGGAGGATTTTTGTAGGCCTCGATAGCAAAGGTATCAACCATTATCTGCAATCACGACACTTCAGTCCTTCACCGGAACCCATCACTTGTCTTCTCCTAACCAAGTGTCAACAACCTTCAGGACCTAGTTACAACAGCTAAGAACTGGAAAGAGCCTGGATGCCCAGTGACTGATGAATGGATAATAAAGACGTGGTACTTATACACAATGGAATTCCACTCAGCAGTATGGAAAAATGGAAATTTGAAACTTGCAGGGAAACATATGGATCTAGAAAGAATCATATTCTACAAAATGACTTAGACTCAGAAAGACCAAAACCACATGCACTCTCTGATATGCAGGTCTTAAGCATGTGGTATTATAAGTATGCATATGTAGGGTGGCAAATATGGATAAAACATATAAGCATAGAACTGTAACCAAAAGAGATGAGCTGAAAGAAGGAGGGGGAGACAGGTAAAACTTGTGAATGTAAATGAAAGGAAGGAAAATACAGGGCAGAGGAAATTTGGGGACAGAGAGGGAAGGCAGGAGAATGGATGGAATCAACAAAAACAAATTGTATTTGAAAATGCCATTTAAAAATAGGGCTGGGGCTGGAGAGATGGCTTAGCAGTTAGGCGCTTGCCTGTGAAGCCTAAGGACCCAGGTTCAATTCTCCGTACCCATGGAAGCCAGAGGCACAAGGTGGAGCATGCGTCTGGAGTTCATTTGCAGTGGCTTGAGGCCCTGGTGTACTGATATTCTCTGTCTATCTATCTATCTATCTATCTATCTATCTATCTATCTCTATCATCTATCTATCTATCTATCTATCATCTATCTATCTACTCTCTCAAATAAATAAATATTTGTTTAAAAATTGGGCTTGTAAGCCAGGTGTGGTGGTGCACGCCTTTAATCCCAGCACTCAGGAGGCAGAGGATCACTGTGAGTTTGAGGCCACCCTGAAACTACATAGTTAATTCCAGGTCAGCCTGAACCAGAATGAAACCCTACCTTGAAAATCTTAAAAAAAAAAAAAAAAAAAAAGAGAGAGAGAACCTTCAGGGCTTGGTATTCAACACAGTGGTAGAGCACATGTTTAGCATTGCAAGGCCTTGGGTTCTTCCCAGCTAAACACACACACACACACACACACACACACACACACACACACCTTCCAAGCAAGGTTTTTATTATATAATAATTTTGATTCCACAGATGTTCTTGTTTATTTTGGAACTGATTGGAACAGCAGTGGGAGTTGGCAGCCCCAAACACCAGCCTCCTAGCTGTAAATGAAGAATTATCCCCAAATGACTGACGAAAAACCAAGTATGGATGGCCGTGGGTCCTTCTAAGCAGCGGGACTTACCACAATGGCCTTGATGCAATCAGGGTAGGAGGCTTTCTTCACACAGCCGACCTGGACACCATCTGCTGGAATGACTTTTTTCATATTGTCACGGAAACTGGTGCACTTACTGGCTTCATGGTCTGACGTAAGACACCATTTTACAGTCTTGTCAGGCACAGCCAGACATAGTCCTGGGGGGAAAGAAGCCAGGAGTATAAAGCTTCCACTTTGTGTGCGAGAGGAGACAGCACCAGCTTGTCTGTATTTGATGGTGACATCACCTCTTCCCCTATGGTCCTTATCTCACTCCTGTTGGTGAACATGACAAGGCACAGGCTCCACTGGATTCTGAGATTGGTCAAGAGACGGTCACCCCCAATGGCCTCCCCTTTTCTTTGCTGATTACCCTGTGTTGTTCTAGTAGACAGAGCTGACAAGTCACTCCTTCTTGTCCTTGCCTCCTCCCCTCACTGTCATAACATCTGGCCCAGAGAAAACTATGAGCCTCAGTGTGCGAACAGCATGTTTAGCTCCCTCAACACATTGTAAACCAGTTACCATCCTTTAGGAATGAGGGATCTGGGGATCTGGACTCAGAGAATGGTGCTCTTTTGCCCAGGGTACCCTGCCTAAGCCAAGCCAGGTGTGGAACCCAGGTCTATAGATTCTTGGCTTGCTGGCCAGGCTACAAAGGAAGATAACAGTCTTGGGCTTTGGCCTTCCTTGGCAAGTAGTTAGATCAGGAATTTGCCTGTGGCATTCATCTGCTCTCCTCTGTTTAGAAATCTAGAAACCCCACCTGTTCCTTCGGTTTCCACTGAGCCCTCCCTTAATTTTCTCTCCTTCTCTCTCTCTCTCTCTCTGTGTGTGTGTGTGTGTGAGAGAGAGAGAGAGAGTACATGAGAAAGAGAGAAGGGAAGAGAGAGAGAGGAAGTGCATGCAGCCTCAGAAGCAATTCCTCAGGAACACTGTAGTTTGTTGTTTTCTTTTGAGACTCATCGGGCCTCGAACTCACCATGTGAGCCCCACCTAGATTACATATCCTCCCCCCGCCCCCAACAGCGGCATCACAAACTTGCACTCTTGTTACATGGGTGGTGGGGTTCCAAACTCAGCTCCTCATGCTTGTGAGGCAAGCACTGTACCCACCAAGCCATCTTCCCAGTCCCTGTTGGACTCGAGAATTCCGGCTTCAAAACCCACAGTTTAAACTACATACATGGCCAGCACCAAGGCTATCCAGACAACAGATGGGTACAGAGTCAGATCCCAGGAAGGTGTGGGGCCTGGAGAGATGGCTTAGCAGTTAAGCACTTGCCTGTGAAGCCTAAGGACCCCAATTGGAGGCTCGATTCCCCAGGACCCATGTAAGCCAGATGCACAAAGTGGCACACACATCTGGAGTTTGTTTGCAGCAGCTGGATGTTCTGGTATGCCCATTCTCTCTCTCTCTCTCTCTCTCTCTCTCTCTCTCTCTCTTGCTCTCAAATAAATAATGATAATAGAATAATAAACAAAAAATAAAAGTCCAGGAAGGTATGAGTGCTACTTCACTGAAGACAGGCAGTTCAGGGTTTGGATGAACCGTGGTTAGAAATGCGTTCAGCGATGCATGCCACTGTAGCAAGAGTTACAGGACAGGACAAAAAGCAAGAGTTGGCAAGGAGTGTGGTGAAAGCGGCCAGAGGCACAAGAAGGGATGGTGAAGGCAGAGCAGGTGTGTCAGAGAAAGGGAGGAAAGGCACCAGTGCTTCCAGCCTGCAGCATGAGGCAATGCCCGGCACCGGTACTCTGCGTTCTTCTCTGTGCCCACACTCACCCAGGATGGCACAGGCCAGCAGGGTGCCCACGGCGAGCCTCATCCTCCCGGTGTGGCGAGGAGCGGGGAGCACAGAGAGACCCACTTCTGCACCGTCACACAGAGCACTGTGGCCCTTTATCCTCGGACGTCGCCAGCTGGGTGCAATCTTTGACCCCCCACTGTTTGTGCAGCTTGGGTTGCCCAATCGCCCCTCACCCATCCCCCTCCTTTTTTTTTTTTTTTTTTTTTTTGCCCTGTTGATCACTTCATTTCCTGAGCTATGGGACAGACCCACAAATGGAATCCAACCCACAAAAAGGCTGGTCGGAAGGGCGCCTGAAGCAAAATCCGTTCTTTGTTACGGCTTGCTAGCACTGTGCCAGGAGCGGCATGGTTATGGAGGGGCTGGGGCCGGGTGGCACTGCTCCTGAAGCCAGAGCTGCTAAAGTGGATGCATGCCAGAAGTCTCCTCAGCGCCATGCATGGATGGAGACTGAAGGACTGAGGCTGGCAAGGGCAAGGGACCACCCTGGACCCCAGCCTAGAATTGGGGAAGGAACATAGGAGAGGAAAAGTTGGGATCCAGGTCAGGAGGATAGAGTATCCCTGGATCCCCCCAGGGGTTTTCTGGGAATCACCCTGGGACTCTCAAAGACCCATCCCTGTGGAGAAGTAGCCCCCCTCCATTCCTGTCACCCTGAGCCTGCTCCAGGGCTTGGAAAAATCCCCTACCCTTTAGTTTCTGGTGGGACTCTCAGACTCTCAGGAACAGTCACAGGGGAAAGAAGCTTCCTCTCATAAGAAAGTGACAGATGTAGGCTGGAGGGATGGCTTAGCGGTTAAGGCGCTTGCCTGCGAAGCCAAAAGACCCAGGTTGGATTCCCCATGACCCACGTAAGCCAGATGCACAAGCGGACACACGCGTCTGGAGTTTGTTTGCAGTGGCTAGAGGCCCTGGCACGCCCGTTCTCTCGCTTTCTCTCTCCCTCTTCTCTCTGTCTCAAATAAAAATAAATTAATTAATTTAGAAATATATTTTAAAAAATTTTAAAAAGAAACTGACAGTTGTGATCAGACACAATGAGACCCAGAACAAAGGCCATATTGGCACCAAGGATGCCCAGGGAGTGGGCCTATTCTTAAAAGCTTCTGAATCACCCTTTGGAAAAGCAGTCCTCCAATGCATAGATTGAATGTGATCACAAAAAATATTGAGCTTGTACCATCCATGAGTTATTTTAGCTAAAAAAAAAAATGTGGGTCTGTAGAGATGGCTTAGTGGTTAAACGCTTGCCTGTGAAGCCTAAGAACCCAGGTTCAAGGCTCAATTCTCCAGGACCCACGTAAGCCAGATGTACAAGGGGGTGCATACATCTGGAGTTCGTTTGCAGTGGCTGGAGGCCCTGGCGTGCCCATTCTTCTCTCTCTACCTGCCTATTTCTGTATATATCTCTCTCTCTCTCAAATAAATAAATGAAAAATAAAATATTTTTTTAAAAAATTGTGTGCATTTCAGTTCTGCATGTGAACTAGAGATTTATAAATGCATGAGATGAAAATAAAACCAGTTGGGCTGGAGAGATGGCTTAGTGGTTAAACGCTTACCTATGAAGCCTAAGGACCCCGGTTCGAGGCTTGATTCTCCAGGACCCACGTAAGCCAGATGCACAAGGGGGTGCATGCATCTGGAGTTCGTTTGCAGTGGCTGGAGGCCCTGGCGCACCCATTCTCTCTCTCTCTCTACCTGCCTATTTCTGTATATCTCTCTCTCTCTTTCAAATAAATAAATAAATAATAAAATATTTAAAAAAAAAAAGAAAAGAAAACCAGTTGTGGTGGCTCATGTGGATAATCCCAGCACTCAGGAGGCTGAGGTAAGAAGATCACCATGAGTTTGAGATCACACTCAGCTGGGATGTGACCCTGCTCAAAAAAAAAAAAAAAAAAAAAAAATGAGACATGTTCATTTTTTCCTTTTTTAAAATAATTTATTTGTGTTAGAGAGTGTGTGAATGAGAATGAGTACATCAGGACCTCTTGCTACTGCACACGAATTCCAAATGCATGTACCACTTTGTGCATCTGGCTTTACGTGGGCACTGGAGAATCAAATCCAGGCCAGCAGGCTTTACAAGCAAGTGCCTTTGACTGCTGAGCCATCTCCCCAGCCCAACATGCTCTTTACTTATTATCTGAAGAGAAAGAGAGAGAGAGAGAGAGGGAGGGAGGGAGAGAGAATGGACATGAATGCCTCCAGCCATTGCAAACAAACTCCAGATGCATGCACCACCTTGTGCATCTGTCTTATGTGGGTCCTGGGTCCTTTGGCTTTATGGGCAAGTGCCTTAACCACTAAGCAATCTCTCCAGCTCAACATGCTCATTAAAAAAAATATTTTTAAAATTAATTAATTAATTTATTTGCAAGCAGAGAGAGATAGAAGAGAGGTAGACAGAGAGCGAATGGGCACACCAGGGCCTCCAGCCACTGCAGACGAACTCCAAATGCATGCACCCCTTGTGCATCTGGCTTATGTGGGTCCTGGAGAATTGAACTGGGATCCTTTGGCTTCGCAGGTGAATGCCTTAACCGCTAAGCCATCTCTCCAGCCAACATGCTCATTTTTAATGGCCTGCTGCTATGCTGTCATATATATGATGATGTGTGATGAATAACATGTATATATCAGGGTACAACATGCGAAAAGGTCAAAGTACTTCAGGCAAAGTGTAAGTCCGGGTCTCAGAGAGCCATCAAGATACTTTAAGGTTTACAGAAGTTAGTACTTTTTGGGTTTTTTGTCTCACCTACAGTACCAGTGTCCCAGGGCTGTGGTAAGAGCTCACTGACACTTTCAGCAAATCTCAGCCTTTACTAAACTGTTCAAGAGTAATGAAGGTCTACGCTCTAGAGAGTCTATGGTGTCGAATTAAACACTTAAGTCAGGACACGAATAAATGTTCATGGGCCAAGGACATGGGGCACTGTGATGCCAACCTCTTACCTCCACACACCCCTATAGATGTACCCAGGCCTGGGTACCTCATGTAACCAAGGTTATGTCCACATGGACAGCCCCAACGTTGGCCTTGTCCTACGGGCCCCTTTGAAGAATGGCAGACATTAGAACTCAGTTGCTATCTTCCTGAACAAGAACCTTTGGACCTCTCTCCTGGGTGTGGGTGGATGACACGGACCTGCCTCATATTTTAGCTGACACACAGCTTAAACCAGCCTAGTTGACATACCATTTTGACTGTTTTGTTTTTATTCATAAAAACACAACTGTGTTCGTTTTTTTCCCAGTGTAATTCTAGTTTCGTTGACAGAGATATATTTCTTCTTCTTCTTCTTCTTCTTCTTCTTTTTTTTTTGGTTTTTTCATTTTTTGGGTTTTCAAGGTAGGGTCTCACTCTAGCCCAGGCTGACCTGGAATTCACTATGTAATCTCAGAGTGGCCTCGAACTCATGGCAATCCTCCTACCTCTGCCTCCCGAATGCTGGGATTAAAGGCGTGTACCACCATGCCTGGCTTTCTTTCTTTTTTTTATTTGTAAGCAGAGAGAGACAGAAAGACAGAGAGAAAATGAGCATGCCAGGGTCTCTAGCTGCTTCAAACAAGCTCCAGATGTGTTGACTTTGTGCATCTGGCTTTATGTGGGTACTGGGTAATTGAACCCAGGCCATCGGGCTTTGCATACAAGCACCTTTAACCACTGAGCTATCTCTTTAGCCTAACAGATATTTTTAAGGCACTTGTATATCTTGTGAGGGTTGGACAATGAAAGTCAGATTTTCTATTTTTAAAGTTTTTTATAATCAATCATGTATATATCAGTTATAAATGATTAATGATTATATTATGATGTTTTCATATGTCTTTAATATATTTTGAACATACTCACTTCTTATTTCTCTCTCTTGTTCCTTTCTCAGGGATCCCCTTCTACTTTTATGTCTGTTTTTCATGTAATTTATTAACTTTTTCAAGTTTGATTAAGCTTAGAACAAGTTACAGTAAAATTTTAATTAAGTCTTATGAAAATGCTTCAACATTAGATTGTAGCCATTTTGAAGGACAGTAATGACTTCAGTTGTCCTTAAGTCTCAGAAAATGGCATCACTATTGCCAGCTTTAAAAAAATTTCATATAAGCAGGTTAATTGGTTGGTTTATATCTTTATTTGTATATATTTATTTATTTGGTTTTAGTTTTTCAAGGTAGGGTCTCACTCTAGCCCAAGCTGTCGTGGAATTTACTATGTAGTCTCAGGGTGACCTTGAACTTACAGTGATCTTCCTACCTCTGCCTCCTGAGTGCTGGGATTAAAGGCGTGCACCACCACGCCTGGGAGTTTCATTAAGATGGTTTACAGGGGCCTGGAGAGATGGCTTAGAGGTTAAGGCACCTGCCTGTGAAGCCTATTCAGATCTCCAGGTCCCACGTTTAGCCGGATGCAAAAGTGACACAAGGGTGCAATGGGGTGTACGTGTCTGGAGTTCGTTCACAGCAACTTTGAGGCTGCTGGCATGCCCATTCTCTCTTTCTCTCTCTCTCTCTCTCTGTGTCTCTATCTCTCTCAAGTTACAAAAAAAGATTGCTTACAGGAACATGAGTGGGGGTTATTTACAGGAGCATGGGCACTTTACTAGCAGCTACACCACTGAAGAAAACATCCCTTTCTCCTCTAGCAACCATTAACTGCCTACAAATTTAAAGTCTGATTGTCTAAACTTTACATCTATTTAACTAGACATAAAAACCATAAAAGCGGGCTAAGGAGATAGCTCAGTGGTTAAGGTGCTTGCCTACAAAGCCTAACCACCCAGGTTAGATTACCCAGTGCCCATGTAAAGCCAGATGCACAGAGTGGTGCACGCACCTGGATTTCATTCACAGTGGCTGGAGGCTATGTTGCACCCATTCTGTCCCTCTCTCTCTGTTTCTCTCTGCTTGTAAATAAGTAAATCTTTAAAAAAAAAAAAACAAAAAGGGATGAAGAGATGACTTAGTGGTTAAGGCACTTGCCTATGAAGCCTAACCACTCAGATTCGATTGCCCAGTACCCACGTAAGCCAGATGCACAAGGTGGCACATATGTCTGGAGTTCATTTGCAGTGGTCTGAGGCTCTGGCACGCCCATTCTCTCTATCCCTCTCTCTCTCTCTGCCTTGTTCTCTCTCTCGCTATCTCAAACAAATAAATAAATAAAATATTTAAAAATTCTAAAAAAAAAAAAGAAATGCTAATGCTTTGCTAAGGCATAGCATTGCATATTTTTAAAAACACACACATACAAAAGACAAGGTCAAGTACCACAACCATCCTGCACCCCTTCCCCTGGCCCATCCTTTGTGAGACAATCTCCAGCTTCCCTTTGGAGGCCTCAGAAGCTCCCTTTGTACACGCTGCTGTCTGGCCTCTGGACCCAGTGGCGGAGACAGGGCTAACTCACACTTTAGACGTATGTGCATATGTAAGTGGCGATTTGTAACTCTTTTGTAATAACAATGCACGTTACTAGAACATCCCAGTAGACTGTCTCCTACATACAGGGGTTTACACACAGGCTGCTTTAGAGACCATTGCTTTAACAGGGGCTTTAGCAGGGACATATGTCACCTGCATCACTAATGAGGAAAGGAGGCCACTGCTGTTATGTCTTATTGTCCCCTGTCCTTTTCACAGTTCTTTATGCTTGAGCTTTGGGAACTAATACTCTTGGCAGGAGGGACGACACTGTGGAAGGCATTCAGATCTGGTCTGAATGTCTATGGACACCAGGGAGTTGGGGTGTGAAGATGAGGTGGAGGGAGGTCCAGGGCGGGCTGCCAGGTGGGGGAATACCCAACAGAGCAGCAGGTGCATCTGCAGCTGGGGTCCGCACTGAGATCAGGGTCTGCCAGGAAACGGGGAGGGGGATTATCAGGTGTTGAGCTCATGGCACAAGCTCAGGGAGCCTCAAACCAGGCATGGACATGGGTAGATGGGCAGTAACAGTCCCTCACCAGGCTTCTTCTGCACCCATAAGGTGAGCCTATCATAGGCCATTCCTCCAGCTATAGACCTATACTCTGGCTTGGCTGAGCCTTCTATAGACTAGCTTAGTCCCAGGCCCTGTCTCAGAGGGGTCTTCTGAGTCTAAGCCCAGAACATGTGCATGCCTCACAAAGAAAACTCAAGTTTGGGGCTGGAGGGATGGCTTAGCGGTTAAGGTGTTGGCCTGCAGGAGCCAAAGGACCCTGGTTTGATTCCCTAGGACCCATGTAAGCCAGATGCACAAGTTGGAGCATGCATCTGGAGTTCATTTGCAGTGGCTGGAGGCCCTGGCATGCCCATTCTCTCTGTCTGTCTCTCTTGCTCTGTCTCTCTCTCTCTCTCTCTGACTCTCTCAAATAAATAAAAGTTAAAAATAAAAATTTAAAAAAAGGATTAAAAAAAAAAAAAGAAAGCTCTCTGGGAGTGGTGGTGCACACCTTTAATCCCAGCACTCGGGAGGCAGAGGTAGAAGGATCGCTGAGAGTTCGAGGCCACCCTGAGACTAAAGAGTTAATTCCAGGTCAGCCTGGACCAGAGTGAGACCCTACCTTGAAAAACCAAAAAAAAAAAAAAAAAAAAAAAAAAGCTTAAGTTTGACATGAGGGGTCCCGATCTGCCATGTCACCTATCCAGACATGCTAAAGAGGACCGGGCCCTTGGATCTTGCTCAAGAAAAGGACAACAGCTGAATGCTGCATCTGCCATTCCTCAGAGAGGTATGACGAGCAAGGCCGGCTTTGGGGTTTACATGTGGGCACAACCCTGGATACAGAATGCCCAAGTCTGTGTACATCTATAAGGATGTGTGATGGTAAGAAGTTGGCATCACAATGCTGTGTGTCCTTGGTGGCTCATGACACCTGTACCTCCGCCTTTGTGCATTTAACTCTACACCCGAGACCAGCTGGAGTTTGGCTATTCACTGTTCTTCTCAAATACCTTTTTTTTAAAAAATATTTTTATTATTTATTTATTAGAGACAGATAGAAAGAGAGAGAGAAAGAGAGAGAGGGAGAGAATGGGTGTACTAGGACTTCCAGATACTGCAAATGAACTCCAGATGCATGCCACCATCTTTGCATTTGGCTTACGTGGGACCTGGAGAATCAAACCTGGGTCCTTAGGCTTTGCAGGCAAGCACCTTAACTGCTAAGCATCTCTCCAGCCTCTCAAACATCTTTTTAAAACATATTTTAACATCTTTTAAAACATATTTTATTTATTTATTTGAGAGAGAGGGCACGCCAGGGCCTCTAGGCATTGCAAATGAACCCCACATGCATGCATCAACTTGTGCATCTGGCTTCTTTGGGTACTGGGGAATCAAACCTGGATCCTTAGGCTTCACAGGCAAATGCCTTAACTGCTAAGCCATCCCTCCAGCCCTTCTCAAACATCTTAATGATGGCTGAGATTTGCTGAGAGCTTCACAGAGGTCTTACCACAGCCTTCTGACATTAGTGCTTTAAGAATCTCTGTCTCGGGGCTGGAGAGATGCCTTAACAGTTAAGGAGGTCGTCTTCAAAGCCTAAGGACTCAAATTCAATTCCCCAGTACCCACGTAAGCCAGATGCACCAAGTGGAGCATGCATCTGGAGTTTGCTTGCAGCAGCTGGAGGCCCTGGCACACCCATTTACTCTCTCTGTATCTGCCTCTTTCTCTCTCTCAAATAAATAAAAATAAAATACTTTTAAAGAAAGATCTGTCTTTTAAAAAAATCTGTGCATGTGTATACATTCTATGGCATGTGTGTGGAGGAGCACAGGACAGCCTCAGGTGTTGGTCCTCGCCTTCCACCTTGTTTGGGGTGGGGTCTCTTCTTGTCCATTACTGTGCACACCAGGCTACTTGGCCCATAAACACCCTGGTGGTCTCCTCTCTGCCTCGCCTCTCACCATAGCTGGACGTCCAGCTTTAAGTGAGTTCTGGGGATCTGAACTCAAGCCATCACGCTTGTATAGCGACCAATTTTACCCTTTGCCCTGTCTCTCCAGCTGCTAGAATCTCCCTTTTAGAGATGAGATAAGGAAACTGAGGACTAGAGAGGACAATATCCTGTCAAAGGTCAGCTGTGGTTCCAGAATGTAACATCAAGCATTGTGATTCTCAGGTGGTCCCATCACCAGGGACACCGCTTTTCCCAGGATAAGGGAGCCAAGAGAGTTCATGTGTGTGTGGGGGGGCGTCTCACCAAGGGAAGGACAGCCATGGTCTCCAGCCAGGCCATTTCTCCACAGACTCCAGGCCCCCTTGTGCCAGCAGAGGACCTGGTTGGCATGAAAGAGGAGCGAGTGGCAGACTGCAGAAACTCAGATGGTGCTGGCTGGACTGTGCTCAGTCAGAGGAAAAGTTCATTTTTTTAGTTTTTTTTTTTTTTTGTATTTTTTTTATGAGAGAGAAAGAGAAAATTGACATGCCAGGAGGGCCTCCAGAATTGCAATCTAACGCCAGATGTATGCACCATCTTGTGCACATGTATGACCTTGCGCCCTTGTGCCACCTTGTGCATCTGGCTTACGTGGGACCTGGAGAGTCAAATATGAATCCTTAGGCTTCATAGGCAAGCACTTTAACTGCTAAGTGATCTCTCCAGCCATCATTAAAATAAATATTTATTTATTTATTCATTTGCAAAGAGAGAGAGAGAGAAAAGAGATACAGAGAAAATGGGTGTGCCAGGACCTCCAGCCACTGCAAACAAACTCCAGATGCATGTGCACTTTGTGCATCTGGCTTTATCTGGGTGCTGGGGAATTGAACCGGGTTATTAGGCTTTGCAGGCAAGCACCTTAACTGCTGAGCCATCTCTCCAACTCCAAGTGCATGTTTTTATTTTAACTCCTTGTTATATGCCAGATACTGTTCTGGGCCAAGACCTTGTGATATCGACCAAGAGTCCTTCAAGCGGAAATCAGCACCTGGATTTCGCAGATGGAGACACTGCAGAAAAGTGAGGGCTTCTTGTTCACAAAGCTTTGAGAATAGAACTCCTCTCTCCTAACCCCAGCTTTCTCCAGACCACAGCTGCCTTCCTGATATTGATCTCTATGAAAGAGACAAAGAAGACTGACAAAGGAGAGAAGGGGGCTTCCAGCCTCGGACTAGCCCAAGCATGACCCAAATGTCCCAATACAAACAATAAGACTCTTGAATTCCAGCCTGAGCCGGCTTCCTGATAGAAACAGCTTAACTCATGTGTACGTGCAGGGGCACAGTGTGGGACCTGCCCAGCAAGGGGTAGGCAGGAAGGCAGTGGGCCTCTGAGCCAATATTTGCTGTTTACCGAAATTGCCCAATTTACATAGAAGCAGAGCAAACAAAGAACCATCTGTCTGCTTCAGGCTGTCCCTCTTCTCCCTCCCCCGCAATGTCCTCGACCCACATCAGTGCCTTTTCTGAAGCCCTGGGTCTGGCCCATGATGAGGGAGGAGTGGCCTGGCAGCCTGAGAAGCAAAGCCCATAAGAACAGTGGCCCTGCCACTCTTCTGGGGCACAGAAATGTGTCAGGCATCTTGATTCTGCTTCATTCTCTTTCTCCCACTCTCTGTTCTACTTCTCCGAAGTCCTTGGACAATGGGAGGTTTTCATTCTTTTCACCACAAAATACCCTCATGTGCTCCTCTCAACAGATGCAGAACAAGGCCTTTGACAAAATACAATATCAGTGGCAGGAAACATCTTTAATCCCAGCACTCGGGAGGCAGAGGTAGGAGGATGGCCAAGAGTTCGAGGCCACCCTGAGACTACATAGTGAATTCCAAGTAGGGCTACAGCCAGACCCTACTTCGAAAAAGCAAAAAAAAAAAAAAAAAAAAAAAAAAAAAAAATGATTAAAAAAAAATTGGGAAGCCAGGCATGGTGACTCACACCTTTAATGCCAGCACTTGGAAGGCAGAGGCAGGAGGATCATCGTGAGTTTGAGGCCACCCTGAGACTACATAGTGAATTAGTGAACTCCCAGACAGCCTGGGCTAGAGTGAGACCCTACTTTGAAAAACCAAAACAAAAAAATAATACTAATAAAATAAAAAGGAGAAACTAGGGATGGAATATCTCAACATAATAAACATAACAAACTTACAGCCAATATCATGCTAAATGGAGAAAAACTAGAAGCATTCCCACGAAGATCAGGAACAAGACAAAGATGTCCATTTTTCCCACTGCTATTCTATATAGTGCTTTAAGTGTTTTTATTATTATTATCATTATGATTATTTTTGATGTGGATACTGGGGATTGAACTGAGGTCCTCATGTTACACAGCAAGTGCTCTTATCTACCAGGCCATATGCCCAGCCCCAAGACATGTACTTTGAAAGGCAAAACCAACAAAGTTGTCACTACAAACATTAAAATATATATTTTATAAACAAAGATGTAAAAATCCTGTGCAAAAAAAAAATCACAAATAGAATCCAATAAAACCTGGGCTAGAGACATGGCTCAGCAGCAAGACACTTGCCTGCAAAGCCTAAGGACCTGAGTTCGATTCCCCAGTACCCACATGAAGCCAGATGCACAAAGTGGCACATACATCTGGAACTCATTTGCAGTGGCTGAAGGCCCTGGCATGCCCATTCTCTCTGTCTCCCTTTGATCTCTCTCTGCTTGCAAATAAGTAAATAAAAATATTTAATTTTTCTAAAAACCTAACAAAGGTAATAAGTAATTGTCTAATTGGGTTTATTCCAGGAATGCAAGTTATCTTTTCAAGTATCAATCAGTGTAATTGACTACAATAGTAGAGAAATTAATGGAGAAAGTCATATGACCATGTCAGTCAGTATAGGAACATTATTTGATAAGCATCAACATCATTCATAATAAAATCTCTTAGCAAGCTTGCTCCTTGATTTGAAAAGGGTATTTGTGTATAATAAGAGTCTGTAAATATCCTACTTGGAAAAAACTCATACTTGGAGAGCTGGGCAGATGGCTCAGCAGTTAAAGGCACTTACTTCCAAAGCCTGCTGGCCTAGATTTAATTTCCCAGCCACCCACATAACAGATGCAAACAGTGGAATGTCAGCCGGGCGTGGTGGCTCACGCCTTTAATCCCAGCACTTGGGAAGCAGAGGTAGGAAGATGGCCAAGAGTTCGAGGCCACCCTGAGACAACATAGTTAATTCCAGGTCAGCCTGGACCAGAGTGAGACCCTACCTCACAAAACCAAAAAAAAAAAAAAAAAAAAAGTGGAATGTCTACTATTATCACTAGTCATCATCCAAGCTGGAGGTCCTTGCCAATCCAGGGACTAGAAATACTAAGCAAAAGAACTGAAACCAGGGCTAAAGAGATGGCTTAGTAGTGAAGGCACTTGCGTGCAAAGTCTAAAGACCCAGGTTCAATCCCCCAGTACCCACATAAAACCAGATGCACAAGGGGGCATGTGCATCTTGAGTTTGTTTGCAGTGGCTAGAGGCCCTAATGTGCCCATTTAATCTCTCTCTCTATCTGCCTGTTTCTCATCTCTTTCTCTCTCTCAAATGCATGCATAATAAATAAATAAATAAAAATGTTTTTAAAAGAATTGAAATGGGGAAAAACTCACATTTTTTGCCCAAAACATGATTTTATTTGCATAAAATTCTAAAGACATTATCTTAGGGCTGGGGAGATGGCGCCATAGGTAGGAGCACTTGTTTAAGCATGAGGGTCGAAGTTCAATCCGCAGCACCCATGGGAAAAGCCAGGCAGGGCCACACATGCCTGTAACCCCAATGCTGAGGGCTACAGAGACAGAAGGATAACTGGGGCTCACTGGTCAGCCAGTCTGACTGAAAAACAAGACTGCATTATAAGGTGACGCTCAATGAGAGACTTAATGTCAAAGAAATCAGGTAGAAGAATGGGAGAGGAGCACACCTCATGTCCAGCTGGGTCCTGTGCATGCGTGCACATGGAGTGTGCCTCGGTACACACATGTGCATATACCACACACACTACATACATGCATATATCCACTCAAAACAATAATTTTTTTTTTTTGTCTTTCCAGGTAGGGTCTCTCTTTAGCCCAGGCTTACCCGGAATTCACTATGTAGTCTCAGGGTGGTCTTGAATTCACAGCAATCCTCCTACATCTGCCTGCTGAGTGCTGGGATTAAAGGCGTGCGCCACCATGCTGGCAACATCTAAAAATTTTGTGCGCCAAAGGAGTAAGTATGAATGAAGAAAAATGGAAAACTATATCCTGAACATGAAGTTAAGAGTCAGTGTTATAACGATCTCAACTCTCTAAATTGATTCAGAGAGTACAGACTCTCAATCAGATTCCTAAGAAATATTTATATTATTGGTGTAAATTAACAATATATTTCTAAAGTTCACATTCAAATTCAAAAGTCTTATACAGGGGCTGGGGAGATGCTCAGTGGTTAAGGCACTTGCCTACAAAGCTTAATGACCTGGGTTCACTTCTCCATGCAAAGCCAGATGCACAAAGTGGCACATGCATCTGGAATTTGTTTGAAGTGCCTGGAGGCCCTGACATGCCCTTTCTCTCTGTTTCTCTTCTCTCTTTGTAAATAAATAAATAAATAAATAAATAAATAAATAAATAAATAAATAATTTTTTTAAACTCTCATATAGGTCTGGAGATATGGCTTAGTGGTTAAGGTGCTTGCCTGCAAAGCCTAAGGACTCAGGGTTGATTCCCTAGTACCCACATAAGCTAGATTTAGAAGGTGGTGCATGTGTCTGGAGTTCATTTGCAGTGATTAGAGGTCCTGGCATGCCAATTCTCTCTTCCTCCCTCCCTCTCAAATAAATAACTAAAATATTTTTTAAAATCTCCTACATGGAGAGATAGCTTAGCAGTTTAGGCACTTGCCTGCGAAGCCTAAGTACTAATGTTAGACTCTCCAGGTCCCATGTAAGCCAGACGCACAGTGATGCAAGCGTGCAAGGTTGCACATGTGCACAAGGGGGCACGTGCATCTGGAGTTTGATTTCAGTGGCTGGAGGGCCTGGCATGTCAGTTCTCTCTCTCTCACACACACTCTCTCATTCTTGCTCTCTCAGATTAAAAAAAAAAAAAAAGGCTAGTCCATTGGTCTTGCCTCAAAAAAAAATCTCGCACATATATTGGTTGATTGTGCAAGGAGAGGCACGGATGATAACAGAATCCCTTTTATTGGATCCATCAACATTCCATCATGAATAACGGAGGACAAAAACAATGATATCAAAGCAGAAGACAAAGTAGTTAGAAAGAAAAAAGGAGCTGGACATGGTGGCACACACCTTTGATCCCAGCACTCAGGAGGCAGAGGTAGGAGGATCGCCATGAGTTCGAGGCCACCCTGAGACTACATAGTGAATTCCAGGTAAACCTGAGCTAGAGTGAGACCCTACCTCGAAAAAAAAAAAAAAAAAAAAAAAAAAAGGTTCAGTGGAAGGGAGTTAGGAAGAGGGACAAAAGCAGGTAACGAGGGGGGGGGGTTGACCAAAAAGCATAATATACATGCATGAAAGTTACCAATTCAAACCTTTTTTATTTTTATTTTTATTTTTTGGAGAGAGATACAGAGAGAGACAGAGAGAGGAGAGAGGGAGAGGAAGACAGATAGAGATGAGCACGCCAGCAGCCTCTCAGCTGCTGCAAACGAAATCCAGATGCGTGCACCCCCTTGTGGTCAAGTGTGGCATTGTGCCCTTGCCTCACTTTGCATCTGGCTAAACGTGGGACCTGGAGACTGGAACCGCTGGAGATTGGAACCAGCATTCTTAGGCTTAGGAGGCAGGCGCCTTAACCACTAAGCCATCTCTCCAGCCCTCAAAGCTTTTTAAATAATATTTTCAAAAATTTCTTTTATTTGAGAGAGAGATAGTGAGAAAGAGAGAGAGCGAATATGAATGGATATGTCAGGGCTTCTATCCATTGCAAATGAACACATGTGCTACCATGTGCATCTGGGTATGTGGGTACTGGGGAACTGAACCTGGGTCCTTAGGCTTCACAGGCAAGTGCCTTGAACCAGGAAACCATCTCTTCAACCTCAATTTAAAGGTTTTAAAAAAAAAAAAAAACAAGCAAAACCGGGCTTGGTGGCACACACCTTTAATCCCAGCATTTGGGAGGCAGAGGTAGGAGGATCGCCTTGAGTTTAAGGCCACCCTGATACTAGTTAATTCCAGGTCAGCCTGAGCTAGAGTGAGACCCTACCTTGAAAAACCAAAACAAAACAAAAAAACAAACAAACAAAGAAACCCAACCAAACAAAAAAGAATAGATTGCATTTAATTTTTCAAACCTTGCTTGCTCACCTCTATCCACCAAGATATATACAATTGGGCTGGAGAGATAGCTTAGTGGTTAAGCGCTTGCCTGTGAAGCCTGAAGGCCCTGGTTCAAGGCTCAATTCCTGGGTACCCACATAAGATGCACAAGGTGGCACATGTATCTGGAGTTTGTTTGCAGCACTGGAGACCCTGGTGTGCCCATTCTCTTTCTCTCTTTCTCTTTCTCTGTCATTCTCAAATAAATAAACAAAAAATTTAAAAAAAGATATACACAATTGTGAAGTCCTTTGAATTCAGATGTTGATTATTCACAAATTACCCACATGTGTTCTTTGACGTCATGTTGGACTCACAGACTCCATGTGTACCTGCACACCCACAATTGATATGCACTCTGTTCTTATATTATCACAGTTTGCCATATAACAAGTAAATTCAACTGCCTGACATGCTGGCACACACCTTTAATCCCAGCGCTTGAGAGGTAGAGGTAGGAGGATCGCTGTGAGTTCGAGGCCACCCTGAGACTACATAGTGAACTCCAGGTCAGCCTGGGCCAGAGTGAGATCCTACCTTGAAAAATCAAAAAAGAAGTAAACTAAGCTATTTATTAGCTGTGGTTTAGAGCCCTTTCTTCAGATACTGCCCTTCCTCTTGCTTCTTTTTCATAGTTCTATAAAAAAATTCAAACATGCCGGGCGTGGTGGCACACGCCTTTAATCCCAGCACTCGGGAGGCAGAGGTAGGAGGATCGCCATGAGTTCGAGGCCACCCTGAGACTACAGAGTGAATTCCAGGTCAGCCTGAGCTAGAGTGAGACCCTACCTCGAAAAACCAAAAAAAAAAAAAAAAAAAAAAATTCAAACATATACAAAAGTAGGGTAAACAACGTAATAAACTCCCACAGACAATTTTCCGAGGTCAGTGTTTTGTCACTGTTATTTAATCTATTTTCTCTTCCTCCCTTCCTCTGTCTCTCGCCTCTCTCCCTCCCTCCCTCCCATCTTCCCTCCCTCCATCTCTCCTTCCCTCCCTCCCTGACTCCCCTCATGCCTAGCCTTATTCTTTCCCTCCCTGTCTTTTTTCTAGAGTGACAGTGATCATATTTCCACTTCAAAAGTATATATATTTCTAACATAAAGACTATTTAAAATATTAATTTAGACCTACTGCTGAAGACTTCACATGCTTGGGCTGCAAGATCCTTGAGAAATCTTGCTGGAGCTGTGCTGAAAACCTCCTCTGTATAGACCAACTGATAGAAAGCTGGAAAAAGCTACACTGCATGTAGCTCCATGGGAAAGAGAGAAGTCTTCAGTGGAGATAAACAACAGTGGACACTGCAAACCTTAAGCCAGACCAATGAGCCAACAGGTGCAATAGTGGCATGACTATTATGGGGGAAATTGGACTGGAGGCCTGCTTCACAGGAGGGAATACATGCCTGATGCTGAAAACCTATGACAAGGGAAGTCATGAACCCTAGGGGTGCAATGCCTGTTGGTGTCTGGCTAAATGCATATAGTGTGCTCACCAAACTGCCCAGTAAGCACTTCTCTTAATGTTCATACCCATGTATTGATGTTACTCTCACTTTTGGTTAGAGAAGCTTCTCTTTTCAGATGGCAGTGACCTTGGGATAACTCAAAAGGCACCATGGTGCTGAGAAGTGACAGTGGAGTGCTCAGCACTGAAATATCTCTATCACATCTTCCAAGGCTCAGGGTCCATTGCGGAAGAGGTGGCGGAAAAAATGCAAGAGCCAAAGGAAGGATAGGACTGCTTACAATGCACTCTTCCAGACACAAAATGGCCTGGATATCCATGACCTCATAGTGCCTAGCAATACCTACACAAGATCATTATAATAGGAAGAAAAGATGATGACATTAAAATAAAAGAGAAACTGATTAAGAAGGGGAGGGGATATGATAGAGAGTGGAGTTGTGAAGGGGAAAGTGAGGGAGGAGGGAAATATCATGGTTTATTTCTGTAAGTATGGAAGTTGTCAATAATAAAACTAAAAAATAAAACATTTATTTATTTATGACAGAGTATGGGCACACCAGGATCTCCTGCCACTGCAGATAAACTCCAGATACATGAGCCACTTTGTGCATCTGGTTTTATATGGGTACTGGGGAATCAAACCCAGATTGTCAGGCTTTGTGACAGCCCTTAACCACTGAGCAATCTCTCCAGCCCTAAGAATTTTTATATAACAATACTATCACCACTCCTATAAAATGAACAATTATTCCTTATTGCCATCTAGTACCCAATCAATACACAGTGATGGGAAAACAAAATAAAGCTAATGTTCAAAGTGAATCCTCAATGGGATCGATATTTTGCAGTGGTTTTATCTCCTGACTGTCTTTTCCTCTAAAGTAATTAATACTCATGCTATTGATTTGTCAGAGAAATGAAAACTTCATCGTCTGGATTTTCCAACGTTCTGGGTTTGGCTGATGGGGGCCTCAGAGTATTATTTAGTGTGTTATTTTGTACTTAACACTATTCTAGGGAAAGTCCCTCAATTTGGGTTTTTCTAGTATTACCTCATTGTCAGGCTTGGCTAGTTGATTTTGGCAGCATCCTCACAGACGTGGTGCCATTTTCTTAGTCACTTGTTCTTTTACCGGTTCTTTTAACTATTTCCCTGCTGCAAATTTACTCTTCTTTCCCTTTTAAATGAGTAAGAAGTTTGTGAAGAGCTACTTTAAGACT
The DNA here is from genome assembly GCA_036365145.1 of Orientallactaga sibirica. NCBI lineage: Eukaryota > Metazoa > Chordata > Mammalia > Rodentia > Dipodidae > Orientallactaga > Orientallactaga sibirica. The sequence continues at coordinate 25,591,411 of JAEOAD010000009.1, read as the reverse complement.
ATTTCATGACTTTGTTTCTTCACTGCTAGTTTTAGCATTCATTGATGAGTCTTGCCAGAGGGAAGTCTCTAAAGAGACTCTTTTAAAAAAAAAATTATTTGGGTGCTGGAGAGATGGCTTAGTGGTTAAGGCATTTGCCTGCAAAGCCAAAGGATCCTGGTTTGATTCTCTAGGACCCATGTAAACCAGATGCACAAGAGGGTGCATGCATCTGGAGTTCATTTGCAGTGGCTGGAGACCCTGGTGTGCCCATTCTCTCTCTCTCTCGCGCTCTCTCTCTCTGTCTCTACCTCTTTCTCTCTCTCAAATAAGTAAATAAAATATATTTTTAAAATATTTATTTGCAATGAGAGAGAGTTAAGGAGTATGGGTGCACCAGGGCCTCTTGCCACTGCAAATGAACTCCATATACATGTGCTCCACTGTGCATCTGGCTTGACATGGGTGCTGGGGAATTGAACTCAAGATGGCAGGCTTTGCTAGTAACCCCCTTTAACTGCTGAGCCATCTCCCCAGCCCAAGAGACTCCTTCTTCTTGGAGTCTTATACCACTGGAGAATGGCATTCTGTAAAGAAATTCTGGATACCTGCTGGTGGGGATGCATTGATACCAAGGCTCTTCAACAGTGAGACGTTTCTCACTTTCATTGTCTCTCTGTCCCTCCTTTCTTTCCTCTCTGACATGAGTGTGTGCTGGTCCCTCCAACTCCCACAGAACCCCATAGCATATGTGCTAGCTTGCTTCCTCCTCATCATTGCAACTCCCTTCTCCGGCAGTGAGGAGCCCAGTTGTTCTGGTCTCCCCATCCTGAGTTCCTTTCTCAGCCCCCAGATGCAGAATCAGTCTCCTGATGCTCCAGCTGCCTCCTCGGCCTCAGTCTTCAGGGGCTCAGTCAGAGGTTCAGTCTCTCAGGCACCACAACCCCAGCCACATCAAGGAGAAAAGAGAGAGAGTGTGTGTGTGTGTGTTTTCTAGTGAAGAAAATCGGGTAGGGAAGGGTAGGGAAAGGGAAGAGGCAAGCGAATGGGAAACTGCTTGTCGTTTTCTTCATGGTACATCGGTACCCAGTACCCCGTACAAGATGCAGCATGAAGAAGCTTGGAGAAGGCGGAAGCCCTGCTGCTGATTAGCTATAAGATGCTGGAGAGGCCTATGCTGCCAGGTGAGGGAGAAAAGTCATCAATAGTCGTAACCAGCAGTGGACTCTGCATGGTTTCCAGCTGGCCAGCCAGACCAACTGTACCAACTGGTGCAATGCCATGTCTCTTATGGGGAAAACCAGCTGTTGTCTCATTGGACTTGAGGCCTGCCCCACAAGAGGGAATTCCTGCCTGGTACTGAAAGCCTAATCAAAAGCCTATGGCAGGCTGGAGAGATGGCTTAGCGGTTAAGGCATTTGCCTGTAAAGCCAAAGGATCCCGATTCAATTCTCCAGGACCCAAGTAAGCCAGATGCACAAGGTGGTGCATGCATCTGGAGTTCATTTGCAGTGGCTAGAGGCCCTGGTGTGCCCATTCTCTCTCTCCTTCCTTCTCTGTCTTTCTCAAATAAATAAATAAAATATTTTTCCCAATTGTGTCTACCATTTGGCCATGACTTTTAAAATTATTATTAACAATAGGCCTGGTGTGGTGGCTCACGCCTTTAATCCCAGCACTTGGGAGGCAGAGTAGGAGGATCACCATGAGTTCAAGGCCACCCTAAGACTACATAGTGAGTTCCAGGTCAGCCTGGGCTAGAGTGACACCCTACCTCAAAAAACCAATAAATAAATAAATAATTATTAACAACATATTTCATATGGATACATGATGTGTTGGTATCCTCTTTTCCCTCATCCCTGCCTCCATTCGGTTGGGGATGCTCCTCAGTTGCAGGTATTCCCCAAATGAAATATTTAAAAATTTTTTTAAAAGAACTATGGAGTGTTCAGCCTCTTCTGATGGATCTGAGCTATGGATTCCTTTTCCTCCTCAATCATTCTTCTGTAATGATCTAAAAGAGACTGAGGACTGTCCCCACTTCAAAGCTAGAGGCAAGCCAGGCATGGTGGTGCACGCTTTTAATTCCAGCACTGGGGAGGCAGATGTAGGAGGACTGCTGTGAGTTTGAGGTCACACTGATACTATAGTGAATTCTAGGTCAGCGTGGGCTAAAATGAGATCCTACCTTGAAAAACCAAAGGAAAAAAATAAAAGGAAAAAGAAAAAAGCTAGAGACATCCGTTCGGTAAGCAAGAATCTGCCTTTCCTCATCCAGTAGAATATTCCACTGAACTCAGCCATCCCCAACCTGTAAAGCCCATAGCTGGAGAGGCCACTGACCCTGATGTCTCATGTGTAAATGGACAAAAGTCCTCGACCAAAGGCAGGCCCGTAGGAATGCTGGCCTTCTCTGGCATGCTGTTTACTGGACACCTGGACAGACCTGGAAAAGTTGGGAAGGAGATTAGAGTTCAGGGTCAGGACACAGTTTAGTGTACCGTGGTATGACAGGCTCAGGCAAAATTGTGAAACAGGCAATGTCTGTCACAGGAGCTACTGTCTTCGACTCCAGGGCCCATCTCCTAGGGGACAAAGCAGGAAGCTTAAGCCTGGAAAGGAAGGGAGGGGAATTTTAAGAGCGCACTATCCACTGGGCCAGAAAACTAGTCCGAGTCTTGACTCGAAAATAAAAGAGGAATTTCATATTCAAGAGTTAGCGCCCAGAAAGAGTTGATTCCCAGCCCTGCACCTGTAGATTACCTATACAGTGTAAATTAGGAATACAGTGTTGAATGCAGCAATAGGTAAACCCAGGAGGAGGCCACAGCTGGGACGTGAGGAGGTCATGGGTTGCCCTGATAAAGGTTCTGGTAAACCCCGAGTGATATGGTTATTCATTGCTATACATGCATACTTGAAGGTTAGACAGTGAAGTAAGCAAGTCACTTGATATCTCCCCTCCCGCAACCATTGCCTCTTTTTTCTCATTTAGGAACTAGGAACAATATTGCCTTTTTCAGCTAAGAATGGTGGTGCACACCTGTAATCCCAGTAGCTGGGAGATAGAGGCAGAGGATCAGGAGTTCAAGGTCAGCTTCGGCCACATAAATGAATTTTAGGCTGGCCTGGGTTCCATGAGACCCTGTCTTTAAAAAAAAATTGCTTATGGGGCTGGAGAGATGGCTTAGTGGTTAAAGTGCTTGCCTGCAAAACCTAATGACCTGGCTTCGATTCCCCAGAGCCCTTGCAAAGCCAGATGCAGTGGCATATGCGTCTGGAGTTTGTTCAGTGGCTGTCTGGCGTGCCCATTCTTTCTCTGTCTCCTCTCTCTCTAACTCTTTCTGATTTACAAGTAAGTGAATAAATAAAAATGTTTTTAAAAATTATTTTTAAGGCCACCCTGAGACTACGTAGTTAATTCCAGGTCAGCCTGGACCAGAGTGAGACCCTACCTCGAAAAACCAAAAAAAAAAAAAAAAAATTATTTTTAAAATTGTTTACTTCATATAGTTATTATGAGATTTAAATTAGTAATTAATATATATCACTTACTATAGCACATAACATCATTATTCTATCCATCTGTATTTTTTATTTTTTTAAATTTACTTGGAAGCAGAGAGTGATAGATAGAAAAGAGACAGACAGAGAGGAAAGGTGTGCCAGGGCCTCCAGCTGCTGTAAATGAACTCCAGATACATGCACCACTTTGTACATCTGGCTTTACGTGGGCACCAGGGAATCAAACCCTGGTTGTTAGGCTTTGCAGGCAAATGCCTTAACCACAGAGCAATCTCTTTAGCCCTATCCTCTATATATTTTATTTATGCTCTGGCCAATATCACCCCACCTGATGCGCTGTGTGCACACTCCTCTGAGCTCAGCCCCTCACGCTCCACCTCTATCAAGGATCTCTACAAAGATGTTGATCACTACACCCCAGATAATACATGCTAGAAGAAAGCAGTCACATTCCCTGGCTACAGTTTTCTCTGTGCATATATTCCCCTGGGCCTGCCATTCATCTGCCTGTCCACTCTTGAAGGCCATCCTTGAAGTGCCTGGACTGGGTATTGTCACGTGCAATCTGTGGTGTAATAAGACAGGAAAAGCTGGGCTTGAATCTTAGGCCACTTAGAAGCTGCACGATAACAAACATGTTATTGATTCTTAAGCTCCACTCTCTCCTTAGTAATAGAAACACAAACGCCTCTTGTTGAGGATTCCTGGCATTGCTATTAAAGTGCCAGTCCCAGCTGACATGCAGCAATACTGATAGACGGTCCTGACTACCAACCACTGCAGAACCCCTAGCATGGACCACATACATAGTACATGTTCAGAGAACTGATGAAGTGACGGTGTGGCTCCTCCATCGTAGGGGGTCCTCAGTGAGACACATATTAAGAGACTCTTTAATACCTTGTACAACAAAAAAACAGCTCGGATAGCGGACATCATGGGGTATGTTGCCCAGAAGGGCATGAAACACTAAAATCTAGACTCTGGGCTCAGTGTCCTGATCTGTCTTCTGTCCCCTTACATCGTATGCCACTCTTTCCTGGAAAGCCCCATTCATCTTTTCTTCCAAGTTTATTTCAGTTTTATTCTTCATTCACCAAGCAAAGTCAAGACTCATGACCTTCAGATGGGCTCCTAGACAGGTGGCTGGGTAAGCTGAGCAGAGTCCAGGACTCCCAGGGCCAAACCAAACAGAACACCGATTTCTCGTCTGTCCCCGCAGCCAGTGCCATTATTTAATGTCCCTTCTCACCATGGAGAGAGAGGCCCAAAGTCCACCTCCTTTCTCAGCTCTCTGAATGACCTTTGAGAATTTACACATCTATAAACAATTGATGTCGACTATGGGTCTCCATAATATTACCCTTTTAATTGTTAGAAATATTACTGACAGGTAGACCTTTTAAGTAAAACATATACCACTTATCTAGATGTGTAATTTAATAAGACTTACCAGTCCTATAGGGTAGCAACTACCTAAAAACAGATTAACAAGCCTCCAACCCCACTCGTTCTCCTTTGGCGAAGGAAGTCTCACTAAAGACTCACTGAACCGGAGCTATGAATGCACAAAAGCAGTACACAAAGGTGTGTGTGTGTGTGACCAAGGTAAGAGGTTTTGGCTTTTGATAATCCTAAATGAAGTCCATCAGTACTCAAAAATGTGGAAATCTCTGCTGTTCTTTCCCTTTTCTTTCCCTTTTATTTTATTTTATTTTTTTTTGGTCCCAAGGTAGGATCTCGCTCTAGCTCAGGCTGACCTGGAATTCACTATGTAGTCGCAGGTGGCCTTGAACTCTCGGCGATCCTCCTACCTCTGCCTCCCGAGTGCTGGGAATAAAGGTGTGCCCCACCACTGCCCAGCTTCTTTCTCATATTTTAAGATTGGGAGGAGGTGGAGATGTGGACTGAATTGCAATCCCCCAGCAAGAGACTCCTATTGGGCCAAAGCCTCCAGCTCCCGCCCCAGCTCTGTCATTTAGGACTATAAATTTGGCTCTCCTAGAAACTCAAGCCCATCAGAGCCAAGAATGTCTAAGGATTTGGGCAACAGCCTAAGAATTTTGTAACAGATGAAATTCTAGAAGAGAATCTTCCAGAAGACCCAGCAGAAAGGGTAGGCATGTTTATGACTTCCTGGAACCAGCTGGCAGGGAGATGGTATAGGACCGGATATAAAAATGCCATTCCCAGAAGGAATGAAGTCTTTGCACACACCCCGGACCACCACCGCCAGAAATTCTCATGCCAGAAGCTCTGAACCCAGGGTCTTCCTGGTGCCTCTATGGGAACTTTATTCTAGGCTAGGGAGAGAATCTTCCTTGGGATTCTGTGGGTTCTTCATCCGTAATAGTTAAAAGAACTAGGAAAGGAAACCTGGTAGTTCATTGGATTGATAAGGACCTTAAAACTAGAACTCAGAAGGAGCTGGGAAGCACTTTCTGAGCCACCATTTTCTTCCATTTCTGTGGACTACATGAATCCACATGCCTCTAAGCTAAAAATACCCAGTTTTGCCAGGTGTGGTGGTGCATTCCGGAGGCAGAGGTAGGAGGATCGCTGTGTGTGTGAGGTCAGCTTGAGACTACAGGGCATTCCAAGTTATCCTGGGCTAGAAGCGGCCTTACCTTGAACCACCCCTCTCCCAAAAAGGGGAGGTAAGAACAGCAGAGATTTTCACGTATTTGAGTACTGATGGACCTCATTTAGGATCATTAAAAGCCCAAAAAAAGATACCCAATTTTTATGACTTTCTGACTTTTTTTTTTTTTTCTGGTGAATTCCTAGGAACCTTCGCTAGAATGTCTAGTGTACTGGGAGACATGATATGTGAAGTTAAAATTTCTGGCTCTTGCTGGGGGTGGTGGCACACGCCTTTAATCCCAACACTCGGGAGGCAGAGGTAGGAGGATTGCTGTGAGTTCGAGGCCACCCGAGACTACACAGTGAATTCCAAGTCATCCTGGGCTAGAGTGAGACCCTACCTCAAAAAACAAACAAACAAGCCGGGTGTGGTGGCGCACGCCTTTAATCCCAGCACTTGGGAGGCAGGGGTAGGAGGATCGCCAAGAGTTCTAGGCCACCCTGAGACTACATAGTTAATTCCAGGTCAGCCTGGACCAGAGTGAGACCCTACCTCGCAAAAAAAAAAAAAAAAAAAAAAAAAAAAAAAACCAAACTAACTAACTAACAAACAAACTGCTGGCTCTCAAGGAGGAGGACTCAGGTTCGAAGTTGAGTATACAAAGCTATTGGAAATATTTGCAGAAACGTGGATGGAACTAGAAGTAATCATATGACGTGAAATAAGTCAGACACAGACAAATCCTGAACGTTCTCTCCCCTATGTGGACCCTACAACAAAAGGTCTGAAGCTCTTAGGAGTGGGGAGACAGAAAAACGGGTAGTCAGATATATGTGACCTCAAAGCTGAATGGGGAATAATGACTGGAGGAAGGGAACGAGCAGAAGGAGGAAAGGAGGTAGGGCAGGGGGGTGGAGGAGGGGAAACCACAAGAGCAAAGTAGCATTAAAATGCAAAAATGAAGCTCATTGCTTGGTTACATGTATGTATGTACGTGTGTGTGTGTGTGTGTGTGTGTGTGTGTGTGTGTGTGTGTGTTGTCAACCTCAAGAAAGTTACCCACCTCCTTTTGTGACTGGGTCTCTCATTGGTCTGCAGCTCACCAGTTAGGATAGAGCAGCTAGCCAGTGAGCCCTAGTGATTTGCCTGCCTCCACCTCTCCAGTGCTTGAGTTATGAGCACACACCACCATGTCTGGCATTTTTAAAAAAAATTTTATTATTTATTTATTTATTTACTAGAGACACAGAGAGGGAGAAAGTAAGAGTGAGAAAGGGCACACCAGGGCCTCTAGCCACTGCAAACGAACTCCAGATGCATGTGCCACCATGTGTATCTGGCTTACGTGGGACCTGGAGAATTGAACCTGGGTCCTTAGGCTTCACAGGCATGCTCCTTAACCGCTAAGCCCTCTCCAGCCCGATGTCTGGATTTTTTTTTTTTTTTTGCTTTGGTTTTTTCATTTTTCGGTTATTCAAGGTAGGGTCTCACTCTAGCCCAGGCTGACCTGGAATTCACTATGTAATCTCAGGGTGTCCTTGAACTCATGGCGATCCTCCTACCTTTGCCTCCCAAATGCTGGGATTAAAGGCATGTGCCACCATGCCCGGCACATTTTTTACATGGATTCTCAGGATCCTTGTGCTTGTGAGACAAGCATTTTACCAACTGAGCTGTCTTCCCAGTCCCCCCCCACCCCGCCAAACGTATTACTTTGTAAGATATTGATAATAATTAAAAAGCCAAGACTGGCCAGGTGTGGTGGCACAAGCCTTTAATCCCAGCACTTGGGAGGCAGACATAGGAGGATTGACATGAGTTCGAGGCCACCCTGAGACTACATAGTGAATTCCAGGTCCACTTTGGCTAGAGCAAGACCTTACCTTGAAAAAAAAAAAAAAAAAAAAAAAAGTTAAGACTGGACATGCTGGTACATGCTTGGATTCCTGGATTTGCCAGGCTGTTGAACAACAGTGGTGAATTTAAGGCCAGCCTGGGCTACATAGTGAGTCCAGGCCACCCTGTGATACAAAGTGAAACCAAGTCTCAAAGGGGGGCAAGAGAGGTGGCTTAGTGGTTAAGGCACTTGCCTGTGAAGCCTTCGTACCCAGATTCAATTCCCCAGAACCCACATAAGCCAGATGCACATGGTGTTGCATGTGTCTGGAGTTTGTTTGCAGTGCTAGAGGCCCTGGAATGCCCATCCTCACTCTCTCTCAAATAAATAAATAAATAATATTTTAAAATATTGCAAAAAAACAAACTAATAGCAAAAAAGCTACTAGAAATACTTCATGTTCCATCTCTGATGGAAAAACTGCCATTGAGTAGAAAGTTACCAATGTATTTAACAACTGTCTTTGCATATTTGACATTATTTGACAGGGCCTAACTCCTGAGAAGAGAAAATTGAAGTGAGCCCTACCACTTCACCCACTTTCTGCTTTGAAACACTTCATTTAAAAAAAAATTATTTATCTAGTTATTTACTTATTTTGAGAGAGTGAGAGAGGGAAAGAAGCAGACACAGAGAGAGAAGGAGAGAGAGAGAGAGAGAGAGAGAGAGAGAATGGGCATGCCAGGGCCTCATCCAGCCACTGCAAGGAAACTCCAGATGCATGCACCACCTGTGCATCTGGTTTATGTGGGTCCTGGGGAATTGAAACCAAGGTCCTTTGGCTTTGTAGGCAAACGCCTTAGCCGCTAAGCCATCTATCTAGCCCCACCTTTCATTTTTTAAAAGATTTTTTTTTGAGGTAGGGTCTTACTCTAGCCCAAATTGTCTTGACACTCACTCTGTAGTCCCAGGCTGGCCTCGAACTCACATCATTCCTTTTACCTCTGCCTCATGAATGCTGGGATTAAAGGTGCACCACCTCCATGCCCAGTTTCTTTTTACTTTTCTTTCTTTTCTTTTCTTTTCTTTTCTTTTCTTTCTTTCTTTTTCTCTCCCTCTCTTTCTTCTTTCTTTCTTTCTTTCTTCCTTTCTCCTTCTCTCTCTCTCTCTCTCTCTCTTTCTTTTCTTTCTTTCTTTCTCTCTTTCTTTCTCTCTTTCTTTCTTTCTTTCTTTCTTTCTTTCTTTCTTTCTTTCTTTCTTTCTTTCTTTCTTTCTTTCTTTCTTTCTTTCTTGAGGCAGGGTCTTACTCCATAGGCCAGGCTGACTTTGAACTAACAGAGATCCTTTTACCTCAGCCTCCCAAGTGCTGGGATTATAGGTGTGTACCACCATGTCTGGCACATTAATAAAGTTGGCACCTTTCTAATCCTTTCACTCTCAAACGACATTCAGGCATGTTTGGGTGGTATGGCCTCAGACAAAGCATTGTCTCAGGAGACACTCTTCTGAGCACAGCACAAGGATGTGTCAACGGAGCAGAGCCAGGCAGTGTGGCTGTGTTGAAGGAACACATATCAGAATTAGGGAGCCATAGGGGAACCAGAGTCTATATGATACAGTACTGAAGTGGAGTGGGTATGCAGAAAAATCTACCCCAAAATTTTCACATGACTCCCTAGAGGTTTGGGCTGTATGTTAAACTGTGTTTGACTCCATGAGGCCAGGTGAAGAGCAATTGAGCAGGGAAAAGCAACTAGCGGGGAGCTTGAGGAGGGCCTGAGCGGACCTGAGGCTGCCCAAGTTTGAATCTTCAGAACCCATGCAAACGTCTAGGCATGACCGTGCAAGTCTGTAACCCTTGTCCTGTGTGGAGAAGAGTCCAGAGAATTGCCGCGGGTTAGAATGGCAAACAGCTGTGCAACCAGCAAGAGCCTCCGCTGCAAAGGAAACGTGAGCAGGTAGCCATGCTGGGAGACACCTGACAGTTTCCTCTGGCTGCTACAGGTGAGTACCTGGGGTGATGCATGAGCACATGTGTGTGCATGACCCCCACACACGCCACATGTACTACAGTAATTAAAGAACGTATTACGCTACCTATAAAAACAGCAGAGTGAGCTCAAGAGGAACTTGGCCTCAAATGAAGTGGAAATGGCAAGGATGGACCAAAAGTTGTCCTCTGACCTCCATGTGCACACTATGCCACAAGGGTGCCCCCTCCCACAGGAACACATACACACATGCATACACACACATACCAATCAATTTTTAAAATATTTTATTTTTATTTATTTATTTATTTATTTATTTATTTATTTGATAGAGAGGAAGAGAGAGAGAGAATGGGCACGCCAGGGCCTCCAGCCACTGCAAACGAACCCCAGATGCGTGTGCCCCCTTGTGCATCCGGCTTACGTGGGTCCTGGGGAATCGAACCTGGGTCCCTTGGCTTTTCAGGCAAATGCCTTTACTGCCAAGCCATCTCTCCAGCCCCACCAATCAATTTTTAAAAAAACTTTTTATTTTTATTTATTTATTAGAGACAGAGAGAGAGAGGGACTGAGGGAGGGAGGGAGGGAGAGAATGGGCATGCCAGGGCCTCTAGCCACTACAAATGAACTCCAGATGCATGCGCCACCTTGTGCATCTGGCTTATGTGGGGCCTGAAGAAGCGAACCTGGGTCCTTAGGCTTTGCAGGCAAGCACCTTAACCACTAAGCCATCTCTCTAGCCCCCAATCAATATTTTAGAAAGAGGTGACAAGTGGGCATAATCAAAGTTTGTTATACATGTGTTTGCAAATATTACAATGAAAATCTATATTCTATATAATTAATATGCACGCACACACACAAAGTTCATTGTCTGAATCTGTCGTTTGTGTTTCATTTGATTTCGCTCCTGACTCTGTCACACTTCACCACTTCCTTGCATAACTGGTAACATTTCATTGAATGTTGGACTGTGTATGTAGCGTTGCTGTTTAGATTTTTTTAAGTTAATGGTCTTTTTATTGGGAAAAAAAAAAGACTAGCATTTAAAACTTGGAATGGACGTAAATTGTACCTTCTTGTACAGCAATGTTGAGGGTTGGCTGAAGTCCACAGCCTACTCTGCTGGCTCCAAGTTCAGAAGATTTGAAAAACAGAGGCCAAAGATGCTCCCTTGGTAAAGATTTCTTATGAAAAATTTGTGACCAGTGGCAGCCTGACACCCATTTCACCCTAGTACAATGCACACAGCACTAAATCAATGCACTCAGGCGGGTCCCCGGGCTGTCACTGTCACCATGGATGGGAGCACATGGAAGTACAAGAGGACCATCCAATTACTGGGGCTGCTACATCTCAAGTTTATCCTTCACCCATTTTATGCATCTCATCCTGAGCCAAACCAATTGAAAGTGTTTGTTTTCAATAACCAGCTATGACAATTTATACTCACAAATTGAACTAGAATCCATCTGAATAGATTTTGGATTTGCTTTTCCTTTTTTCGGATAATACAAATGCCTGACTGTTCAGTCATCAAGCTGCATGCATGCATGCCCAGCCCAGACTGTATTAATCCTTAGCACGCAGAGCTGTAAGGAGTCCACTAAGTGCTTCCTTATCCTTAAGGTAGAACAAGTATTTACTGTAAGTATTTGTTGTAAAACTGATGTGTAGCTTGGTCGTCAGGGGACAGGACCACAACCAATACATGAAGATTTTGTGTGTGGTGTGGACAGAAGGTACTTTTTTGTTTGTTTGTTTTTTAGAGGTAGGATCTCACTCTAGCTCAGGCTGATCTGGAATTCACTCTGTATTCTCAGGCTGGCCTCAAACTCACGGCAATCCTTCTATCTCTGCCCGAGTGCTGGGATTAAAGGCGAGCACCACCACGCCTAGCCAGAAAGTCCATTTGACATTCAGTTTTGCTATATAGAAACAGAATGAATAAATGAACTTTTTTCTTTTTCTTTTCCTTTTCTTTTCTCTCTCTCTCTCTTTTCTTTTTTTTTTTTGCAAGAGGCAAGTAAAAGATTCAATATGATTCTTCTAGAAGGGAAAGTAGTTCAAAGTAGGTCTTCATTTTGCAGGCGTCACGGGCAGGAATTCTTCATTGTTGACTTGTCCAACTCCATCAATATTTGCTTCTCTGATCATTTCATTGATTTCTTTATCTGTTAGTTTTTCTCCCGAGTTTGTCATAACGTGACCTAGTTCTGCTGCCCTGATGTAACCATTTCCATCCTTATCAGAGACTCGGAATGCCTCACGGATTTCTTCTTCACTAATGTGTCTTTCATTTTTTTCTAGCCATCATGGTCAAAAATTCTGGGAAGTTGGGCTGGAGAGATGGCTTAGCAGTTAAGGCGCCTGCCTCCTAAGCCTAAGAACGCTGGTTCCAATCTCCAGCAGTTCCAATCTCCAGGTCCCACGTTTAGCCAGATGCAAAGTGACACAAGGGTGCAATGCCGCACTTGACCACAAGGGGCACGCATCTGGATTTCGTTCACAGCAGCTGAGAGACTGCTGGAGCACCCATTTCTGTCTCCCTCTCCCTGTCTATCTCTGTCTCTCTCCAAAAATAAATTTAAAATTTTTTAAAAATTTAAAAAAATTCTGGGAAGTTAATGGTGTCATTTCCATCAGCGTCCACCTCATTAATCATATCCTGCAATTCAGCTTCTGTTGGGTTCTGACCCAGTGACCTCATGACAGTCCCAAGTTCCTTTGTTGTGATGGTGCCATCGCCGTCTTTATCGGATAGGGAGAAAGCTTCTCCTTGAACTCAGCAATCTGTTCTTCGGTCAGCTGATCAGCCATGGTGTGAGCGAAGGGAGGAGGAAGAGCAGAGCAGGCGAGGAGGACTGTTTAGATTTTGTCTTCCCTTCATGGCAGTGGAGTTTGGTTGAGAAGGCCGTTAGGATACTTACAGATCAGCCGGATCCTCTAAGGCTAGCTCCAGATTTAATAAGGACAGTTCTGGAGTAATGTAATCTCTGGTCATGTTTTTACGAGTGTGAAGTATTGTGGTGTCATGTGTGTGTGTGTGTGTGTGTGTGTGTGTGTGTGTGTGTGTGTAGGAGGGTATGTGTATGCACTGATGTAGCACCCTGTGCACTTGCCTGTGGCAGCCAGAGGAAAAAAAGTCAGGTATCATTCATTATTCATCCTATTTTTCCTTGTGACCGTCTCTTACTAATTCCAGAGCTTGCTGTTTGCTAAGCCCCTAGCAATTCTCCCATCTCTGCTCCCCACAGGACTAGGGTTATAAATGTGCATGGTCATGCCTACCTGTTTACATGGTTTCTGAAGGTTCAAACTCGAGGTGCTTCAGGCCCCCTGAGGCCCTCACGCTTGTGCAGGAAACACACTTAACTGCTGAGCCATCTAGCTCTCCAGCACAATCTATGGCCATTTTAGCTACATGTCCAAGGCAGGCCCTGCAGAGAAGTCAGAGTTCAGTGGGGTCTCCTCACTCTGCTTGGAAGAAATTCAAATGATTCCTGGCTTCACAAGCTCTGGGAACTGTTTAGCTTTTCAAGTGTCTCTCTTATTATTATTATTATTATTTTGTTTTTTTCAAGGTAGGGTCTCATTCTAGCTCAGGCTGACCTGGAATTCACTCTGTAGTCTCCGGCTGGCCTCAAACTCACAATGATCCTCTTACCTCTGCCTCCTGAGTTCTGGGATTAAAGGTATGCGCCACCATGCCTGGCTGTCTCTCAGTTATTCTTTTCCTAGCCTTATGAATTTTAGCTTCATTCTACACGTGTGCAGATTAATATTTTGTCAAGACCCTGCCATATAAATCTGTTGAGGGTTTTTCTGCAATGTTCTATCCTCTCTGAGACTCGGCTCCTCAAATCCCAGTCACGTGGGCCTCGTCAGATTTCCATCTGTTTCCTCCACTCAGTGCTATGGGATCTGCTGGGTCTCCTCACTGGTCCCCAATCTGGAGGTTATACAAGCAGGATGCAGGGTCGCCATCTGCTCCCTGTTGTCCCCCTTCTTGCAGGGATTCCAGTCCTGCACTGTGATTGTCTGAGGCTTGTCAACAGTTGTTTCATGTGTTCCATCCACATTTTCAGTTGTTTGTGGGAGAAGAGGAAATCCTGTCCTGGCTATTCTTCTACAGGCAGAAGTAGAAGTTCACTTTCATAAATCTGTCTTTTTTTTAAATATATATTTTTTTGCCGGGCGTGGTGGCGCACGCCTTTAATCCCAGCACTTGGGAGGCAGAGGTAGAAGGATTGCCATGAGTTCAAGGCCACCCTGAGACTGTATAGTGAATTCCAGGTCAGTTTGTACTAGAGTAAAACCCTACCTCAAAAAATATATATACATATATATATATTTTAATTTGGGAGAGAGAGAGGGAAGGACCTCTTGCCACTACAAAATCCAGACACATTTGCCACTTTGTGCATCTGGATCATCCACATTTTCAGTTGTTTGTGGGAGAAGAGGAAATCCTGTCCTGGCTATTCTTCTACAGGCAGAAGTAGAAGTTCACTTTCATAAATCTGTCTTTTTTTAAAATATATATATTTTTTGCCGGGCGTGGTGTCGCATGCCTTTAATCCCAGCACTTGGGAGGCAGAGGTAGAAGGATTGCCATGAGTTCAAGGCCACCCTGAGACTATATAGTGAATTCCAGGTCAGTTTGTACTAGAGTAAAACACTACCTCAAAAAATATATATACATATATATATATATATTTTAATTTGGGAGAGAGAGAGGGAAGGACCTCTTGCCACTACAAAATCCAGACACATTTGCCACTTTGTGCATCTGGATCTATGTGGGTACTAGAGAACTGAATCTGAGCCAGAAGGCTTTGCAAGTAAGTACTTTTAACTGCTGAGCCATCTCCCCAGCCCACAAATCTGACTTTTAATAATAGACAACCTAGGCTCCCATTTAACATTTTACTAGACATTGAAAGAAATCTCTAATAAATTGTTTTAAAAGAAATGAGTGGGGGCTGGAGAGATGGTTCAGTGGTTAAAGGCACTTATTTGCAAAGCCTGATGGCCTTGGTTCAACTTCCTAGTATCCATGTAAAGCCAGATACAGAAAGTGGTGCATGCCTCTGGAGTACATTTGAAGTGGCTTGAGGCCTTGGCACACCCATTCTCTCCCTTTTTTTCTCTCCCTCTCTCAAATAAAGAAATAAAGTTTTAAGCTGGGCCTGGTGGTGCACGCCTTTAATCCCAACACTTGGGAGGCAGACATAGGAGGATTGCCATGAGTTTGAGGCCATCCTGAGACTGCATAGTGAATTCCAGGTCAGCTGGGCTAGAGTGAGAGCCTACGTTGAAAAACCAAAAAAAAAAAAAAAAAAGAAAGAAAAAGAAAAGAAAGAACAAACGAACAGAGGGAGAGAGCGAGAATTGGTGCACCAGGGTCTCAGCCACTGCAATCGAACTCCAGACACTTGCGCCACCTAGTGGGCATGTGTGACCTTGCGCTTGCTTCACCTTTGTGCATCTGGCTTAATGGGATCTGGAGAGTCGAATATGTGTCCTTAGGCTTCGCAGGCAAGCGTCATAACTGCTAAGCCATCTCTCCAGCCAAGAAATAAAGATTTTAAAAGAAATGAATGTAACAAAAAAGACATAATTTTTATTAATTTTAATTTTGCTTCAGTTGTAACAGAATTATAAAGATAATTGATATTAGCAGAAATCCACATGAAGAGAAATGACTGTCAACTCCACCATAATTAAGACTCCCAGGACCTGTGTAGTTGTTACCCAGCCTGCTCAGTGCTTAGTTTCTGTGGAATGTGCAGGCATCCAGAAGTGCTGTGAAGTGTAACAAAAGAGAGACCATTAGGCACTGCCAGTGTTGACTAACCACTGCTCTGTTCCTATTTTCTTAAAAGCCAATTTCCTCAAAGTATTTTGCAAATACTCCTGCTTTCTAAAAGTAAGTCATAGTTCATCAAAATGTTTTGAAACCCACAGACAGTCTCTGTTCTAGCATATGTTGATCCTTATATATCTGTATTACCCTTTCCACCTGCTCCTGTTGTCTCCAATGTTCAATGTAACTCACCAAAAATTCAGGCACATTCTCCATAACCTTATGACCTTAGCTCTAATTTTATTTCCTTAATTTCTTTCTTTGGAGGCTGCTATTCTATCAAAAAAAAATGTATAGCTAGAAAGGGCCTACTAAGTGATAATAATTTGTTTCTACTAATGTTTATAATTTAACATGCAGGCATCAAAACTAGTACTCAGTGGGCTGGAGAGATGGCTCAGCGGTTAAAGGTGCTTCCTTGCAAAGGCTAATAGCCTGGATTTGATTCCCCAGTACCCACGTAAAACCAGATGCTCAAGGTAGCCCATATGTCTGGAGTTCATTTGCAATGATAAGAAGCTCTGACATGCCCATACTTACTCTCTTTCTCTGCCTCTGTATCTCTTGCAAATTAATTAAATAAATAAATAAATAAAAATATTTTTAAAAATAGTACCCACAAGTCCACTTGATTAACAAAAATGGAAATACACATGAGTTCAATTTCCAGGTGATCTCAACTTCTACTACACTCGGTGTTTCCCTCAAACATCTATCCCTTTTCAAATTGTGTCTTTCACTACTGTCGAATCCTCCTTCAACCGGGAAGAAGGTATCTATTTCTCTGTACGTTTATCAGCACCAGCCCAGAAGCTGGCACACAGGAGTCTCTGATGTAAATAGCCCCATGTCATTTCTCCTTGGTGTTCCATTCTACTCACCGGAGGTTAGGCATGGTCTGAAGTTAATCATCGTTGTAAGATACTGTGGCCCTAAGAATTTTTCATAGGTTGTCTTGTTCTGAAGGTTAGACAAGCATTCTGTATCATCACTGAATAGCAGGTCCTTGGGCGAGGATTCAAACATCTGGAACATCATATATTCGAATCCATTACTTCCAAAGAGCTCCTGGGTGAGACAGACAGACAGACAGTTGAATGATCATGGCGTCCAGGAAGCATGTGATCACATACTGCTCAGAAGACCTGAGTCTGCTGGACTGCTCAGCTCCGGACCTGGACAGCCAGAGACCCAGAAACAGTATAGGTGGGACTACAAAATGATGATAGCAAGCACGGTCTGTGGGTTCAAACCCCATCCTTGCCTTTTCCTTATTATTGACCTTGGAAGAATTCTCTGCTGAGCTCAGTGAACTTCAGTGAGTGTGCTCATTTGTTCACAGAGACAGTGACACCAAACGGTGAGAGAAAAGTGTGCAAAGCAGCTGGAAAAGGGAAAGAGCTCCACGGTGACCCTGAATCGCTTTTGGTCAGCCACTGCCGGATGCTTCCAACTCTGTGGGTCACCTTCCTTGTCTTCCTGCCACCCGGAGCCCTTGATGCCTGTGCCTTTCCATTCTCAGGATCTCCCAGGAGCCCAGTTATCTCCATCACCTCATTCCCTCCTCTCTCCCTTTGTTCATTTGCCTGTGGCCAAGGTGGCAGCCTGTCCTGGGTGGGACTTGCTGCTTCAAAAGTCCACAGTCAAGAGCCTCTTCTCTTGACAGCTTTCCCTGGTTCACTATCTTTAGCAGGGATGTGGAGGGGATATGCTAAGACATGGATTTCTCAGTGGGGTAACTTCCTCAAGTGGAGTGCGCTAGTACGAAAGGCAGAGAAGGCTTTGGGTTTTTCTTCATAGCTTTATTTATTTATTTATTTATTTATTTATTTATTTATTTGAGAGAGAGAGAGATACAGAAATAGGCAGGTAGAGAGAGAGAGAGAGAGAATGGGCACGCCAGGGCCTCTAGCCACTGCAAACGAACTCCAGATGCATGCGTCCCCTTATGCATCTGGCTTACGTGGGTCCTGGAGAATCAAGCCTCGAACCAGGATCCTTAGGCTTCACAGGCAAGTGTTTAACCACTAAGCCATCTCTCCAGCCCCTTCATAGCTTTTGAGGGAGGCAAGCCACAAAGCCCCAGTTGGCTCCCTGTAAAGGTCATAAGATTTCAGGATGTGGGCTCTTTTTATTTTTTGCAAGTATATGAGTATATGATATATGTGCATGTATATGCACGTTTATATTGTAAGAAAAACGATTGAGGTGTGCTATCTTTTCTGTTAAAGGGTTAAAAAGGGAAACTCAATTCTGGAAGGCCACCATACTATGGGAAGCCCTCCCTCCCAACTCCTTGAAACCAAAGCTGCTATTTCTGCATTTAGTAAAAGGTCCCTAGATTGTCCATTCCTTTCAGCTTGCTCCCAGAAGCCATTTTTATATTTTAGCACTCATGCAGGAGTGTGAGGACGAGCAGATGCAGGGCCCTTGCATTAGGGAATAAAAACCCCAATGGACTTCCTGCTGGTGTGCTTTGCCTGCTTGTATTCTTTAAAAGCCATGCACCCTTCTGTAGAAATAAACGTTGCTGGACTGGAGAGATGGCTTAGCGGTTAAGGCGCCTGCCTGCCAAGCCTAAGAACGCCAGTTTGAATCTCCAGGTCCCACGTTTAGCCAGACACAAAAAGTGACGCAAGGGCGCAATGCCACACTTGCCCACAAGGGGCGCACATTGTGTGGAGTTTGTTTGCAGTGGCTGAAATGGCCCTGGCACACCCATTCTCTCTCTCTCTGCCTCTTCCTCTCTCTTTGTTTTCTCTGTTTCTCTCTCTTTCTCTCTCTGTCTCTGTCTCTGTCTCTCTCTCTCTCTCTCAAAAAGAGCTAAACATTGCTTTGCCAATATACTTTGGATTCTGTGGTTGTTCTTGGACCTTAGACTCATTTCTAATATCTGTGTGGGTATGTGTGTGTGTGTGGGGGGGTGTAGACCAGAGGTTGATGTGAGGGGTCATTCCTCAGTCACACTCCATCTTATTCTTTGAGACAACGTCTTTCACTGAACCCAGAACTTACCAATTTGTCTAGACTAACTAGCCAGTGAGTGCTAAAGCATCACCTGTCTCTGGCTCCCCAGTGCTGGGATTACAGGCACAGATCACCATGCCTGGCATTTTACATGGGGACTGGGGATCCAAATTCAGGTCCTCAGGCTTGCCTGGCAAGCACTTTACCCACTGAGCCATCTCCCCACAGCCCCTTGGCTATTGGCTCTTTGACTTTCATGAAGCCCAAGAGAATGAGTATGAACTGGGCTGTGTGAGTCTGCACAGCTCCACAAGAGACCTGAGCATCACGTGTCAGGGAGTGAGCACTGGTGCCCATACCTGCTGGTCGAACAGTATTCTGCGAACATTATCGGCTTTCTCTTTCCGTGAGACCACAGCGTGATTTGGCACTCTGGCCAGGTGGCAACTCGCAGCCTCGGTCACAGGCTTCCTGGTGCCATCCAGGCACAGCAACTCAAAGTCTTCCTGTTTCAGCCCCTTAGCCCATGCCTCAGGGTTCTTTCCTGGGGAGAGAAAGGTGAGTCAGCCACAACTGGCACTTTTGTCATGGTGTCCTCACAGGGGATGAAACAGGCACCTGTCCTGGGGCAAGCCATACTGCACAGACAGCTTTTAAAATAAAACAGGCCAGGCGTGGTGGCACATGCTTTTAATCCCAGCACTCAGGAGGCAGAGGTAGGAGGATCACCATGAGTTCAAAGCCACCCTGAGACTACATAGTGATTTCCAGGACAGCCTGAGCTACAGTGAGACCCTACCTTGAAAAACTAAAAATTAAAATTAAAAATAAAAAAATAAAATAAAACAGAAGGGCTGGGAAAAGGGCTCAGCAGTTAAAGGTGCTTGCTTGCAAAGCCTGCTGGCCAGGGTTCAATTCCCTGGCTACCCACGTAAAGCTGGACAGGCCACGGCAGACAGGCAGTAGCAAGAGACCCTGGAGCGTGCATGCACGCACACACATTACACACACACAAATAAATAAATATATTCTAAATATTTTCTAAAATAAAACAGAAGAGAAAAAAATCACAAACTCATAACTTGGTTAGTGTTTTTTCAGCCCTATTTTGGGGGGTCTTTTTTTTCAAGGTAGGGTCTCACTCTAGCCTAGTAACTCACTCTGTAGACCCAGGTTGACCTCAAACTCACAGCAATACTTGTGTTTCAGCCTCCCCTGTATTGGGATTAAAGGCATATACCAACACACCAAGCTTTGGCCCTATTAGAGGCAAAGATTTCTTAAAACATGGGCTGGAAAAAGCTGGGCGTGGTGGTGCACGCCTTTAATCCCAGCACTCGGGAGGCAGAGGTAGGAGGATCGCTGTGAGTTCAAGGCCACCCTGAGAATACAGAGTGAATTCCAGGTCAGCCTGAGCTAGAGTGAGACCCTACCTCAAAAAACCAAAAAAAAAAACAAAAAAACCATGGGCTGGAAAGATGGCTTAGTGATTAAGGCACCTGCCTGCAAAGCCTAGGTCAAATCTCCAGGTCCCACGTTTAGCCAGATGCAAAAGTGACACAAGCGGGCAATGGTGCACATGCACACAAGGAGGGCACGCATTGAGTTCGTTCACAGTGGCTGAGAAGCCCTGGCATGCCCATTCTCTCTCTGCCTCTTCCTCTCTGTCGCTCTCTCTTTCTCTCTCTCTCACACAAAAAAAGATTTCTTAAAACATGCCTGACAAGGCAGCCGAAAAGGGAAAGATAAATAAATTGGGATATATGAAAATTAAAATGTTCACATTTTTAGCAGGTAAGGACTTGCCTACCAAGCCAAAGAACCTAGATTCAATTCCCCAGGACCCATATAAGTCAGATGCACAAGGTGGTGCATGTGTCTGGAGTTCATTTGCAGTGGCTGGAGGCCCTGGTGTGCCCATTCTCTCTCTATCTGCCTCTTTCTCTGCTTCTTTCTCTCTCTCAAACACATAAATAATAAATAAATAGAAAAAAATTTTAATGTTCCATTTGGGTTGGAGAGATGGACCAGCAGTTAAAGATGCTTATTTACAAAGTGTGATAGACCAGGTTTGATTCCCCAGAACCCATGTAAAGCCAGATATACAAAGTCGTGCATGCATCTAGAGTTCATTTGTAGTGGCAAGAAGTCCTGGCACACTCATATTCTCTCTCACTCTCTTCTTGAAAAAATAAAAATATTTTCGAAAAGACTGAGGCAAGAGAGATAGTTTAGTGGTTAAGGCACTTGCCTGCAAAGTCTAAGGACCCAAATCTGACTCCTTGGAGCCTGCAGGAACCAGATGCACAAGGTGACGCATGTGCACAAGTTGGCACATGTGTCTGGAATTCGATTACAGTGGTTAGAGGCCCTGGCACACCAATTCTCTCCTTTTCTCTCTCTCTCTCATAAATAAAAAATAAATAAATAAAAATAAATAAAGGTCACATTCATCAAAAAAATTAAGAAAGTGAATAAAGATAAGCCATTGAGTGGGACAAGGTCTTTCCCAACAGATGGCAAAAATCTGTGTCTAAACTATAATGCCTATAAATCAGGAGAGTCCAACATGCTCATACATGGCCATGGTGTGCTTGTCATCTGGTCTGGGTCCGCATCAAATCTGAACAGACATGAAGAATGTTAAAATGTTAATTTAAACCATTAGGACCAAAAGTCACTGGAAGCTGGTTGGTTTCGCTATTAAACTTCCCCCTGATATCTTGCTAGGGAGCCATTTTGCAAGGGTGACTTGGATTTTTCCAAGGTAGGAAAGGACTGTGGGGAACATACCATGGGTGTTCTGTAGAACGGTGGTGTGCTTCATGAAGGCCACATCACCCTTTTCAACCAGACACCTGCACAGAGAGGGCCGTGTCAGCAAGGAGCAGACTGAAGCGGAAGAGAGACACTAAAAGGGACTCTCACCTCTCCCTCGGATGCCCAATACCCCGAGCCAGGCAACTGTAATGCCTACACTATTCCTGGGTACTAGAGGCGCAATGGAATAGAAAGAGAGACTTGTTTGTTGCATTTCAGTTATAGATGACCATCATTTGGCTCCACATTAAAAAAAACGGACCTGTTTCTTCGGGGGGGGTATGTATTCTGTTATTAATAAGGGCTTTCAAAGGGTGACTATCTGGTTGGACCGAAACTCATAACATCAGATATCATAATCAGTGTCGACAATGTGACTTTGAAGGGGTTTTTATCACACTCAACCTGCACAGTGCTGACAAGATTGAGTGTGCTTCATTTACACTGTTCACCTCTAATCCTGTGGGAGACATCTCTGTGTTCAAGGCATGACCTTTACAAGAAAGGTCGAGGACATTAGAGATCCATTCAATGCCATTCAGTACTCTGGAGACGGCTATTGTCTTGTCAGAGGCACTGCTCTGGATGGAACTCCAATAATTCCAGGTCCTCTGTATCTGAATGGCGTCAGGTGAGGTGGTGCACATCTATAAAGCCAGCACTTGAGAGGCTGGAAGCAAAGGGTTCAGGCCAATATGCATTACATGTTGAAGCTCTGGATCCAAGAGAAATATCAAGGGGCTGGGGAGATGGCTCAGCCATTAAAGGTACTTGCTTCAAAGCCTGGCGGTCTGGGTTTGAGTCCCTAATATGTACGTAAAGCTAGATGCACAAAGTGGCACATGCATCTGGGGTTTGTTTACTGGAGGTCCTGGTATACCCACTCTCTCTCTTTCTCAAATAAATACATAAATAATATATATTTTTAAGCAGGGCGTGGTGGCACACACCTTTAGTCCCAGCACTTGGGAGGCAGAAGTAGGAGGATTGCCATGAGTTTGAGGCCATCCTGAGAATACATAGTGAATTCCAGGTCAACCTGGGCTACAGTGAGACTTAAAAAACAAAAACATGTATATTATTTTTAAATTTTATTTGCAAGCAGAGATAGAGAAATTGGTGCAAAAGGGCCTTCTAGTCGCTGCAAACGAACTCCAGATGCACACACTACATTGTACATGTGGCTTTTCGTGGGTCCTGGGGAATCAAACCTGGGTCATTAGGCTTTGTAGGCAAGCACCTTAACCACTTAGCTATCTCTCCAGCCCTAAAGTATTTTTTAAAAAGAAGAAAGGAGGACTGGAGAGATGGCTTAGCAGCTAAGACGCCTGCCCGCTAAGCCTAAGAACGCTGGTTCCAATGTCCACCGGTTCCAATCTCCAGGTCCCATGTTTAGCCAGATGCAAAGTGATGCAAGGGCGCAATGCCGCACTTGCCCACAAGGGGGCACACACATCTGGATTTCGTTCACAGCAGCTGAGAGACTGCTGGCGTGCCCATTTCTGTCTCCCTCTCCCTTTCTGTCTATCTCTCTCTGTCTCTCCAAAAATAAATAATAAAAAAATAATAATTTAAAAAGAAGAAAGGAGTGAAAGGAGACTGCAGTGCAGCCATCATTCTTGCCCTCTCTAGGGCCCTGAGGTAGCCTCTGGCTGATAGGCCTGCAAAAGCATGTTCTAGAACTGGACCGAGCATGAATCCTTAGAGCCCCTTGGAACTGCAGCAGCTCTGTTCTCTAATTTTGTTTCCTTCTAAAGCAACAGCCAGATGCTGGAATGCTGAAAGGCCTGAGAGGATGAGGCAGAAGGTCACTGGGGTGGTGCAGAGAGAATGGGGGCACCCAGTCACTGACCTGAGAGCACCGCTGGAGCCGTGGTATCTCTCCTGGCTGTTGGGAGCACACATGTGGGCTGGCTCACTGCCACCACCACACAGAGCACAGAGATGGGAGTCGGGATCAGACCCAGGGGCACAGCTGCGACTGAAGAAGTCATCTGTGAGGGAGGACAACCAGAGTCAGCACATCCGATGGGGACAGGAGAGTCTCAGGGTTTGTCCCTGCAACTGCCTGCAGTGCAAAATTGCAGCTAGGTATTGGATAGCATATTATTTTAATGTTTTGATGTGCATGGCTGGGACAATTATTGGAGAGTGCGAAGCAGAAAAACACAGGAAGCAGTAGTCAGTATTGGCACCCACCGAGACCAGTGGCTAGAGAGTATTTCTCTGCTCTGCTGCCTGCGATGTGCTCTGGGCAGGTTCCACTGCTGGGGGAAACAGTAGGTGTTTCATGCAGTGCCGGGATGGGTGGGGTGGGCAGGAAAAGGCCAGGAGCAGGGGCCTGGCAGGAGTTAGGCTGAGATGACCAAGGTGGGATTCTAAGGAAGCAGGATGGATGTACAAGATGCAACCCTGAGAGGCTCGCTGAAAGGGAGGTGAGCGTGTATGTGAAGGTGAAACACACCCAAACACACAGATAGCTTGCTCCTCAAGTCATTTGCGAGAAAAAATTGACTAAGGCAATGTCCCTGAGATCTGTCTTTTGGGCCTTATTCCTCTCAGAAAGTAAGGAGAAAGGGGCCTGGAGAGATGGCTTGGCCTGCAAAGCCTAAGAACTCATGTTTGACCCCCCCAGAACCCACATAAGCCAGATACACAAGCTGGTGCACTTATCTGGGGTTCAGTTGCAGTGGCTGGAGGCATTGGCATGCCAATTTTTTTCTCTCTCTCTCATAAAATAATGTCAATTAAAAGAAGAAGAGGGGGGGGAGAGATGGCTTAGCAGTTAAACGCTTGCCTATGGAGCCTAAGGACCCCGGTTCGAGGCTCAATTCTCCAGGACCCACATAAGCCAGATGCACAAGGGGGTGCATGCATCTGGAGTTTGTTTGCAGTGGCTGGAGGCCCTGGCGCACCCATTGTCTCTCTCTCTCTACGTGCCTATTTCTGTATCTCTCTCTCAAATAAATAAATAAAAAATATTAAAAAAAAAAAAGAAGAAGAAGAAGAAGAAGAGGGCTGGAGAGATGGCTTAGCGGTTAAGGGGGCGCACACATCTGGATTTCATTCACAGCAGCTGAGAGACTGCTGGCGCGTCCATTCTCTATCTGTCTCCCTCTCCCTGTCTCTCTGTTTGTCTCTCTCTGTGTCTCTCTCCAAAAATAATAAACATTTTTTAAAAATTTAAAAAGAAGAAGAAGAAAGTAAGGAGAAAGGGGAAGACTTGCCCATGGAGAAGTGGAGCTCACCCTCAGTGTCTCTCAAGTCCTTGACCACTCACTCGTGACAATTCTTGCCATGTATTGAACTGAATTTGTCCCTAAATGAGGAGCAAGCCTAAGGAAGGGACCGCCTCTCACCCGCAGAACACAACTCACCAAATTTACAAGACCCGGTTTGATTGTATATTAAACCCATGGGGACGTTCCAGCCAGCAGAAGTGCCAACCGCCGTATGGCAGGACTTCTTGCCTTGCAGAGAGTTCCAGGTGAGGGCTGCGTCTGATTTCTTAACCACAGCCACGACGTAATAACCTTGCGGTGGAAGCAAGCAAGATGCAGGTTCTTTATGATTTGGAAGGGGAAGGGAATAGCAGACAAAAGTGGGAACTGACCTGCCCTGCTTTCCTGGGCCATTTAGTAACATCACTGTGTGGTAGACTGTGTGAACTGGGGTTCTCCATTTCTGTTCCACCTCCCCCCCCCCACCCGCCGCTTGGCTGGGATGTGGGAGTTATGCTTGGATGAGAGGGTGATCTGGCTGCAACATCTGTCACTCCACTGATAACCAGTGGTGACTCAGCTCATCTGGTGGCTAGGCAGCTGTCCCTTTCTCCTCTCACTGTTGCATGTGTGTCCCTCCCAACTGAAGAGAATGACCTTCTGCAAACAGAGGAGGACCTTTCTTGGTCAAGGGTGTACAAGTACCTGCGCTCCTCCGATAGTACATCCAAACAAGCCCTCAAGGTCCAGTGCTTGCCCAGTGTAAATCAGGAGGTGGGGGGTTGGGAGGGTGGAAGTGGTGGTCTGGGGACCTCTGCCTCTCCCTGGGGAACAGTGTGAGCATGTGAGGTGCTTCTGTCCAGCTCTGCAGGGTCCCTTCCCCCCACCCTAGTGAGCTGGGAGAGACTCCAGCAGTTGCAGCAGCTATGTACCATCCCTGGGTCACAGTGGCACAGCAGGTCTTGAAATCACTGCGGACGTTGGCGGTGAGAGCCTTCCTAGAGTCAGTTCCCTTTCATCCTGGATGGGGGTTATTTGAGCAGTCTGGAGTTGATTTTTTGTAAACATCGAATCCCCTGTCTTAAGTCCTTTTCTGCTTATAAAGATGCATCATGTCATCACATATGCCCTCTGTCCTTTCAGGCAAGGAGCAGGGCTATCTCAAAGGAAATGTCTACTGAGCAAAATCATTCTTTTAGGAGAAGAAAATCTTTGGGTATGTATATAACACTAATTTATATGCTACATGTTTATAATGCAGGCATCTATAGTTACAGAAAGGTATTTATAGAGTTACATTATATATGCATACACACACACATATGTATGTGATAGGGGTTAAAATACAATTTCAGAGGGCAGGGGAGATAGCTCAGTGGTTGAAGGAGTTGCTTGCAAACTCTACAGGCTCAGGGTTCAATTGCCCAGTCCCCATATAAGCCAGATGCAAAAAGTGTTGCATGCATCTGAAGTTCATTTGTAGTGGCAAAAGACCCTGTTGTGCCCATTCTATCTTTCAAATCAATTTTAAAAAACATTTAAAAATAAATACAAAAAGATATCATTTCAGGACTCTACAGTGAAGAGTATAGGATGAAAGATGGTCTGTTCCCGGGCTGACAACTTGCTCTGAGATCAAAATCACTATGACTTAACAGAGCCAGGTCTGTGTCTCTAGAGTTCCAAAACTTTTGGAACCTCCTTATGATGAAGAATAGGATCAGGAAAGCTTTTGATAGGTAATCAGCCAGGAATGGAGGCCCAAGGCGATGCCATCCTTCCTACCCTGGCAGGACGAGAACCTGCGTCTGACCCAGTGTCACCCAAGATGGCTGCATGCAACAGCTCAGCAGTACTTCCTGCTTCTTCAGGGTCTTCCTACCTCTGCCTCCCAAGTGCTGGGTGGGACTAAAGGCGTGCGCCACCAGTCCTGGGTGGGATTAAAGGCGTGCGCCACCAGTCCCGGCTTCTGAGTCAACTACTTGAGTCGACCAACCCGTCAGACACCTGAGTCTGAGAATGAGGCTCGTCCTAATTGAATGTTTGGTCAGTATAAAGGCGTCTGACCATGCATATAAGTGTCTTCTTCCTCTGGATCCTCACGTGTGTAAGTCTTTCTCAGGCTCAGAGGTTTCCTCCCTGGACATTTCTCTATGTGAAGATTTTCTCCATTTCCCCTCCCACTTTCCAGCCAGGCTAGAAGAAGAATTTCCTTTGGCTTGGGCTTTCCTCTGGATCCTCACTCTCCCTAAAACAAACCTTGTAATTCATAATTCACCCCATCTGAGTCTTTGCTAACTTGGACAAAGGACCTAAAATTTGGGGGTCCATGGGCCTGGGATCTCCTGCATTGTTATGGAATTTAATCCCTCCCTGGACCCAAAATTCTGCATCACTTTCTAGGAGAGTCTAGATTCAATTTGTTTGAATCTATCTGTGTAGACTCAGAATGGTTAGCAATTCTTTTGAGTGAAGCTTGAATCATGGTTTAATAAGTTAACATGGCTATAAAGAAATAAATAGGGCTGGAGAGATGGCTTAGTGGTTAAGATGCTTGCCTGAGAAGCCTAAGGCCCCATGTTCGACTCTCCAGATCCCATGTAAGCCAGATGCACAAAGGTGAGGCAAGTGCAAGGTCACACATTCCCACTAGGTGGCACAAGTGTCTGGAGTTCTATTGCAGTGTCTGAGGCCCTGGTGCACCAATTCTCTCCCTGTCTCTCTATGTCTCTCTCTAAAAAAAAATTAAATTAAAAAAATAAGTCGGGCATGGTGGCACATGCATTTAATCCCAGCACTCGGGAGGCAGGAGTAGGAGGATCACCATGAGTTCAAGGCCACCCTGAGACTACACAGTGAATTACAGGTCAGCCTGAACTAGAGTGAAACCATACCTCAAAAATAAAAAAATAAAAAATTTTAAAATGAAATAGATAAATTTCAGTACCCGCCAAGCCCTCTATAAATGTACTATAGAGCTCTAGCCAATAGCCCCACCTGCTGCTCTCTCCCTGGGGAAACAGGAACATCTTGAATCCCCTGGGGTGGCTGAGCAAGGACTCTCACAATAGCTATCATTATTAGGTACAAACTAAACTGATCCATACTGCTACTCCCCAGACCTGTCTACAAATTCCCAGATGCCACTGATGCTGCTGGCCCAGCGACCACATCCAAGGACCACTGATGGATTTATTTTCCAGGATGAGATGCTGCCAGGGCAGATTCAACTCCCTCTCAGCCTATCTAGAGACACAGATGGAAGACCTGTGCCCTGGTAGTGATCTGTTTTTAAAGTCCAAGTTGAGGGCTGGAGAGATGGCTTAGACTTTTCTGCAAAGCCTAAGGACCCAGGTTCAATTTCCCAGTATCCACATTAGCCATATACACAAGGTGGTGCATGCATCTGGAGTTTGCAGTGACTAGAGGCCCAGGTTGAGCCAGGTGCGGTGGTGCACGCCTTTAATCCCAGCATTTGGGAGGCAGAGGTAGGAGGATCGCTGTGAGTTCAGGGCCAGCCTGAGAATACAGAGTGAATTCCAGGTCAGCCTGGGCTAGAGCAAGACCCTACCTCGAAAAACCAAAAAATAAAAAGTAAAAAAAAAATCCAGATTGACTCCCTTGCTAATAAGGCCCAGCTGGGCTTCATTTTTCTCCTCCTGGTCCTTGGAACTGAGGAATTTATTTCTCTCTTGAGGCCTCTGCTGAGCCCAGAAATGCCAGGAATCACTTCTATCCTACCACTGACCCTCCTGCACAGATGGGCACGCGACCAGAGCAGCATGCTGTGTCAGGACTGGGGTCGCCAGTCACTTTCCTGCTTCTCAAGCCCAGGTGTAACCACCTCCTGCCTGTGTGTCCCTGGAAGCTACCCAATTCCTGGGCCTCACTGTCCCCAGCTACATTCCATGGCCAGTCATGCCCCACTGCAGGCTTGCTGAAAAGTGTAACCGGAACAGTGCCAACAGGAGCCCTTGTCAACTGCCTAGTGCCCTACAGATATTAGTTATTGTGGTGGTTTCAGTGCAGTTTGTATCTTAAGGGTGAACTGGGCTCCTTTGTTCAACTCTAATAAATTGTGTTTATTTTTAAGGCTTCCGTTGCTCTCTCCTCAACCACAGGCTTCTGCCTTTGAGCCCCACTGTTACTGATTCCCACTCACCTTCCAAGGGTGCATTCACACACTTTGACCCCAGGCGCCCACTGCCACTTGTAGGCACTAAAAGGAAAAACAGGAACAATGAAAGGACGCAACAGTGAACTTTCTCGTACCCCATCCAAAGTCAGCGGCTTCTCAGTCTCAGTCATCCAGAATAATATGACAAGTGTTAACTCAGCAATCAGGTTGGAGGGATGGCTCAGTGGCAAAGATGCTTGCCTGCAAAGCCTAATGACCCAGGTTCGATTCCCCATACCCACGTAGAGCCAGATGCACATGTGGCACATGCACCCTGGAGTTCATTTGCAGCGGCTAGATGCCCTGGCACATCCATTCTCTGTGTCTCTCTTCTCTCTGTCTCTCTCTGCTTTGTAAGTAAGTAAGTAAATAAATAAGTAATAAATTTTAACTCAGCAATCTATCTCTGTCAACCCACCAAGTACAGGTCCACTTAATCCTACTCTCCCCCTATTCTTTGCCATTTGAACATAGGTTCCATCTCAGAATCTCATCAATACTCAGATGTAAAAGAAAGGAAGAAAAAAAGATGTCTGTTTAAGGGGGAGGAGAGGCAGCGACCACTGTGGATATGGGCAAAGAGCCCTTCACGGTAGCTATGTGAGTCCCTTCCCTGAGTTTGCAAGTGGAGCTCTGCCGACTCTAGACCATGCCCTCTCATCTCATTCTGTCCATAGTAAAATTATTATTCTGAGCTCTTTTGCCTATATATCCCTCCCTTTGGCTATCAGACTATTGAAACAATTGTAGGAATTGGAATTTCCTCAGGAGTCTCATGCTCGGTCACGTAAGGAAAAGGCTGGGAAGGTTGGGCCAGCCAGAGGAGGAACTTTTTTCCCAGGAAGAGATTTCACACAGTGCTGACAACGTGTCAGAGCATACAGTAGGACAGACTGGAGCTAGACAACGATGTCAGTGGTGATCGGGACTGCTTAGCTATGCATGCCTCCTTCCTTCTATTTAAATCTAAACTCCATGGGCCTAGATGGACTTAGGGGGTCACTGGACCTCTTTACCAATGCACACTAAATAAACCTCCTTTCTCTGCTGTTCACTGTCACTTATTTGTTAATTGGCATATTATTGAGGAAGCTTGTTAGAGCTGTCAGAGTCCAGACGCTGGTCCTAAAATCTCTGTTAACAGCCTAACTCCCACATCTCCATCTTTTTTTTTTTTTTTAGAGAGAGAGACAAAGAGAGAAAGAGAGAGAGAGAAAGACAGAGGAAGAGACAGAAAGAGAATGGGCACGCCAGCAGCCTCTCAGCAGCTATGAATGAACTCCAGATGTGTGCGCCCCCTTGTAGGCAAGTGCGGCATTGTGCCCTTGTGTCACTTTTGCGTCTGGCTAAACATGAGACATGGAGATCAAACGGGTGTTCTTAGGCTTGGCAGGCAGGCACTTTAACCTTTACGCCATCTCTCCAGCCCCCACAACTCCATCTTGACTGCTTCTCACTGTGGGGCAGGGATTCTACCTCATAACCTCCTATCCTCCAAATACAGTTGTCATTATCTTATTAGTGAACTACATTATTTCCTCATCCTCCTTTGTATGTCTACCAAAAAGTTCTAGAAACGAGTACAAATAATTACTCTTCAAATATGAATCTGTGTGTGTGCATGCTCGTGCACACCTGCTTGTGGAGGCCAGGGGACAACCTTGGGTGTCATTCCTCAGGTACCATCCACCTGTTTTTGAGACACAGTCTCTCATTGACCTGAAACTTGCCAAGTGGGCTAACTGACTGGCCAGCGAGATCCAGAGATCTGCCCGTCTCTACCTCCCTGGTGCTGGGGTTGCAAGCACAGACAACACCCCTATGCTCGTGGGTTCTAGGCATCAAACTCAAGTCCTCATGTTTGAAATCCTAACACTTTACCAACTGAGCTATCTCACCAGCCCTCTTCCCTTATCTTTCTATAACCACGGTCCAGGAGGAAGAAAACATAGAGACGCCCTCCACTTACGGTAGTTCTCGGCCAGCACGGGCACCAGACCACACTTGCCCGCAATGTACATATAGCCTCCGTCTAAGCTCATGGCATCAGCTTCTCCTTTCTAAAGTTAGAAAGAAATCGGGAAGTGAGGCTGTCTCCCATCACACTGACCCTAAGTTTCGTCTCATGAGCTCCAATCACATGTCCTTGAGATGGACCAAATCATGGTTCACCCATTTGCCCTTCTGCCGTGGAAAAGAGGGGCGTCTCTGGAGACCCTCCTAACACACCTTCATCACAGCTTTATTAATACTCAATTCAGCAATCCACGTGGGCTGTATGAGAGTGCTGAATCTTAACCCCCAGACCATCAGGGAAGGTGGGACCATATTTAACCTTTCTGGTCCCAAAATTCCATTAGCATCATTAGAGTGCCAGCACAAATTTTTTTCAATAAATAATTTCTCTAATTAAATAATTCAGTAAAGGCCAGGCATAGTGGTGCACACCTTAAATCCCAGCACTCAGGAGGCAGAGGTAGGGGAATCGCTATGAGTTCAAGGCCAGCTTGATACTACATAGAGAATTCCAGGCCAGCCTGGGCTACAATGAGACCCTACCTCAAAAAAAAATTCATTTAGAATTACTGTTTTGCCAGGCGTGGTGGTGCCCACCTTTAATCCCAGCACTTGGGAGGCAGAGGTAGGAGGATCACCATGAGTTCAAGGCCACCCTGAGAATACAGAGTGAATTCTAGGTCAGCCTGGGCTAGAGTGAGACCCTACCTCAAAAAACCAAAAAAAAAAAATTGTTGTTTTAAATAATTTTTCTAACCACATACCAACAAATGTATTCTTAGAATTATAAATAAAGTTAAGGAGACAAAAATAGACAGTTATATGGAGTATGGTGGCTCATGCGTAAAATCTCAGAACTCAAGAAGCTGAGACAGGAGGATCACACCAGTTCAAGGCCAGCCTGGACAGCATAGTGAGTTCCAAGTCAGCCTGAAGTACAGAGTTAGACTCCATCTCAAAGAACAACAATAAAAAAATATGCAATCACATCCACTCTTCACTTTTGAACCCCACCTTCTAGAAATCTTTATTTTAAAAAAGTAACACAATATGTCAACAGTGGGGAGTATCTCGGTATATAAAGCACATGTCTAGCAGTTAGAAGGCTCTGGGTTTAATCCCCAATACTGCTATTACTAATAGTAATGATGACAAACCGCGCATGCGTAAATTTAGGCAAGCACTCTGCTAACAGCCACATACCCAGCCTGAATGTTCATATTTGAGCATCACACAGTGATTCCCTTGTGTGTTTCTCACAAACTCTAATAAAGCAGGTATGAGAATTTCCCTTCTTGAGTAAATAAGCAAAGCAAAGCAGAGAAAGGGAAAACAATTTGTCTAATCAGACGCCCATTCTCTCTATCTGACTCTATCCCTTTCATAAATAAATAAAATAATAAATAAATAAATAAATAAATAAATAAATAAAATTGTAGAGCTAGAGAGATAGCTCAGAGGTTAAAGGCACTTGTTTGCAAAACCTGATGACCTGGGTTTGATTCCCCAGTGTCCATGTAAAGCCAGATGCACAAAGTTCATTGGCAGTGGCAGTATGCCATAGCATACCCATTCTCCCTCCCTCTCTCTAATGAACTTGCCTGTGAAGCCTAAAGACCCAGGTTTGGTTCCCCAGTACCCATGTAAGCCAGGTGCACATGGTGGCATATGTCTCCTGGCATGCCCATTCTCTCCCCCCCCTCCTTTTCTCTCTCTCAAATAAATAAATAAAAATAAAAAATTTCAAGCTGGGCACGGTGGTACACTCCTTTAATCCTAGCACTTGGGAAGCAAAGGTAGGAGGATTGCCATGAGTCCAAGGACACCCTGAGACTACATAGTGAATTCCAGGTCAGCCTGGGCTAGAGTGAGACCCTACCTTTAAACCCACCCCAAAATTTTTTTTAAAGATGATTGGGCTGGAGAGATTGGCTTAGTGGCTAAGGCACTTGTCTGCAAAGCCAAAGGACCCAGGCTGGATTCCCCAGGAGGGTCTGAGTCCAGCCGTGGAAGCCAGACCTTCCTTACCGTGATGGCAGCGAGGCAGTCCTCCGGGGTCTCCTCCTCTGTGCATGCCAAGGCGCCACCACTCACAGCACTCCACTGGTCACACTTGGCCCTTTCGTGGTGGCCCACTGCACACCACTGCACTATCCGGGAGTCTTCCACACCTGGGATGAGTAGAAATAATTCAAGAACCCAAGAGGAGCTTCAGATGTCTAGGAGAAGTAGGGACCTTGGTTCTCAGGCAGAGCAGTGAAGGCACAGTGCCTTCCTCCCTCCTGACCTCACCCCAGGCATCATCTCTGTAGGAAGGCCACTCAGCCCCAGTTCCAACCAGGGCTGTCTGGACTTTCTGGTGCAGGCCCCACCCAGGAGGCCCAGATTGATTGGTCAGTCATGTGTTCTGCTCTGGTGGGTCAGCTTGCTTCTGCTCACATATTTTTTTAAGAGAGAGTGAGAGAGAGAGAAAGAATGAGACAGAGAAAGAAAGAGATAATTGGCATGTCAGGGCCTCGGCCACTGCAATCTAACTCCAGACACTTGCGCCACCTAGTGGTCATGTGCAACCTTGCACTTGGCTTACCTTTGTGCATCTGGCTTATGTGGGATATGAAGAGTCGAACATGGGTCCTTGAGCTTCGCAGGCAAGTGCCTTAACCACGCAGCCATCTCTCCAGCCCTCACCTCATGTTTTGACTCACTAAGTCTATTACTTTGGCTACCCTTTCACAAATGCTCAATGACCACTGATTGACTAAACAGAGAAGGGAAAAGAGAGAGGAAGGAAAGAAGAAATGAACTGTGGGGTCCATGGAAGATAGGAGCTGAATTCAAAGCCTCTGGAATTCTTGTGTAGTTCTTCTCCTGATTATGGTAATGGCTGTGTTCCTACTTCAGCTTAGGATGGACTGTTTACCCTGGCAAACAGACTTGTTACTGGGCAGATGGACTTAGTCAACACAAGGAGCTGAGATCATCATTTACTTCAAGGTGTCTATATTATGCAGTTCCTCAACACCCTTTTATAGGGGCTAAGGGTATAGCTCAGTAGTAGAGTCCTTGCCTAGCATGTGTGAACCTCTAGTTCAATCCCAGCACCCTCTTTTTTTTTTTTTAAGAGAGTGACACAGAGAGAGAGAGAGAGGAGGAGGGGGAGACAGATAGAGATGGGCGTGCCAGCAGCCTCTCAGCTGCTGCGAACAAAATCTAGATGCGTTCACCTCCCTTGTGGTCAAGTGACATCGCCCTTGCGTCACTGCATCTGGCTAACTGTGGGACCTGGAGATTAGGCTTAGGAGGCAGGAGCCTTAACCTCTAAGCCATCTCTTCAGCCTAACCCTCTCTTTTTGTCATTAAATAACTTAGACATTTTCCCAGCTCAGTAGAAAATTTCATTAACCCAATGTAGTGATAGCTCCCATAGGCTCTGCAGGCTGGTGTGGCTAGATGAAGTTTTCAGGTACTAGGAAAGCCCCAGTCTATGGCCCCTGCATTTTCATCTTGCTGTGCAAGCTGGATAGATCCCTTCTAGGACATCACTGTGAGATTATTTAAAGGAAGAGTCAGGCTGGAGAGATGGCTTAGCAGTTAAGGCACTTGCCTGTGAAACCTTAGGACCCACATTTGATTCCCCAGTAACCACATAAGCCAGATATACAAGGTGGCACATGTGTCTGGAGAATGTCCATTTTTTCTCTCTCACTCTCTTTTCCTCTCCCTCTCTCTCAAATAAATAAATAAAATAGTTTTATAAAAAGTATGAGTCTTGGACTGGGGAGATGGCTTAGCAGTTAACAAGCTTGCCTGCTAAGCCTGAGGATCTAGGTTCAAATTCCCAGTACCCAATGTAAGCCAGATGCACAAGGTGGCACATGCATCTGGAGTTCATTTGCAGTGGCTAGAGGCCCTGGCACACCCATTCCCCACCCCCATCTTCTCTCTCCCTCCCTAAAATAAAATCTTTTTTTTTTTAAAGTAAAGGGCTGGAGAGATGGCTTTAGCGGCTAAGGCGCCTGCCTCCTAAGCCTAAAAACACTGGTTCCAATCTCCAGTGGTTCCAATCTCCAGGTCCCACGTTTAGCCAGATGCAAAGTGCTGCAAGGGCGCAATGCCGCACTTGACCACAAGGGGGCGCGCACATCTGGATTTCGTTCGCAGCAGCTGAGAGACTGCTGGTGCGCCCATATCTGTCTTTCTCTCCCTCTCTCTCTGTCTCTCTCCAAAAAAAAAAAAAAAAAATAAAGCTGGGCGTGGTGGCGCACATCTTTAATCCCAGCACTTGGGAGGCAAAGGTAGGAGGATCACCATGAGTTTGAGGCCACCCTGAGACTACATAGTGAATTCCAGGTCAGCCTGGACTAGAATGAAACCCTACCTCAAAAACCAAAAAAAAGTAAGAAAGTGTGTGTGTGGGGTGTGCTCTATTTCAAGATCCTTAGGGGATGCAGATGTCTGAAACTGCAGAAAATCCCACACTCAATAGATAGATTATAGATAAATGATAGAGTATAGATAGTTAGATGATAGATAGATAGATAGATAGATAGATAGATAGATAGATAGATAGAATAGAAAATACATACATGCATACATATATGATAGACAAGATGTATGTATGTATGTACATATGTATATAAGGATGATAGATGGATGGATAGATAGATAAATAGATAGATAGATAGACAAGATGAATGGTAATAGAAAAGATGCACAAGGGGCTGGAGAGATGGCTTAGCAGTTAAGGCACTTGCCTACAAAGCCAAAGGACTCAGGTTCAAGTCCCCAGGACCCACACAAGCCAGATGCACAAGGTGACACATGCATCTGGAGTTCATTTGCAGCAGCTAGAGGCCCTGGTGCACCCATTCTCTTCTCTCTCTCTCTCTCTCTTAAATAAAAAAGTTTTAAAACTTTTTTTAAAACTTGAAAAGAAAAGATGGATGATAAACAGATGATAGGGGGCTAGAGAGATGGCTCAGTGGTTAAGGCACTTGCCTGCAAAGCCTAAGGCCCTGATTTCAGTTCCCCAGTACCCACATAGACAAATAGCTCAGCAGTTAAAGGCACTTGTTTGCAAAACCAGCTGGCCCAGGTTCAAATCCCCAGTACCCACATGTAGTAGACAATTGCATGTTGCTGGGGTGATCATCCAACCAGGAAGGAATTTATTTTAAGCTTACAGATCCAGGGGAATTTCCATTAATGGTGGAAGAAGCTGGCTCCCATTCAGATATCCAAGCAGAGAGAGAAACCACTACCAGCAAACACCAAAAAGCAGCAAGCAGGACCCCACCCCCCACCCCAGAGCACAAACCTCTCTGCACACCTTTGGGCTGGAATTCAGATCCACCTCCCAGTGACATGCCCCCTGCAGCAGGAAGATGGTCTGCTAGGGGCTGAAGCTGCAAACTCAATTTTAATAAAACACCTGAGTCTATGGAGCCATACATAAACTACTATACCACATAAAGCCAGATGTACAAACTGGCACGTGCATCTGGACTGTGTTTGCATCATCAAGAGGCACTGATGCACCCATTCTTTCTTTCTATCTCTCTCTTTCTCTCTCTCCTTGCAAATAAATTATATATATACACACACACACACACATATATATTAAAGGTAGGATTCTTAGCCAGGTGTGGTGGCACACGCTTTAATCCCAGCACTAGGAAGGCAGAGGTAGGCAGATTGCCATGTGTTCGAGGCCACCCTGAGACTACATAGTCAATTCCAGGTCAGCCTGGGATTGGGGACAGAATTGAATTGTTGGGTGGGGGTTATTATGCCATAGAAGAGCATGATGGGATTCAGAAATGAGAGACAGAAGCCGGGCGTGGTGGCGCACGCCTTTAATCCCAGCACTCGGGAGGCAGAGGTAGGAGGATCACCATGAGTTCAAGGCCACCCTGAGACTACATAGTTAATTCCAGGTCAGCCTGGGCCAGAGTGAGACCCTACCTCAAAAAAACCAAAAAAAAAAAAAAAAAAAAAAATGAGAGACAGAGAGAAAGAGACTTTAGTTCCAAGGAGCAAAGTGAAGTAGGAGGGGAACTTTCTAGAACATGTGGCCCAGCCTACATGCTAGGAGCCATGGGGGCACAGAATAGGAGTCAGAAAGGTTAGATAGCTAGGACTCAAGGCCATAATTCAGGTGGTCTTGGGGCCCCTCACATTCTTTCCTGCTTGGCTTTGAGAGGAGGGGGCTGCTCAAAGTGGCTACAGAGGGAAGAGGAGACATTGCTGTGGATGGGTGCAGTCTGGAACCCACCTCATCTGTTCCAGCACTTACATACCTCTCTTTAGATGCTGAATGGCAGAAAAATGCTCATATCCCAGGTACATCTTGGAGTCTATCTTAGCAGGGGTCCTTAAAAGTCCACGGGCAGCATCAGTAAACATCAGATCTTTCCCGTGAGGGGAGCCAAAGAGCTGAAATGCTGGTGACTTGCCTTTTCCAAAATTTTCCTATTCAAAAATGGGAAAGAGTGAAGGGCCACTGCTGGCATTGGGGTGAAAGTAAAGACGAATCAAACTCAAACTGGGTAAGAGAAAGAGAGGGGAGAGCCGTGCAGTTGTCCTCTCTGTCCACAGATTCACTTTCTTCAGTTTCAGTTACCTGCAGTCAGCAGCACCTTGAAAATACTGAATGGAAAGTTCCAGAATGAAACAATAAATTTTAAATGGATTTTTTGCTATTTTCTTTTTAAAATTTTTTATTTATTAAAGACAGAGAGACAAAGAGAATGGTTATGCCAGGACCTCTAGCCACTGCAAACGAACTCCAGATGCATGCACCACCATGTGCATCTGGCTTACGTGGGACCTGGAGAAGCGAACCTGGATCCTTAGGCTTCATAGGCAGGCAACTTTACTGCTAAGCCATCTCTCCAGCCCTTAAATGGCTTTAATTATAGTGTAGTGTTATTATTTCTCTATTTTATTATCATTGTTGGTAATCTCTTACTGTGCCTAGTTCATAAATTAAATTTTAAAGTTTGAAGGCTAGAGAGGTGGTTCTTTGGGTAAAAGGTGATTGATTGCAAAGCCTTGACAGCCCAGGGTTCAGTTCCCCAGTATCCATGTAAAGCCAGATGCACAAAGTGGTGTGTGTGTCTGGAGCTCATCTGCAGCAGCAGGATGTCCTGATGCACTCAGATTCACACACATATTTCCTCTTTCTATCTCAAATAAAATGCTTTTCAAAAAAGTTTGA
Source organism: Orientallactaga sibirica (assembly GCA_036365145.1). Taxonomy (NCBI): domain Eukaryota; kingdom Metazoa; phylum Chordata; class Mammalia; order Rodentia; family Dipodidae; genus Orientallactaga; species Orientallactaga sibirica. Next base: position 25,553,203 of record JAEOAD010000009.1, on the reverse strand, counting down.
AAGCCTTTAGCCTTTAATCCCAGTGCTCGTGAGGCAGAGGAAGGAGGAGCACTGTGAGTTCAAGACCACCTTGAGAATACAGAGTGAGGCTAGAGTGAGACCCTACTTCAAAAAAAAAAAAAAAAAGAAGAAGTTTGAGCATATAACAGTAGGCTGGAGAGATGGCTTAGAGGTTAAGATATTTGCCTGCAAAGCCAAAGGACCTCAGTTCTATTACCCAGGACCCACATAAACCAGATGCACAAGGTGGTGCATATGTCTGGAGTTTGTTTGCAGTGGCTGGAGGCCCTGGCATACCCATTCTCTCTTTCTCGCAAATAAATAAATAAAAGTAATAAAATATTTTTTTAAGTAGCACAGATATATCTCTCCTCAAAATAAATAAATAAAAGTAATAAAATATTTTTTTAAGTAGCACAGATATATGGTTGCCTGCTTAAAATAGTTTGCTCTTAGCCAGGCATGGTGGCGCATGCCTTTAATCCCAGCACCCAGGAGGCAGAGGTAGGAGGATCACCATGAGTTTGAGGCTACCCTGAGAATACAGAATAAATAAAAATCCAGGTAATTTGCCAGGGCTAGGCTTATTGCAAACCAAGGTAACTATCTAGACCCTACCTATCATCTGTTTTTTGTATTTTATTTATTTATTTTAAGTAGGTAAGAGTAGGTAAGGCTGGAGAGATGGCTCAGCAGTTAAGAGAGCTTCCTGTGCAAGTGTGAGGGCAGGAGGAAGCCTGAGAAGACCACCAGAGTTTGATCCCTAGAATCCACAGAACAGCTGAGGATGGCCATGTGTGGCTGTAACTCCAGTCATACGAGGAAGCATACTGTGACTTAAATAAGAATGGACAAGGCTGGAGAGATGGCTTTGCAGTTAAGGCACTTGCCTTCATCTGGTCTATCCAAAGAACCTAGGTTTGATTCCCTTGTCTACCATGGCCCACCTAAGCCTAGATCATCTAACTATCTATACTCTATGCATTTTCTGGAGTTCATCTGCAGTGCTCTGGCATGCCCCACACAAAGTAAAAGACAACTCTCTCTCTATCTATATATATATCTATCTTCCTCAAAGCCCTCTGGTCTTTCAAATAAGTAAAAATTTAACAATTAAAAATAAGGGCTGGAGAGATAGCTTAGAGGTTAAGCCCCTGCACTTGCCTGACTCCTGAAGCCATCAAGGACCCATGTTCTCAGTCTCTCTTTTCTACCTCCCCATGTAGAGCCAGATGCTCCAAAGGCATTGCATGTGCACCTATCCGGTTGTGACTGCTTTTGCCAGGCATGTGCACAATGTCTTCCCAGGACTTGGGAAGCTGAGGCAGGATCTGGACCTCCTCCAATATTTAGTTTCACATTACAGTGGCTGGAGGCCACTGTGTGTGTCCCAGCACTCTCACCATGATTCTCTCTCATGGAAGAAAAAACCAGGGCTAGAGAGATGGCTTAGTGTTTAAGGTGCCTGTCTGAGGAAGCCAAAGGACCCAGGTTCATTTCCCAGAACAGGACCCACATAAGCCAAATAAATAAGAATGGACAAGGCTGGTGGCTTTGCAGTTACATCTGCAAAGCCAAAGTTCATTTGCAGTGGCCCACATAGAGGCCCTGGCACCTGGATTCATCCATTCTCTCTTTCTCTCTGTCTCTGCCTCTCTCTCTCTTTCAAATAAAAAAATATAAATAAAATATTTTTGGAAATGGCCGGTCTGGCACTTGCCTGGTGGTGGACCCATGTTCTAATCCCAGCACATGGGGTTGCAGGCAGAGGTAGGAGGATTACAGTGGAGTTCAAGGCCACCCTGAGACTACATGGCTTAGTTAATGCCTGCCTGGGGCAAAGCCTTTCCCAGGGCTATATAAGGTGGTACATACATCTGTGAGACCCTGGCACATCCATTCTCTCTTTCTCTCTGTCTCTGTCTTTCTCTCTCAAATAAATAAATAAAAATAAAATATTTTTTAAAAGGCCAGTCTGTTGGGCTTGCTGAAAATAAATAAATAAATAAATAAAGAGTAGGCAGAAAGAGATGGATGCCTGGCATTCCACTCTGCCACCACAGGCGAACACGCCACCATAGGCAAGCACATGGTTGTGTTTCATGGCCGTATACACATATACATACATAAACCACACACACACGCATACACACACACACAAATCAAATGCATTTTCACTCTTTCAATGCTCTGCATGAAATGCCACCTGCTGTCTTCCCTAATCACCCCTCACCTTTCCTTTGGCTATACACAGCTTACTCCCCAAGGCCCAGAGCTCTTCCCAGGGACACCCTTCAACTCAGTTCCTCTGTCAAAGCATGAAGCACACAACCCAGTTCCTCAAGGTTGTGCGATTCCATCTGGCAACAAAGCCACAGGTGCACTCGGGGGGTCTGAATGATTCAAGGGCACCTCCGTCTAGTTTGGCCCTGAATCCTCCAGTTCTGAGCATAGTGATGGCAGAGATGGGACAGGGTGCGGGAGCTGGCTGGGAGAGATTGTCACCAATGCAGGACAGGACAAAGAGAACTCGCATACCTTGAACCTACTATAAGAGGGGTGGGATCACAGCCTAGAGTAGGGTTAACTGGGGAGCACTCTGTGGATAGGAAGGGGTTATCAGCACTGGGTCCTGGGGACTGTTTAGAACTGAGAGGAGGACTGGGAAGATGGCTCAGTGGGTAAAGCACCTGCTGCATAAGCAGGAGGACCTGACTTTGGATTCGCAGCACCCACGTAAAAGCCAGGCACGGTGGTGTGTGCCTGGATTCCAGCCACTGGGGAAGCAGAAATGAGGATGGCTGGGCCTTGCTGGCTAGAAAGCCTAGCTGAATTAGTGAACTGTGGGTTCAGTGAGAGACCTTGCCTCAAAAACATAAAGTGAAGCCAGGCATGGTGGCGCACACCTTTAATCCCAGCACTTGGGAGCCAGAGGTAGGAGGATCATGGTGAGTTCAAGGCCACCCTGAGATTACATAGTGAATTTCAAGTCAGTCTGGGCTAGAGTGAGACCCTACTTTGGAAAAAAAAAAAAAAAAAGGTAGAGAGGGCTGAGGAGATGACTCAGTAGTTTAAAGCACTTGTTTGCAAAGCCTTTGATACCCCAGTACTCATGTAAGGCCAGATGTACAAAGTGGTGCATGTATCTAAAGTTTGTTTGCAGTGGAAAGAGGCCCTGGTGTATTTATGTGTTCTTTCTCTTTCTCCCTCTCCCCCTTCTGTCTCTTTCTCTCTCTCTGAAATAAAAAATATATTTTTATAAAAAAATAATAAAAAAACAAGGTGGAAAGAAACTGAGGAAGGCACATGACATCAGCCTCTGGTCACCACACATGTACATATACCTTCATATACATGTGTACCACCCACATGCATATGAACATGCATACATACATATATGAACACATACAATACAATCAAAAACGTACAAAAAAACAAAAACTAGAACTGAGAGGAATGAAATGAAGGCTGGGGAGATTGCCCAGTGGTTAAAAGCACTTGCCTGCAAAGCCTGCAAGCCCAGGTTCGATTGCCCATTACCCATGTAAAGACAGATGCACATCATGGCACATGTGTGTGGAGTTGGTTTGCAACAGCAAGAGACCCTGGCATGATCATTCTCTCCCTCTCTCTCTCTTTCCCTCTCAAATATATAAATAATAAATAAAATATTATATTATTTTATTTTTTTATTTTATTTTATTTTTTGGTTTTCCGAGGTAGGGTCTCACTCTAGCTCAGGTTGACCTAGAATTCACTATGTAGTCTCAGGGTGGCCTCGAACTCATGGCAATCCTCCTACCTCTGCCTCCCAAGTGTGCTGGGATTAAAGGTGTGCGCCACCACACCCGGCTTAAATAAAATATTAACAAAAAAGAAAAGAGAAGAAAAGAAAGAAAAGAAGGCAAAGAGAGCTTCTCCTGAGAGTCTTTATCCCCCTGGTTCATGATGTCATTTGGGGGCCCAGTGTCCTTTGCTGTCTTATAATATACAGAGTGGCTTGTCAGTGAAGGATCTTTCACTGTGTCCTGAACACACAGACTTCGAGGGTGATCAGAAGGCAAGGAGATCCTCCCCCTTCAATCCCAAGCAGAAGCTATGAAGAGAATAAGGGGTAGAGGACGGTAGGCGGAAGTACCTGGGCCTGGCTGAGAAGCTCCCAGATCAAGTCCTCCTTGCCGTCCACACTTCGAGCCACAACGGCGTGAGAAGGCACCCGGGCCAGGTAGCACTCTTCATACTCATCCACTGGCCTGCGGGTGTTGTCGGGGCAGAGCAGCTCATACTGGTCCCTGTCAGCCTGCAGTGGCAGGTTTTCTGGGGAAAGAAAGCCCAGGTGAGCCGGTGGCAGGCTGAGCCATGATCTGTGCTGCCCCCTCCCCACCTCCACAAGTGGGTAGCCTAAAGGAGACAGAGGGAGAATCCTCTCCAAACACATTGTGCTCAGATGAGGAACCAGAAAGCCTGGCCATGAAATGACTGCTTCATAGTGTCCTTATGGGTGGACACAAGGCTGGGCAGCATGTTTGGCCCGGGGACCCTCCAGCTGCCATGTCTCTATGACTCCGCACATAGGACTAGTGATGGCAAATATGTACTGAGCAGTGACAGCCCACCAAAGACTGTGCCGGAGGCTGCCCAGGCTCCGTTCCACTTAATCCCCACAATCATGGAATGAGGTCATTCCATGTAGAGATGAAAAGTTAAGGTAACTTGGTGTGGTAGTGTGTGTGAATACGTGTCCCCCATAGACTCAGGTGTTTCATTAAGCTTGTAACTTGAGTCTCCAGCTGCCAGGTTGGAGGAGGTGTCACTGGAGGCCGATCTCAGGGTCTAGCCCTAAGGTGTATTGTGGGGATGGGTTGGATCTGATTTCCAGCCCAAAGGTATGCAGAGCAGTGTAAGTTCTGGGTAGGTGGGGGTCCCCGTGTGTGCTGCCGGCTTGTGCTTGCTGCTGTTGGTTTTTCCTAGCTGTTTGCTTGTTTCTCTCTGCTTGGATGTATGGAGGCAGCTTCTTCCGCCACTGATGGAACTTCCCCTCTGGATCCAAAAGCTTGAAATAAATCCCTTCTTCCCCTAAACTGTGCCTGGTTTAGATGTTCGTCTGGGACAGGCATGCTGCCCAGCCTTGTATCCACCCATCCAATGTGGAACTGACTACAATACTTATCAAAGTCTCAGTGCAGCTGGTCTGACATACTGCCATGCTAGGACAATCCAGGTCCCCTGTGAAAACAGCACATTCCCCTGGAGTCAGAGGTGGCTGGGAAAAACTGATAAGAGGACTGAAGGTCAGGTGGATGCCTCCCCCAGTCAGGAAACACTTGGTTCCCACTGTGTAGATATTAGGTGTTACAAATTCAGCGCCAGTCATAGGTTGAATTCCTAATCTCCAGCACCCCAGAATGTAACCTTATTTGGAAATAGGATCTTTGTAGATGTAAATAGTCAAGATGGAGTCATACCGGAATAGAGTGGATCCCAAATCCAATCTAACTAGTGTCCTTATGAAAAGGAGAAATTTAGGGCTGGAGGGATGGCTTAGTAGTTAAGGCACTTGCCTGCGAAGCCAAAGGACCCAGGTTCGATTCCCCAGACCCACATAAGCCAGAACCACAAGGGGAATACGTATCTGGAGTTCATTTGCAGTGGCTAGAGGCTCTGGTGCACCCATTCTCCAACCTCCCTTTCCCTGCCTATTTCTGTATCTCTTTCTCAAAAAACAAACAAATAAAAATAAAATATTTTTTAAAAAGTAAAGGAGAAATGTGGACAGAGGCATGCACACAGGGAAGCTGCCATGACTGCAGGCTTGGGAGTTATGTGCCTACAAGCCATAGGCAATGTCTGCCATCTCGGGAACACCAGAGATTGCCAGCAAGCCAGGCAGGAAGCAGGGAAACGTTTCCCTCATGGTCCTCAGAAGGAATGAACCCTGTTAACACCTTCATCTTGGAATTCCAACCTCCGGCATTGTGAGATGACAAGTTTCTATTGTTTAAATCACCTGGCTTGTGGTTCTTTGTTTAGGCAGTCCTAGAAAAGCTAATATAGACAGTGCTTGGGATTGATTTTTTTAAAAAAATCTCATTGAAAGAGATCATACAGGCCTATAATCCTAGCTACTCAGGAGGCTGAGGTAGGATTGAAAGTTCAAGGTTAGTCTGGTCAACTTAGTAAGACCTTGTCTCAAAAGAAAAGAAAGTAAAAAGAAGGCTATCTATACAAACATGCACACACACACACATCTCAGCAATACAGTGATTGCCTAGCACATGCAAGCCCAAGATTTGATTCCCAATATTGCAAACAAAGGAGGGGTGGTCATAGAAGAAATACCATTAGATCTTAGGAAGTTATGATTTTAATTTAAAACACATTTTAAATCTTTATACTAAAAGAAAAAAAAATTTTTTTGGTTTTTCCAGATAGGGTCTCTGGTCTAGGCTGACCTAGAATTCACTATGTAGTCTTGGGCTGGCCTTAAATTTACAGCAATCTTCCTACCTCTACCTCCCAAGTTCTGGCATTAAAGGCATGTACCACCACGTCTGGCTAAAAGAAAAATTTTAACCAGGTGTGGCAGCACAAACCTGTAATCCCAGCATCAGAAGGCTGAGACAAGAGAATTGTGAGGTCCAGGCCAGCCTGTTCTACACAGTGAAAGCCTATCTCAAAAAAAAAAATCATAAATCAGGGCATGGTGACACATGCCTTTAGTTCCAGCACTCAGGAGGCAGCAATAGGAGGATCTCTGTGAGTTCAAGGCCAGCCTGGAGCTACAGAGTGAGTTCCAGGACAGCTTGGGCATCTGTGAGCCCCTACCTCAAAAGAACTAAAAAAAAAAAATCAAATTCAAAGAATCCATCTGCTCTAATAACCTTAGAAAAAAGAACTTTTCCACTTAGGTCTCTAGAGGCCCAGCAGTGAGCAACAAAGCTTGACTCACCACAACTCACTATTCCTCTAAAGCCCACGTAGAGTCTTTCATAAAATCCTCCTTGAAAGGCAAGATGTAACCTTACATTCTAGTGGGAAAATGATTTTTGGTCTGAAGAGATGGCTTAGCAGTTAAGGCACTTGCCTGTGAAGCCTAAGGACTCATGTTAGACTCCCAGATCCCATGTAAGCCAGATGTACAAGGTGACACAAGTGCGCAAGGTTGCACATGCACACAAGGTGGCGCATGTGTCTGGAGTTCAACTGCAGTGGCTAGAGGCCCTGGTACACCAATTCTCTCTCTCTCTCATAAAAACAAATTTTAAACAACTGGTGGCCAGGCGTGGTGGCACATGCCTTTAATTTCAGCACTGGAGAGGCAGAAGTAGGAGGATCACCATGAGTTCAAGACTACCCTGAGACTACATAGTGAATTCTGGGAACCTACCTCTAAAAACTAAAAAAAAAAAAAAAAAAAAAAAAAAAAAAAAAAAAAAAGCTTTCAGAAAAGGTAAGCCATGACATGCTGGTGCAGCCTGCTCTTTCCCCAAGGGCAGTGGTGAATGCTAGAAAATTCCACCCACCGGCACAGCTATGGTAACATGAGCATTCAAAGGCCATAAGGATAATTATTTGGAAGAGCTTCACTGTGGAAGATGAGACCCAGAGGTGACCCCAATCATTAAAATTATTGACAATAGGACACAGATCAATTGCCAGAATGTCAACAACCAGGTTAGTGTGCAGTCACAAGAGAGAGTTGCACACAGAGGACAATGGATGCCAAAATGATCACGTGAGGGAAGGACTCCAGGTTGTAGTGAAAGCCAATGGATCTCTGCTAGGCATGGTGGCACACCCCTTTAATCCCAGCACGGGGAGGCAGAGATAGGATTTCTGTGAATTCAAGGCTAGCCTGGGACTACAGAGTAAGTTCTAGGTCAGCCTGGGCTAAAGCAAGACCCTACCTCAAAAAAAAAAAAAAAAAGCCAATACAAAATGCAAAGATTCAGAATTCTCCTATAGGTAGCAGGCATTTGTTATAAAACTGAGCTTAGCACAGTGGGTACCTGTGTACGTGTTTGAGGGTTTTTTTTTTTAACTTTTTATTGACAACCTATGTATCTGTTTTAAACATTTTTTTTTTTTTTGGAGAGAGAGAGAGAGAGAGAGGGAGAGGAAGACAGACAGAGATGGGCACACCAGCAGCCTCTTAGCTGCTGTGAACGAAATCCAGATGCGTGCACCCCCTTGTGGACAAGTGCAGCATTGTGCCCTTGCATCACTGCATCTGGCTAAACGTGGGACCTGGAGATTGGAACCGCTGGAGATTGGAACCAGCGTTCTTAGGCTTAGGAGGCAGGCGCCTTAACCATTAAGCCATCTCTCCAGTCCCTATTTTAAACATTTTGAATGGCATCATGTGCATGTGCCTCATATTTAATTGGCTAGGAAACCAAACATCTGGCTGGGTCTGGTGGCTCATGCCTACAATGCCAGCTGCTTTGGAGGCTGAAGCAGGAGGATGGCTAGCTCAAGACCAACTTGGACAGCATAGTGAGACACTATGGCAAACAGCCACAAGCAATAAGTGAATGAAAGTGTAAGAGCCGGAGGAAGGGGAAGAGTGCTTATCTTCTATACACAAAGTGGCCACGGTATTCACAGCCTCACAGTGGCTGGCACTACCTACACAAGACCTGCAACATGGGGTGAGGGGAATGATAATACTAAAACAGAAGAGAGACTGGTTGGAAAGAAGGGATTCATTCAGTGGAAGGGTGACTCTGGAGATGGGAGGAGAGTATGATCATGGCATATTATCTACATACATGGAAATTTTCAATAAACAGTTACAAATCATAAAGAAAGAAGGAATCAAAAGAAGGCTGGGCATATAGCTCAGTGATAGAGTGCTTATCTGAAGTTCTGAATTTAATACCCAGTACTGCCCACCCTCCCCTCCAAAAACACAACCAAGAATCTGTCACCTTAACCTGACTAAAATACTCTTTTGTTTGTGGTCCAAACATCTGAAAAGGTTTATTCTGTTGTTTTCATTGTGAACATATGACCAAGGGTAACAACTAAGTGGTAAAACACTTACCTACTTGAGATCAACGCCCTGGGTTTGAGTTCTTGCATTGCAAAAAGAAGAGAGGGGGGAGTACCTTGTTTCATGAGTTAATTACTAACGTTTAATAATTCAAAAAATCTTCTTCCCGAAAATGTTTTTTTTAAAAAAGAACAAACAAAACTTAAACCGGCCGTGGTGGCACACGCCTTTAATCCCAGCACTCAGGAGGCAGAAGTAGGAGGATCACCGTGAGTTCGAGGCCACCCTGAGGCTACATAGTGAATTCCAGGACCAGAGTGAGACACTATCTCAAAAAAAAAAAAATCTTGCTCCCTAGGTGTTAGCCGAACAGACTATATGGGGCACTAAACAAGTATAAATGGCAGAAATGGCAACACAAAAGCTGTCCTGTTGACATATGAAACATCTCAGTATTTCTAGCCATAAGGAGACTCTGGAGGCAAGAGCCAGTCTGGTGCAGCTTGACTGAGGCCCACTTTGTTCTTCATCCAGAACTTACCGAACACTGTCAGGTGCCTCACGAAGCTCACATCTCCCACGCCGTCCTGCAGACACCTGAGAAGCAGCAGAGTGGAGGTCAGGCCCTCACCCTGACCAAAGGCCTCACCAGTCTCTTGTGAAGCCCCTCTCGAGGCCTGTGGAACACGGGCTGTGCTTGTCACAGTTTCCCAGACATCAGTCTGTCCTCAGAGAGGCAGTGGTCTTATCTAAGGGGCCTTTGAGCCTCACAGCCAAGCCCAGGCCTGAAGCAGGCAGGAGGGCTGGAAATCAACAAGGGTGATGTGAGGAAAAGGACCATGGCTGGCTTCGTGGAAAGTAACCCAAAGCAACTGGCTTGGGTTTTTTTGTTGTTGTTTTTTAAAGCCTTATGGCCTACTACACAAGAATAAAGGCATTTGGGCTGGAGAGATGGCTCAGCAGTTAAAGGCACTTGCTTGCAATATTTGATGGCCAGGGTTCAATTTCTGAGTACCTACATAAAGTCAGATACACAAAGTACTGCATGCATCTGGTGTTCCTTTACAGTGGCAGGAAGCCCTGGTATGCCCATACACTTTCTCTTTTTGCCTTGTTCTCTCTGTCTCTCTCCCTCTCTCAGGTAAACAAATAAATAAACAGTTTTAAAAAGATATACTCTTTTAAAATATTTAATTAATTTATTTATTTGAGAGAGAAGCAGAGAGAGATGGGGAGATGGGTGCATCAGGGTCTCTAGCCACTGCAAACAAACTCCAGATGCATGTGCCACCAGGTGCATGGCTTATGTGGGTTCTGGGGAACTGAACTTGTATCCTTAGGCTTTGCAGGCAAGTGCCTTAACTGCTAAGCCATCTCTCTGGCTCAAGAAATACTGTTAAAAAAAAAGAATAAAGGTATTCAATAATTTGGCATTTTGTGTATGTGTGTGTGTGGTGTGAATGCTTATGTGTGGGCATATGTGCCTGGGTGCACATGTATGTGAGGCATATGGATGTGCATGCACGTGAAGGCCAGAGGATATCAAGTGTCTTTCTCAATTGCTCTCCACTATATTTCTATTGAGGCAGAATTTCTTATGAAACCAACAGACAGCTAAACTGCTTGCCTGTCTCAGCCTCCCCAGTTCTGGGATTACATGCCCACAACACACCTGGCATTTATACAGGTGCTGGAATTCTGAACTCCGGCCTTCATGCTTGCATGGCAAGTGCTTTACCCACTGGGGCATTGCCCCAGCCCCTTCACCAATTGTGTAAACTTTTTTCTTTTACAGAGCACAGGGTGCTAAGCGGGAAGGAGAGGAACTGGCTTTTTGCTCAGGCCTGTGTTTGCAGATCCCAGAGTCCCCAGAAATGAGTCTGTCCCCTTGACTTCCTGTAACCCTGAAGAACAACAGGTTCTGGCATCTCCCAGAGCAGATGGTTCCTCTGGATGGTGAGGAGCAATGATTGACCATGTGGGTCCTCGGGATTCTAGAGGTCCCATGACGCTCTAGGTGCCAAGAGCAAGCTCCATTCAGTCCTGCCATGTCTCCCCAGCTTCAGAGCAAGGAGGAACAGAGGGATCTCACTCACTTGAAGGCTCCCGAGTAGCCGAAGTATGGTTCACGAGAGGAGCAGGCGCACTTGTCTGCCCCTTTCCCAGCACACAGTTGGCACAAGCTGGGCAACTTCTTCTCGCCCGCGCAGGGGACACAGCTGCTGGAGAAGAACGTGGCTGCCGCTGCACAACACAAGAGTCATGTGGGTCACAGGATGTGAGCTGGCCGGGGCCTCCGGACTGTGCATGTGTGCGAGAGAATGGCCCTGCTGGAGAGCCTGTGAGTCTGCACACACTTCTGTCTTAAGGACGGAGGAAGTTGGTATACATGAGCTGCAGAGTGCAGCCTGCCAGAGGTGGCTGGTAATGCCCATCCCAGAATGCATGAATGGATAGCCCAGGGCATCACCCTTGCCCTGGAGCCCTAGGGTGTAAACCTATGAAAATACTAACCAGTGAGCTGCAGGATGTGAGAGCTACCGGCTTACACTAAAGCAAGTCTTGCATCAACATGGATGCCCTAAAGGGCTGAGCAAGACTCTGATGAAGCCAGGAATCTCTGCAGAACAGCCGCCTCCAACATTCCTTCCTTACTTGAGGACATGAGCCCACCGTACCCCTCACGTGACCCCTTCTGTATACAGAGGCTACGGGTGGCTCATGGCATCCCTCTTCTGGGAGGGAGCTGGGGTAGCCTGTTGGCGAGGAGGCTGAGGGTGAGCCAGCAGCCCAGACAGATGCCCAGTACTACGTCACCGAGGCATCACCACCACCAGGGAAATCAGAGCTGTGAGGCAGGCTGTATCTCTTCATTAGACCCCTACAGCTATGGTCTCTATCATGGGCAAAATACAAATGCCATAGAAGTTGGCAGAACTTAAGAAGGTAAACTTTAAAAAATGTTGTAAAATTATTTTTTAAGTATTTTTTTATTTTTTATTTGAGAGAGAGAGAGAGAGAGAGAGAGAGACTGGGCGTGCCACGGCCTCCAGCCACTGCAAACAAACTCCAGACTTGCACCTGGCTTATGTGGGTTCTGAGTAATCAAACGTGGATCCTTAGGCTTCGCAGACAAGTGCTTTAACTGTCAAGCCATCTCTCCAGCCTTAAATTTATGTATTTATTTATTTTGGTTCTTCGAGGAAGGGTCTCATTCGAGTTCAGGCTGACCTGGAATTCACTATGTACTTTCAAGGTGCCCTCGAACTCACAGCAACCCTCTTACCTCTGCCTCCCAAGTGCTGGGATTAAAGGTGTGCGCCATCACGCCTGCCTTCCTAAACTTATTTTTGATGTGTGTGTGTGTGTGTGTGTGTGTGTGTGTGTGTTCACATGTGTATGTAGGCACATGTGTGCCATGGCATACGTGTGTGAAGGTCAGAGGACAACCTCTGGGTTGGAGGCTGGATCTGTGGGACATTCTCCTGTCTCCACCTCTCATTTCACAGTGGCTATGCTGGGGTTACACAAGCCCTCCACTGTTTCTGGCTTTTACGTAGGGTCTGGGGCTCCTAACTCGGGTAACTCAGGCTTGAGTGGCAAGTATTTCGTCCACTGAGCCTTCTCCCCAGCTTTCTCAGAGTGCAGGAACTGGTCATCATCTTCACGGGCTGAGAAAGAGCCCAGGCTCAACTTTGGCACATGGTAATTGAACAAGACTGGTGCACGGAAGGAAATCTTAGCGCCAGTCCTCTCGACCCGTCCTTGCTTATGTCCCAAGCCAAGCTATGGTGATCCCCCCCGGGAACATGAGACCTATTGCTCAGAGAAACAAAGAACCTTCACTGAGAGAGAACTCAGCTGCCCGCTCCTACTAGTGCACACACTCTTGCCCCATTAGACACACATGTGACAGTGAATGAGTGTGGTGGTTAATCTTATCAATTTGACTGGATTTAAGTCATCATGTAAATTTACCTCTGGCTGTCTAGGAGGGTATTTTCAGAAAATTGTAACTGAAGAGGGAAGACCTCCCCTGAATGTTGGTGGCACTAGCCCATGGGCTGGGGCTGAAGGAAAAGAAGAAAGCTAGCTGAGCAGCAGAATTCCTTTCTCTGCTTCCCAAGTATGGACTCAGTGTGAGTTACACTGACTCACAGTGTGAACAGCTGCCTCACACTCCCGCTGCCGCGCCTTCCTGGCCATCGTGAACTATGCTCTTGAACTGTGAACCGCAATAGCCTTTCCTCCCTCCCTCCCCTTCTAAAACCCAAAACCTGCTTAACAGAACATTCTTCTTTTTTTTTTTTTTTTTTTTTTTTTTTGGTTTTTCAATGTAAGGTCTCACTCTAACCCAGGCTGACCTGGAATTCACTACATAGTCTCAGGGTAGCCTTGAACTCACTGTGATCCTCCTACCTCTGCCTCCGGAGTGCTGGGATTAAAGGCATGTGCCACCACACCCGGCTTTAACAGAACATTCTTATGGAAGTTACTCCTGCTGTGCCAAGAAATGTATTGTTTTCTTGAGCTCCAGGAGGTTCATTGTGAATAGCTGTAACTTCTATGCCCTGGTTTGACATAATTGATTAACTGTAACTTCTACTATCTGTCCTGTACCTGGTATGATGTAATTGTGGTTTTTGGCTTTATAAATCCTATTCTACCTTCCTTCTGGATTGAGAGGCCTCTCGGACATTAATCCGCTCTTGGCTGCCAGCAATAAAGGACTCTGAATTGGCTTAAGAAGCATGGTGGTCTGTAATTCTCTCATGTGGACTGTACCAATTTATTTTCAAGAAAAGAGAGAGAATGAGAGAAAGGGGGAATGGTTCACCAGGGCCTCCTGATACTGTAAACAAACTCCAGATACATGTGCTGCTTTGTGCATCTGGCTTTACGTGGGACTGGAGAATCAAACTCTGGCCATCAGGCTTTGTAAGGAAGCACCTTTAACAGCCAAGCCATCTCTCCAGACCATTTTGTCAGGTATTTTGTCACAGCAAAAAGAAAAGTAAATAATACACCAAATAACTTCCGCATGACCCACTGGGGTGCCTGGTACTGGAGCTTCACCTTCACAGCTGGCTTACCTGTTTCCAGAGAGCCGGAGGGAAGCAGTATGCTGAGGGGGGCGTTCCACCCAGACCAACCCATGCCTGGGTGGCAGGACTTCTTGCCTTGGAGCTGGTTCAGCTGGAAGTCAGTACCTTTCTTCACCATAGCCACAATGTAATAGCGGGTTTGTGGATCTGCAGAAGAGCAGAGAGAAAAGCCAAAAGGAGATACCACATCATTACTGTTAATCTTCCAGGGCGCCCACAGAGTGGGACTGTGGAGGACCCTCGGACCTGAACCTGAACCTGCTAAACAGGGAGGAAAGGAAATGGGGAAAAAACCCTCACCTGAAGACTCTCTCACAAGAGAGAAAAGTGAACTAAACACTATAGGTAGTTCCTGACTTAAAACAGAAAGACTTCTTATTTATTTATTTTTATTTATTTATTTATGAAAAAGAGAGAAAGAGGTGGGGAGGGAGAGAGAGAGTATGGGCACACCAGGGCTCTAGCTACTACAAACGAATTCCAGACACAGGCACCACCCTATGCATCTTTGGGTACTGGGGAGTCAAACCTGGATCCTTAGTCTTCACAGGCAAGCACCTTAACTGCTAAGTCACCTCTCCAGCCTGACTTTTAAAAACTATATTTATTTATTTATTTACTTGAGAGAGAGAGAGAGAGAGGAAGAGAGAGGGAGGGGAGCAGAGAATGGGCATGCCAGGGACTCCAGCTACTGCAAATGAACTCCAGATGCATGTGTCACCTTGTGCATCTGCCTTATGTGGGTCCTAGGGAATCAAACCTGGGTCCTTTGGCTTTGCAGGCAAATGCCTTAATCACTAAGCCATCTCTCCAGCCCAAGACTTCTTATTTTTGACTTAATGATGGTGCAAAAAGTCCTTTTTAAAAAATGGCCACTAGAAACCATTCTTTGAGTTTTTAAGTTGGGGTTTTCTTTCTTTCTTTCTTTCTTTCTTTCTTTCTTTCTTTCTTTTTTTTTTTTTTTTAGTATTTTACTTTTATTTATTTGACAGAGAGAAAGAGGCAGGTGGAGAGGGAGAGAATGAGTGTACCAGGGCCTCCAATCACTGCAAATGAACTCCCAACACATGTACCACCTTGTGCATCTGTCTTACATGGGTCCTGGGGATTAGAACCCAGGTCCTTTGGCTTAGCAGGCATGCACCTTAACCACTAAGCAATCCCTCCAGCCCCGAAGTTGGTTTTTGTGGCAGCCTAAGCTCACAAGAGGAAACAAATGAAATTCTACAGTGTTCTGTGTTGCCAAGCTAGGGTGTTTGGTAGATCAGGTAACTGAATACAATTTTTGGCTTATAATATTTCCAGTTTACAATGGTTTTATCAGGATATATGCCCATTATAAGTCAAGGAGCATCTGTGATTGTTTTTTGGCCAGTCACTCTAAGCCAATAGTCATAGGACCCTTGAACGTCCCTCCCACATCCCCCAACACAGACATAATACTGCATTACAGGACCTGTGGGTGTTACAAGAGTGTGAACGTTAGCTCCCAGTCACTGTGATGTCACTGTTCCCGCATGGGCTTTGCACCTTCTCTGCTTCTCTGCCGAAAGTTCAGTCACAAGAGTGAAATGTATAAGAGGAAGGATGTGGAGTGTCCCCAGAATACACCAGAGGAGTTCAAGCAGCGTCAGACTGAGCCAGGCTGTGCTCACACATGCTGATAGCATGGACAGACATATGTGGGAAAGAGCGTTAGCTCTCTTTGGAGACTCCTCCAGGAATTCTCCTCACACCAGACACTGACCTGAGTTGTGCACCGCGTGTGTGTGTGGAGGGGGCACAAGGAAGAGGCAGTCAGAGCCTTGTTCATCCCCAGAAACTCTAGGCTCCCACTGATGTGGCCCCAGTGGTTGGTGGCAGACTCTGGCCAGCACCCCTCTCAGGCTGTAGCTACACCCCCGTGCCCTAGCCTGTAATGCTGAAGGCATTTCTATCTGGATGCACAAAGGCTGCCGTTTCCCAGCGAGAGCTCACATCCCAACCCTCGTAGTGACAGGCCTTGTAGGCCTCAGTGACGGCCCCCTTTAATCCAAAGAGCTCCAGCAACTTGGTCCCCTGCAATGTCACCGTGACGGTTAATCGTCGTAGTTAACTTGAGTGGATTTGGAACCACCTGGGAGACATACCTCCGGTTGTGTGGGTGCGGGTGTTTCCAGAAAAGTTTGACTGACTTAGGAAGACCCACCCTGAATGTGTCTGTGAGGAATTGGTTGGGATTCTGGGCTGAGCAGAAAATGAAGAGGAGAGAGTAAGTTGAGCACCAGAGTTCATTTGTCTCTGCTTCTAACTATTGGTGCTTTCATCTGGTATTTTGTCACAGTAACAAGAAATGTTAAGTAATATAGTTGGCAAAGCCCATGCCTCCCCCAGTGGCTGCCATGTCACACCAGAGATCTGGGCCCCCAGGGAGGACGTACCGTTTTCTGACTCATAGAATTCTACCACAATGGGTTTCAGGTTATAGGGGGGCAAGCCAGCCTCAAACAGCAAACCTCCATCAATGGTCACAGCATCCGCTTTGTTTGCCTGGAAGAGATCAGCCGTGAATGAAAACTGTCACTCCTGGGCAAGACTGCCCTAGTGCTCTGCCAGGAAGGCTTGGTCTATAGACACTCTGTGGCGTGGACCTCCACCTCCATCCTGTCTGTGCTGTCTCTGGCCACTCATTTGTGTGTGTGTACATGCACATACATGTGTCCATATGTGTATGTATGTGGTGTGTGTTATATATAGGCATGCATGCAGTACAGTGCATGTGTGGAGATCAGACGACCACCTCAGGGTGTCAGTCCTCACCTCCCATGTCGCTTGAGACAGAGTCTCTCTTGTTTGCAACTGCAAACACCAGACTAGCTAGCTATTAATTTCTGGGATTGGGCCAGGTGTGGTGGCACATGCCTTTAATCCCAGCACTTGGGAGGCAGAGGTACGAGGATTGCCATTAGTTCGAGGCCACCCTGAGACTACATAGTGAACTCCAGGTCAGCCTACCTCAAAAAACAAAACAAAACAAAACAAAAAAAAAAGATTTGGGATTGAGAGATTGCTTAGTGGTTAAGATGCTTGCCTGCAAAGCCAAAGGATCCCGGTTCAATTCCCCAGGACCCACATAAGCCAGATGCACAAGGGGGCACATGCATCTGGAGTTTGTTTGCAGTGGCTAGAGGCCCTGGAGTGCCCATTCTCTCTTTCTCTCCTTCTTTCTGCCTCTTTCTCTCTCTAAAAATAAATAAAAAAAAAATATATATATAAAAGATTTGGGATTCTCTTGTCGCCACCTCCCATTGCCACCGGTGTATTAGATTACAATGCAGGCACTCCTTGTGTCCTGGCTTTATGTAGATTTGATAGATCTGAACTCCCATCATCAGGCTTGCACAGTAAACACTTTTAACCACTAAGCCATTTCTTCAGACTCCTTTGTTATGTATTTATGTGTGTGCATGTGGGTATGCTTCTTATAGGTGTGTGGGTACACATGTGTGTGTGTATTCATGCATGCACGTGGAGGACAGAGGTCTGCACTTCACTTTTTGTTGTTTATTTTTGAGGTAGCGTCTCACTCTAGCCCAAGCTGGCCTGGAACTCACTCTGTACTCCTAGGCTGGCCTCGAATTCACAGTGGTCCTCCTATGTCTGCTTCCTAGGTGCTGGGATTAAAGGTGTATGCAAACATGCTTGGCTCACTTCCACTTTTTTTTGTTGGTTCTTTTTTTAAAATATTTGAGGGCTGGAGAGATGGCTTAGCGGTTAAGGTGCCTGCCTGCTAAGCCTAAGAACCGGGTTCCAATCTCCAGGTCCCACATTTAGCCAGATGCAAAGTGACACAAGTGTGCAATGCTGCACTTGCCCACAAGGGGGCGCACGCATCTGGATTTCGTTCACAGCAGCTGAGAGACTGCTGGAGTGCCCATCTCTATCTGTCTCCCTCTCCCGCTCTGTCTCTCTCTGTGTCTCTCTCCAAAAATAATAAAATAAATTTATTTGACAGCAACAGAGAAAGAGACAGAGAAAGAGAGAGTGAGAGAATTGGCATACCAAGGCCTCCAGCTACTGCAAAGAACTCCAGATACATGTGCCAGCTTGTGCATCTGGTTTACGTGGGTCCTGGGGAATTGAGCCTCAAACCAGGGTCCTTAGGCTTCACGGGCAAGCGCTTAACCACTAAGAAATCTCTCCTGGTTTGTTTCTTTTTTTGAGGTAGGGTCTTGCTCTAGCCCAGGCTGACCTGGAATTCATTATGTAGTCTCAGGCTCTTAGGCTAGCTTCAAACTCATGGCGATCCTCCTACCTGTGCCTCCTGATGAGCGCTGGGATTAAAGGTGTGCACCACTGCGCCAGGCATCACTTCACTTTTTTTTTTTTTTTTTTTTTGAGACAGCCTCTTGCACTGACCGTAAAGCTCGCTGATTCATCGTGATTTCCTAGCCAATGAGCTTCAGGAGTCCACTTGACTCTGCCTCCCTGGCGCTGGGATTAAAGGTGCACACCAGTACACCTGGCATTGCGTGTGGGTTCCGGGGATCCCAGCGCAGGTCCTCACGCTTGCACAGAAAGCACTTCACCCACTAAGCCCTCTCCGCAGCCCTTGGGCTCCACTCTTAAGGCTCCCACCTCATGAATGCTGTCTGACACTTCCCTTTCCTCCTTGCCTCTTAGCCAAAGCTGACAGCTGGTTCACTATCTTCACCTTTTTGCTTCTTTATACACGACATATATTTTGTATGCTGTTCAACCACCAGGAAATTCCCAAAACAACATTAACTGATGGTAACATTGGACTGTCTCATACATTTCTGAGCTTTTACAGATTCGCTTTAAGGCAACACTGGCTTTGCTGTACGATAGTAACTGATGAAGACTGGATCCTCTACTGCTGGTTCAATTTAGATAGGAGTTTCCCTGCCAATCAATGTTTTCAGCCTAGCAAGGAAAAAAGAAGAGAAATATATGACTATCCTCGGTTGTCTTTTAGGCATCAGAGACTTACCGAGATGGCCTCAATGCACTCAGGGTGAGAGTTCCTCTTCACACAGGTGACAAGGGGACCATCTGCAGCAAGGACTGTTTTCATATGTTCTTGGAAACTGGAGCACTTAGTGGCTTCGAGATCTGACACAACACACCATCGTACAGTCTTCTTAGGAACAGCCAGGCACAGCCCTAGAGGACAGAACCTGGACATGTAGGAAACCTATAGCACTCACGCCTTCTACTGGCACACAAGGTCAAACGCAAGATAAAGAGACATCTTGCCGGGCATGGTGGCGCACGCCTTTAATCCCAGCACTGGGAGGCAGAGATAGGTGGATCATCATGAGTTCGAGGCCACCCTGAGACTACATAGTGAATTCCAGGTCAGCCTGGACTAGAGTGAAATCCTACCTTGAAAAACCAAAAAAAAAAAAAAAGAGAGAGAGAGAGACATCTTTATCAAATTGGACTGGCTTCTTCACTCACATGAATTCTCAGGGCCCATTAGTTAGTTAATGTATATCATGTGAATGTCATCTCAAAAAAGGAAAGAGAAAAGGTTTCCTGACACTGGCTAGAGAGCTTTGGATCTTCTGATTTAGTATTTATTTTAATGTTGGCCGTGGTAGCCTCGCATAGTGCTAATTGCTGGGCCATTAAAATCAATGCCTATTTATTTCACTGGTATTTTAGGCTGTATTAATCATCCTAGTGAGCCTAATCCTGAGATATTTAGACAAAGATTATTATAAATAAAATCTAGAGGGATGCAGAGATGACTTAGTGGTTAAGGCATCTGACTGTGAAGCCTAAGGATTCAGGTTCTATTCCCAGGACCCACATAAGCCAAATCACCTGGAATTCAATATATAGTCTCAGGATGGCCTTGAACTCACACCAGTCCTTCTATCTCTGCCTCTCGAGTGCTGGGATTAAAGGCGTGCACCACCACACCTGGCTCATAAATGCATTTTATCATCTCTTAAATCACACTTCAATGGTGTGGATGCTGTTCTGGGACGGATGGCAGTGCTAAGCCATTTTAGCCTCAGAACGAAGCTGCTCTTGCCTCAAAGCACCCCGTCTCAGAGCAAGACCACTGCTGCCTCTGAGCAGGACTGTTACATCATCCGACAGTTAAGCACAACAGGCCCAGAGCTGCAAAAATGTGGATGATAGTGTAGGAGGGCTGGTCATGCTGAGCCCTTTCTGACTCAGGGCAAGACTGTCATTGCCTCAAGGCCAGGTTGTCGCTAACCCTTAAAGGCCCACTGCAACTCTTCCAGGACACCATGACATTGCAGTAACACTGCCAGACGTTAACATTACACCTCTCCCATAGCTGCAGCCCCTTATACACCTCTGTGCAGTTGCTCTCTACTGTCTTGCCTGCTACAATTGTATTGCAGCGTAGCTATAAGTTCTGCTTTTTATTAAAATTTTTTTAATGAGGGGGGTAGAGAGGGAGAGAATTGGTGCACCAGGGCCTCCAGCCACTGCAATCTAACTCCAGACACGAGTGACACCTTCTGTGCATGTATGACCTTGTGCGTCTGGCTTACGTGGGACCTGAGGAGTCAAACATGAGTCCTTAGGCTCTGCAGGCAAGTGCCTGCCTTAACTGCTGAGCCATCTCTCCAGCCCAAGCTCTTCTGCTTTCTTCTGTTCTTGGTGAATTTGTTCACAGCCTGAACATCACTGGTCTGTCAATACCTTCCTTAGCACAGTGTTTTGGTGGCTTGTACTGGGACCTCTCTCCTTTCCTCTCTTGGCCACTTCCATTTTTTTTTTTTAGCATTTAAAAAATATTTTACTTATTTATTTATTTGAGAGAGAGACAGGGCATGCCAGGGCCTCCAACCACTGCAAACAAACTCCAGATGCATACACCCCTTTGTGCATCTGGCTTACATGGGTCCTGGAGCATCAAACTGGGATCCTTTGGCTTTGCAGGCAAACGTCTTTACCGCTAAGCCATCTCTCCAGCCTCTTGGCCACTTCTTATTGTGCTGCCTATGAGGGCTGGTTGAGCAGTTTGGAGAGAACTGATGGCCTCTGGCTTAGGCTACTCTCCAGTGTGGCCTGAAGGTCATCAGACTGTGATCATTGCATTCAGGGGCCCTCCGGGATTAGATTAAGAAGTTCCTTTTGGCCCTTATGGAAAACCTTACTTCCCAGTTGTAATTGATAAGCCTGGGCCAAAGCCACACTTTGATGAGACCTGAAGACAAAGATAAAAGGAGGATGGCCTGCTAGAGGCCCTGAGGGTAAAGGGCTTCCTGTCTTCTGAAAGCCCACCCAATCTCTCTCACTGGGTGGTACAGTCAGAAGGGTGAATCTCCACAGACTCCCTCTTTCTTCTCTGTCTTTGTCCTCTCTCCTCTTCCCTCTTTGGCATTTGCTACCACCTCTCTCTGGAGCAGAAGGATCGGTGTGTGGTGATGTTGTCCCCGTTTCCCCATCCTGGCCAGACTTCCTGACCCAAGGGGCTGATGGCTAACCAGGTTTGCCTTTCTCTGGGATGGTAAGTCTGTTCCTCTCCCACCCCTGCCTCAACTTACAGCCTGTTTGGGTTTGTGAGTATCCTGGCAGAGTCAGTGTAGCCTGATCAACCAGAGAGGTTTGGCTCTGAGGTAAAAGTGGGTTTCATAAATTGAGGGTCCTTATTCTCTGCAGAGGACCCCTAGCTTAAAGTTCACCTCAATCCAGTCAGTGTGTTGAGATTGGGTCTCAGCCTTGACAACAGGGGAAATCTGTTTCCCTCAAGGGGTACCTTCTGGGTAAATGTCATACTTCCACTAGAATCCACAATGGGTCTCTGTGCCTTCTGATTCACCTCTGGGATGTAGTCTCAAAAATTAGTCTAAATTTGGCCAGGTGTGGTGGTGCACGCCTTTAGTCGCAGCATTTGGGAGGCCAAGGTAGGAAGATGGTTGTGAGTTCGAGGCCACCCTGAGACTACAGAGTGAATTCCAGGTCAGCCAGGGCTTGAGGGAGACCCTACCTTGAAAAACAAAAACAAAAATAAAAAAATTATTCTAAATTGATCCTTAGACCTTCCATTGTGAGAGGAATGTTATACGTTCTTTACTAGATCTCTTATACTAGCCAGCCATCCTTAAACTCAGCCCCTCACAGCTCTTGTTGATCCTTCCTTTATGCACATTCAAGCCCTTGTTCAACCTTCAGTTTCTCCACCATTCCTACCCCACCCCCACATGTGACAACTCTGTTCCCAGCTCCCCCCTCCAGCTTCTCCTTTTCTCCATTTTCCTCTCCACTGTACAGAACTCTCCCCAAGCACCTCTCCTTTTTCACTAGATATATTTTCTTCCTCACACACTTGCTTGGGAACTTCATACAGAGAACAGAGAGAGTAAAACACTCCTACCCCACTTCTCTCAGAGAACATCCATCCCCTTCACAAAGGAGGCCAGTGGGGACCTTAACACCATCCAGCTCCATGTTCCAAACTCTCTGGACCAAGCCTGCCATCACTGTCCCAACTCCAAGTCCCTTGTCCAGTGTGTACTCCTCCAGGGAAAAGTAGCAGTTTGTGGGCTGGAGAGATAGGTTAGTAGCTAAGATGCAATTAAGAAGCTTGCCTGCAAAGGCTAACGACCTGAGTTTGATTCCCTAGTTCCCACATAAAGCCAGATGCACAAAGTGGTGCAAGCATATGGAGTTTGTTTGCAGGGGCCAGAGGCCCTTGGATGCCCATTCTGTCTGTCTCTCTTCTATCTCTCTATGCTTGCAAATAAATAAATAATTTTTCTTCATTTTTATTGACAGCTTCCATAATTATAGACAATAAACCATGGTAATTCCCTGCCCTTCCCACTTTGACTTTGAAACTCCACTCTCCATCATATCCCCGCCCCCTCTCAATCAGTCTCTCTTTTATTTTGATGTCATCATATTTTCCTCCTATTGTGATGGTCTTGTGTAGGTCGTGTCAGGGACTATGAGGTCATGGATATCCAGGCCATTTTGTGTCTGGAAGAGTGTGTTGTAAGCAGTCCTACCCTTCGTTTGGCTCTTACATTCTTTCTGCTCCCTCTTCCAAAATGGACCCTGAGCCTTGGAAGATGTGATAGGTATATTTTAGTGCTCAGCACTCCTCTGTCACTTCATCTCAGCCCTATGGTGCCTTCTGAGTCATCCCAAGATCACCACAAAATGAAAACAGAAGCTTCTCTAACCAAAAGTGAGAGTAGCATTAATACATGAGTATGAACATTAAGAGAAGTGCTTACTGGGCTGTTTGGTGAGCATAGTATATACATTTAGCCAGACATGAGCAGATGTTACATCCCTTTAGGGCTCATGACTTCCCTCATCATAGGTTTTCAGTATCAGGCATGAATTCCCCCCCCCCACCATGGAGCCAGTCTCCAGTCCAATTAGAGAGGGGTTTGTTTCTCCTATAACACACATGCCACTGTTGCACCTGGCTGGCCAAATTTAAGGCTCTCAGTGTCCACTGTTAAGTATCTTCACTGGTTATTTCTCTCTCTCCCCATGGAACTTCATGCAGTATAGCTTTTTCCAGCTTTCTGTCAGCTGGTCCACATGGAGGAGGTTTTCAGCTCAGCTACAGCAGGATTTCTCAGTGATCTTGCAGCACAAGTATGTGGAGTCTTCAGCAATAGGGTTTTACCATCTAATCCTGGTGGGAAACAAAGAGCCTAAGCAATGGCCTATAATGTTTTGGGGGCATCAGTGAACTCCCTGGACAACAACACACTGGAAGGTATCCCATTCTGGGCACTGAAAATTTTCTAGTAATAATCTATGGCTTCTGGGTGTGCCATTGTCCAAAAAAAGTAGGCTTCTATATGACTTATTTATATCTTCTTAGATTCTGATTAGCCCTCCCTCAACCTTTCCTTTACTCTGTCTCTTCCCCTGACCTCACTTGTGTCTTTCCACCCCCATTAATCTGTTCTTCTACTTACATGTATACAATACCATCCTCTTAAGTCCCTCCTCCCACTCTTTCTATTCCCTTTATATCCCCTTTCTAGCTTACTGGCATCTGCTACTGAGTTTTATTCCAACTCACATAGAAGTCCAATTATTTGTAGCTAGGAACCACATATGAGAGAGAATGTGTGACATTTGGCTTTTTGGGCCTGTGTAACCTCACTAAGTATAATCCTTTCCAGAACAACCCATTTTCCTGCAAATTTCATTTTTCTTTACCACTGAGTAGAACTCCATTGTATAAATGTGACACATCTTCATTACCGATGATCAGTTGAGGCTGGTTCCATTTCCTAGCTATTGTGAATAGAGGGCAATAAGCAAGGTTGAGCAAGTATCTCTAAGGTAGTGAGACGAGTCCTTAGGATATATGCCTATGATTGGTATAGCTGGGTCATAGGGTAGATCTATTTTTAGCTGTCTCAGGAACTTCCACACTGATTTCCACAATGGCTGGACCAGATTGCATTCCCACCAAAAGTATAGAAGGGTTCCTATTTTTTTGCATCCTTTCCAGCATTTATTGTCATTTGTTTTCATGATGGTAGCCATTCTGACAGGAGTGAGATGGAATCTCAAAGTGGTTTTATCTTGCATTTCGCTGATGACTAGGGATGTAGAACATTTCTGTACATGTTTATAAGCCATTTCTTTCAGAGTTTTAAACTTAGTGGAGTATATGTCCTTATACTATGTCCCTATGATTTTCTGAATTTCTCTGGTATCTGTTGTAATGGTGCCTTTTTCATCTCTAATTTTATTAATTTGTATCTCATCTCTCTTTATTTTGGTTAGATTTCCTAAGGGTTTATCAATCTTGTTATTCTTTCAAAGAACCAACTCTTTGTTTCATTAATTCTTTGTATTTTTTTCTATTTCATTAATTTCTGCCCAAATCTTTATTATTTCTTCCCATCTACTGACTTTTGGTTTGCCTTGTTCTTCTTTTTCCAAGGCCTTAAGATGGAACATTCAGTTGTCTACTTGCCACCTTTCTAATTTCTTAATATAGACACTTAAGGCTATTAATATCCCTCTCAGGACTGCCTTCATTGTGGTCCACAGGTTTTGGTATGTTCTGTTTTCATTATCATTTGATTCTATGAAGTTTATTTTATAACTATTTTATTTTTATTTATTTATTTGACAGAAATAAAGAGGGAGAGAGAGAGAATGGGAGAGGGAGAGAGAGAGAGAGAGAGAGAAATGGATGTGCCAGGGCCTCCAGCCACTGCAAATGAAGTCCAGATGTATGTACCACCTTGTACATCTGGCTAACATGGGTCCTGGGGAATCAAACCTGGGTCCTTTGGTTTTGCAGGAAAACACCTTAACCATTAAGCTATTTCTCCAGCCCTGATTGTCTGAAGTTGTTTTTTTGTTTGTTTGTTTATTTGTTTTTGTTTTTTTCAGGTAGGGTTTCACTCTAGCCCAGGCTGACCTGGAATTCACAATGTAGTCTCAAGGTGGCCTCAAACTCACAGCGATCCTCCTACCTCTGCCTCCCAAGTGCTGGGATTAAAGGTGTGTACCACCACGCCCGGCTCTATGAAGTTTTTTATTTCCTTCTTGATTTCTTCATTGATTCATTCATCATTTAATAGCATATTGTTTAGGTTCCATGATTTTGTGTATGCTCTATAGCTTTTCTTGCTGTTGATTTGTACTTTAATCCCATTGTGAGCAGAGTGCAAAAAATTATTTCAATTTTCCTGTATTTGTTAAGATTTGCTTTGTGTCCTAATATATGGTCTATTTTAGAGAATGCTCTATGTGACACTGAAAAGAATGTGTATTCTTCAGCAGTTGAGTGAAATGTTCTGTATATATCTGTTAGGTCCATTTGTTCTATGACCCCACTTGTATGTCCTTTAGCAGCTGCTCAGATGGCCCCTGCTGTCTTCTCCTTTAGGTGTTTTGACTTTGCAAGGAGGCTGATGTGATTGGAAAATACCTTCACCCTGTTTCTGTTCCTGCAGCTTGGCATGGCTGGGTGGGTGGGCTGGTGGGCTCATGAATTGGGGCCACTGGCACCTTGGTGGAATTTTGGCTGGTTTCCTCCTTTTTGGAAGATCTTGGTCTCTCCTGCTTCTCTACTGTGGTTGATTATAACTTATATACCTTCCCTTTTTGGTAGAAGATTGTATTTTGTTGTATTTATGTTTATTTCCCTCCCTAGGCTGCTTTGGTGTGGCTAGTATGCTGCCAAATATATATATATATATTTATTTCTTTTTTTGAGGTAGGGTTTCACTCTGGTCCAGGCTGACCTGGAACTAACTATGTAGTCTCAGGGTGGCCATCTTACTCCCTGCCTCCCGAGTGCTGGGATTAAAATGCGCCATATATGTGTGTGTATTTTAAGTAGCAGTTTGCTATCACCTCAGTTCTTCAGGGGAACAATTTCCTTTTGTATCCAAAATTGAAATCACAGAGTTTAACATATAAAGATTTTTGGCTCTCTGTGCATGTTCACTCCTGTCATTTTTTTGCTGATGTTAAGATAATATGCTGTCCAAGGTCATTGGAAGCTCTGTTACCTTGGCCAGTTCTTTCTGAAATGTGGCAATAATTTTTTTAAATGTAATTTATTTATTTGTATGTAAGAGAAAGAGAAGAGAGCTCCAAGGCCTCTTGCCACTGCAAACAAACTCCAGATGCATATGGCACATTGCGTTTAGCTTTACATGGGTACTGGGGAATTGAACCCTCCAGCTGTCATGTTTTGACTGAAGCACTTTTAACTGCTGAGCCATCTCTTCTGCCCTGTGGCAATACTTTGTGAGACAGGGTCTCTTCCTGGACCTGGAGCTCACTGATTTGGTGCTAGACTAACTGACCAAGAAGCCCTAAGAACCCATCTGTCCCCATGTCCTTAGCACTGGGATGACAGGCACATGTCACCATACCCAACTTTTTGACATGGGTGTTGGTGATACAAACTCAGGTCCTCATGCTTGTGCGGCCAGCACTTTACCAACAGTGAGCCATCTCCCCAGCACTAAACCCAGAAGGCTGGGGACTGGAGAGATTTCTCAATGGTTAAGGCACTTGCCTGCAAAGCCCAACGATCTGGCTTCGATTCCCCAGTGCCTACATAAACCCAGATGCACAGTGGTGCATGCATCTGGAATTCATGTGCAGTGGCTGGAGGCCCTGACAAGCCCATTCTCTCTCTCTCCCCTCTCTTCTCTCTATATCTCTATGCTTGCAAATAAATAAAAATATTAAAAATAAACCAGAAGGCTTAAGAACATTGCAGAAGGTCCAAGTAAGCTACAAAATGTTTGAGTAGGATAAAACTCAGATAGGGTATAAATGATGCTTAAAAGTTAAGGCTGGGGAAAGTGGCTCACAGCTATAATTCTAGCACTTCAGACATTGGTATAGAAGGATTGCCTTGAGGTCTAGGCCAGCCTGGGCTACAGAGTGAGTTCCAGGTTAGCCTGGGATACAGTTAGATCCTGCCCACCCCCCACAAAAACCAACACAACATAGTTAAATTTTCTAAGGTCAAAATTTAGACTGTTATGAAACTAGAATTAGTGTTCTGTTTAAAACAATGAGGTTCCTTTTTTAATTTTGGGAGGTTTTTTGGTTTATTTTATTTTATTTATTTGAGAGAGACAGAGAGAATGGGTATGTCAGGGCCTTCAGCCACTGTAAACAAACTCCAGATACATGTGTCACCTTGTGCATATGGCTTATATGGGTCCTGGGGAATCAAACCTTGGTCCTTTGGCTTCACAGGCAAATGCCTTAACTACTAAGCCATCTCTCCAGCTCCACTTAAAAAAATTATTGACAATCCATAATTATAGACAATGAAGCATGATATTTCCCTCCCCCTCACTTTCCCCTCACAACTCCACTCAAACAATAAGATTCTCTTAAGCTATTGCTCTACTTGTGGTAATATTTATAAGAACAATGATTTGGTTTTATTGTAGCAAAGTGATTGCTTGTTTTTTCTGCTAAGTTTGTCAGGTTTTTAGCTACTTAAAAACTGAGTACTACCAAAAAATAAATAAATAAAAAAGCTGGGTGTGGTGGCGCACGCCTTTAATCCCAGCACTTGGGAGGCAGAGGTAGGATTACCGTGAGTTTGAGGACACCCTGAGACTATATAGTGAATTCCAGGTCAGCCTGGACCAGCGTGAAACCCTACCTTGAAAAACAAAAACAAAAAAAAAAAAATTAAAACTTGAATCCATTATTTCTTCTACGAGACTGCAAAATTACTTTACCTGTCGTAAGATTGGTGACTTCCTGACTACAGCCTTGAAATCCCAGACAGTGCTCCTTCAGGGTTTTCAACTGTCTCTATATGTGTCAATGCCTGCATGTATGTATCAATCCACCATCAAAGAGCTCCTGATCTGATGTATTAGCCTTGGACCTCTGTTCTCCTGTAATAGCTACTACCTCCCTTCTCCAAAGTGCCTATGGAGCCTTTTATGCCCGATAGTCCAGAACCCTATGACAGATCAGCAACACCAACCAGGGACCTTTAGTCTGTCAAGAGAAAGTGTAGATGCCATTGTGAGCAAGCACCTCTAACCACTGACCCATCTCTTCAGCCCCCAGACGAGTTCTTGTTAAACTAGACCCTGAGCTTTGAGAAAAGCCAGTGCCAGACTCCAGTCTGGTCTGATAGCCCTGAGGGAGGGAACGCAGGGGCGAAGCCTAGAGGAACATCTCTGACCTCTGGTGCGTGATCAGGGAGGGAGCCAGTTGAGAGAGTGAACTTTTGGTCCGTGTCTGACACTGCCCGGAGAGGAGATAAAGAAGAACAAATAATGGAGGTGCTGTTCAGGAGAAGTGGGGGAAGAGACCAGAGGCTTGGCACACGGTTTCTTTAGAACCGCGGTGAGATCATGACTTAGTGGTATGGTACCTTCCTGACTGCCCCAGCCTCAGCACACACCAATGATTCTCTGCCCACAGTGGTAGTTGTCAATGCTGGGCCTCTCTTCTGTGCCCTTCCCAAAGTAAGATACCCAACTCAGAATTTATTTAAGCAGCGGAGGGGCTGGACAGTTAGAAGTCCTTGAGCCGGAAGACTCCTTGTCTAGAGAAAGGAACTCGGGAAGGGGCCCCTGCATGTGTGTGCAGGATTTTTTTTTTAACTAGCCATGGTGTGCCTGGGCTTAGAGTTCCGGCTTCCACTAGGAATGTTATCTCCTTTTTTCCAGAAACTTGAGTTTGTTGCATATAGACAATTTGCACAGAGAACCAAACCAGTTCAGAGAGGCCAACCCCCCCATCCCCCACCCGGCGGGGTCACACAGTACTTAGTGCATGATAAGGGGAGTCCATTCAAACGTTCGTGCTTTTCCGCTTTTATGCAAGCCAGCAGGGTCTTGGGTTGGTGACACCTATCCGCTCTCCCCGAAGCACCCAAGAGGTCCAAGCCTCATGCTGGGATTCCGGCGCACTCACCCAGGGCGCACAGCAGGGCGCAAGCAGCGAGCCTCATTCTACTCAGCGTCATCCAGATTCAGATCCCTCAGATCCCCCAGCCTTGGTCCACTTGACAGCCTGGATCTGCCTCCTAGGAAAGGCTGGTAGTCAGAGAAGCTCCTTACAGCCACACCCTCCATCCCACCCCCTGCCAGGGCCCGCCCATCCCTTATCTACGTCAGCAGGCTCAGGGACACAGCCGGGTAGTGCTTGGTTGCTTGCTCTCTTCCTCCAGGAAAACAGCCCCGAGAACACGCAGGCGACCTTCCGACATGATTTTCTCAGACTTCTCCCAGATCGTGGCCCAAGACTTTTAAGTTGACCTCGCTGAGGTCCTCTGGGTCTCCAATGTGGCTGTCCATGCATTGTGGTGGCACTGTTCACATCAATGACATGGTCCCATTAGTGGCATTGTGTCCCCAAGGGCTCTATTCCCCCAATAGCATTGTCTCTCCCCAGAAGTTCTGTCATTCCCCTAAGTGGCACTGTCTTTGCCCTCAGAGGTGCCATACCCCCTATTGCACAGTACTTCTTCAGCTAGGGGTGCAGTTTCTGCCTAACAAGGCTACTGCAGGTGGGTCTTCTGAAGAGCCGACCTGACTCCATTTTAATAGCAAGAGCCATTTTGATGCAATGACTAAGTTAAGTTTCTGTTTCTCTAAATTTCTATATCTGAACTGGGGCCACAAATTGTTCTGGGGTTACTGTTCCCAGGATTGTGTATCCATAACATTGGGGGAAGTAGTTAACTGTTACAGGCTGGTCTGCTTCTGTCACCATGCTTGTTTGCCTCCGAAAACCCCCTACCCTGTGATTTCTATGGTTTTGCCCTATAAAAAGAGCCTGAGAAGCTGACTCGGGGCTGCTCTCTACACCCCACCTTAGGGAGGCAGCTGCTCAACCAGCTCTATTGTGCACAATTAAAAGCTTGCTTCAATTTGGCCATAACTTATGGTTAGTGGTCTTTATTCTCATGAATTCTGGGTTAACACCTCCTCAAATCTGTGACCTCTCCCCATGAAAAGTTTGCTAAGTTTATGGCCTGGAGAGATGTCTTAGCAGTTGAGGTGCTTGCCTGCAAAGCCAAAGGACCCAGGTTTGATTCCCCAGGACCCATGTAAGCCAGATGCACAAGGTGGCGCATGCATCTAGAGTTTGTTTGTGTTGGCTCTCTCTGTTTCTCAGTTTCACTTTCTCTCTCTCTCTGTCTAATAAATAAGTAAAAATAAAATATTTACCAAAAAAGTGCCAGGTATGATGGCACATGCCTTTAATCTCAGCACTCAGGAGGTAGAGGAAGGAGGATCACCTTGACTTTGTGGCCATGTTGAGTCTACATAGTGAATTCCAGGTCAGCCTGAGCTAAAGTGAGACCCTACCTCGAAAAACCAAAAGAGAAAAAAAAAAATAGTTTGTTAAGTTTAGATAAAACTGTAAGAACTTCTAATTAGAATATGTTAGGCAGAGCTGGAGAGATGGCTCAGTGGTTAAGGCACTTGCCTGCAATGCCTAAGGACTGGGTTAGATTTCCCAGTACCCATGTAAAGCAATATAAACAAAGTGACATATGCATCAGGAATTTGTTTGCAGAGGCAAGAGGTCCTGGTATGCCAGTTCTGTCTCTCTGTCTCTATCTCTCACCTGCAAATAAATAGATAATTTTTAAATTTTTAATTTATTTATTTGCAAGGAGAGAGAAAGAAAAAATGAGCAGGCCAGGGCCTCTAGCTGCTGCAAACAAATTCCAGATGCATGTGCACCTGGTGCATCTGGAATTACGTGGGTACTGGGGAATAGAACCTGGGCCATCAGGCTTTGCAGGTAAGCAAGTGCCTTAACCACTGAGCCATCTCTACAGCCCCCAAAATATTTTTTAATATATCAAAGCCAGGCATGGTGGTATACACCTTAAACCAAGCACCTGGGAGGCTGAGTTAGGAGGAGTCCAGTGAGTTCCAGATCAGTGTGGGCTAGAGTGAGACCCTGTCTTGAAAAAACAACAACAAGACTTCCGGGTGAGTTGGCCGGGTACTAGCCACATCCAAGCAGCCTAGGGATGGAAATAAAGAAAAACACAGAAAATTACACTCTTCTACTGAAAAGTGAACATGTAAAAGTTATTATCAACCAAGGCAGAGAAGCAGGAGAGACCAAAATCTTCCAGAAAGGAGGAAACTGGGCAGAATCCCACCGAGGCACCAGCAGCCCCGATCCACGAGCCTGCCAGCCTGCCTGGTCAGAAGTGCCAAGCTGCAGGAGCAGAAACAAGGTGAGGGATTTCCCACTCACATCAGCCTCCTCACAAAGGCAAGAAACCTGAAGGGGAAGAAAGCAGAGACCAGCTGAGCAGCGCTGGTACAATCCATGCATAGCCTCCCATCCCCCAAACATCAGGGCCATGAACATCCAGAGAACTCATTCACTCCCAGCTGCCCAGCACCGATCGAGATCAAGGTGGGCACTCAGCATTGGTGAGACTAGAAGCCATCCCGAAAGGTAACAGGGCCTACTTATACAAAACCAGATACACAAGTCTGCACTGGAAGTGCCGATCTCTCTTTCCATGTCAGGAAAGGTTATGTGTTACATTTGAATGATATATTCCTGTTGGCTTTATCCTCTCAAATAAGCTGTATTTTGGTGTTGACTATTGTTGCTGTTGACATTTCCTGATTTATAGGGCCTTTATCTTTTTCTTACGT
The DNA here is from genome assembly GCA_036365145.1 of Orientallactaga sibirica. Taxonomy (NCBI): domain Eukaryota; kingdom Metazoa; phylum Chordata; class Mammalia; order Rodentia; family Dipodidae; genus Orientallactaga; species Orientallactaga sibirica. The sequence continues at coordinate 25,520,975 of JAEOAD010000009.1, read as the reverse complement.
CAGTACTGGGGACAGGAACTGACTGGCCCCAGGATGACATGGAACCCATTTCAGACTAGAAATCTCAACCTCTCATTGACAGGATTAAGGGTGTGGGACAACACACACACTTAGGGGCTTTGGCTTTATTAGATTATTTGTTTAGTTTCATCTTCAGGCTTGTATAAATACTCTAAGCTGATTTTGATTGAATGTCTATATTGCTCAGTTGAATTTTAGAATTTGCCAGTAATTTGCTTCACCCAGTCTACTACAATACTTGAATAGCAGGCAAGCTCAACACCTATGGTCAGTTCTGCTATTTTTCTTGGAGTATAAGAGCTACACCTGGCCCCTTAAACTCCTACACTGAAGACATATAAAGTCGATTTACTGCAGATAATTAGAAAACCCAAGCATCAAATTAACTCAAGATGCAAAAATCTCTACATTATAATAGAAGAAACACAAACAATCAAGACAATACACTCCCACCAAAAATTATAAATCCATCAGAAATGACCCCCAGTGAGACTGTTTTAGATGAAACACCTGACAAAGATTTCCAAAAAAAAAAAAAAAAAAAAAAGATTTTATCTATGCTCAAAGAAATCAAAGGAGAGGAAAACAAAGGAGAACACAGGAAGTCAACTTAATGAAATAAGGAGGTCATTACAAGACATGAGCAAAGAACTAGAAATAATGAAAATATACCAGTCAGAAATATCAGAAATGAAAAACAAAATAAGTCAAATAGAAAACTCTGTAGAAAGTCTCGCCAGTAGAATGGATCAAGGAGAGGACAGAATATCTAAACTAGAAGACCAGGTGGCAGATCTAATATAGCCCAACAAAGAGAAAGGCAAACTAATAGGAAGGCATGAATGGGAATTTCAAGACATTTGGGACACTATGAAGAGATCAAACATAAGAATTCAGGATATAGTAGAAGAAGAATTTCACTCCAAAGGCATAACAGGTATTTTCAACAAAATCATAGAAGAAAACTGCCCCAAGTAGGGAATGTGATACCGAGACAGATACAGGAAGCCCATAGAATGCCAAACAGACAAAATCAGGAAAGAACCTCTCACCATCATATTATAATTAAATTTCAAGACATACAAACCAAAGAAAAGATATTGAAATAAGCCAAAGAAAATATATTGAAAGCAGTTAAGGAGAAAAGTCAAATTACATACAGAGGCAAGTCCATCAAGATAACAGCAGAATACTCAACACAAACTTTAAAAGCCAGAAGGGCTTGGAATGATGTATTCTAAGTTCTGAAAGGTAACAACTATCAACCAAGATTACTTTATCTTGAAAAGCTATCTATCCAAATAGACAGAGAAATAAGGACATTCCACAACAAAAGCAGGTGAAAGGAATACATGAAGTCTAAACCAGCTCTACAGAAAATTCTTGAAAGGATCCTTCACGCTGAAAAGAAAGAAAAGCACACACATAAGGAACCTGAAAAAAAAAAAAAAACATACTCAAATACTAGTTAATACAAGAGAGCAAAGGTAAAATCAGAAGAAATACAAAACAAGAAAAATGGCAAAAATAAATACATACCTTTCAATAATAACTCTTAATATCAAAGGCCTCAATACGCAACCAAAAGACACAGGTTTACAGACTGGGTTAAAAACCAGGATCCAGCCGGGCGTGGTGGCGCACGCCTTTAATCCCAGCACTCGGGAGGCAGAGGTAGGAGTATCGCCATGAGTTCGAGGCCACCCTGAGACTACATAGTGAATTCCAGGTCAGCCTGGACCAGAGTGAGATCCTACCTCGAAAAACCAAAAAAAAAAAAAAAAAAAAAAAAAAAAAAAAACAGGATCCTGGGTTGGAGAGATGGCTTAGTGGTTAAGGCACCTGCCTACTAAGCCTAAGAATCCGGTTCCAATCTCCAGGTCCCACGTTTAGCCAGATGCAAAGTGACGCAAGGGCGCAATGCCGCACTTGCCCACAAGGGGGCGCACACATCTGGATTTTGTTCGCAGCAGCTGAGACTGCTGGCGCGCCCATTCTCTGTCTCCTTCTCCCTCTCTGTCTGTCTCTTTGTGTCTCTCTCCAAAAATAAATAAAATAATTTAAAAAAAAAACAGGATCCTTCAATTTGTTGCCACCAAGAAACTCACCTTCTAAAAAAGATGGATACTATCTTTGGGTGAAAGTTTGGAAAACATGGTTTCAAGCAAATGGGCCTAGAAAACAATCAGGTATGGCTATCCTAATGTCTCACAGTAGACTTCAGACCAACATTAGTCAGGAAAGATAAGGAGGGTCACTTTATATTGATTAAAGAACCACTCCAACAAGAGGACATTACAATCCTAAACATATGCACCTAACATGGTTCCCAATCTCATCAAACAAACACTACTAGAACTAAGGTCACAGATAACACTAAACACAGTTGTAGTGGGTGACTTCAACACCCCGCTCTCATCAATTGACAGGTTCTACCAGCAAAAAAATAAACATATCTGTATTAAATGAGGTCATAGAACAAAATTAATAACATTAGAGATGAAAAAGGCACCATCACAACAGAGACCAGAGAAATTCAGAAAATCATAGGGACATACTATAAGGACATATACTCCACTAAGTTTGAAAATCTGAAAGAAATGGATGATTTCCTTAGTTTATATGACCTACCAAAATTAAATAAAGATGAGATTAACCACTTAAATAGACCTCTAACAAGTATGGAGATCCAAGCAGGTATCAAAAATCTCCCAAATAAAAAACGTCCAGGCACAGATGGATTTACTGGTGAATTTTACCAGACCTTCATGGAAGAACTTACACTAATGTTTCTCAAACTTTTCCATAAAATAGAAAAGGAAGGAATTCTACCAAACTCCTTCTACAAAGCCAGCATCACCCTAATACCAAAACCAGACAAAGATAGAACAAAAAAAAAAAAAGAAAAGAAAAAAGAAAGAAAGAAAATTACAGACCAATCTCCCTCATGAACATAGATGCAAGAATTCTCAGCAAAATATTGGCAAACAGAATACCAAAATATATCAGAAAGATCATTCACCCTGACCAAGTAGGCTTTATCCCAGAGATGCAGATATGGTTCAACATATGCAAATCAATAAATGTAATACACTATATAAATGGACTGAAGGACAAAAATCACATGATCATCTCATTAGATACAGAAAAAAAGCCGTTGACAAAATCCAACATCCCTTCATGATAAAAGTCCTACAGAAACAGGGCATACAAGGAACATATCTCAACATAATAAAGGCTATTTATGACAAACCTATAGCCAACATAATACTAAATGGAGAAAAACAGTGTCCACTGTCCCCACTTTTATTTAATATAGTACTGGAAGTCTTAGCCATAGCCATAAGGCCAGAGACAAACATAAAAGAGATACAAATTGGAAAGGAAGAGACCTAATTATCATTATTTGCAGATGATATGATTCTATACATAAAGGATCCTAAAGACTCCACTAGCAAACTGTCAGAGCTGATAAATACATATAGCAATATTGCAGGACACAAAATAAACACACAGAAACCAGTAGCCTTTCTATATGCTAACAACAAACATGCTGAGGATGAAATCAGAGAATTATTCCCATTCACAATTGCATTAAAAAATAATAAAGTACCCTGGAATAAACCTAACCAAGGAAGTGAAGGATCTCTACAATGAAAACTTTAAAACACTCAAGACAGAAATTGCAGAAGACACAAGGAAATGGAAAGACATCCCTTGTTCTTGGATTGGAAGAATCAGTATTATGAACATGTCAATATTTCCAAAAGCAATCTACACATTTAATGCAATCCCCATCAAAATTTCAATGGCATTTTTCACAGAAATAGAAAAAACAATTCTAAAATTCATTTGTAATCACAAAAAACAAATTTTTTTTTTGGTTTTTCGAAGTAGGGTTTCACTCTAGCCCAGGCTGACCTAGAATTCGCTATGTAGTCTCAGGGTGGCCTTGAACTCATGGGGATCCTCCTACTTCTGCCTCCCAAGTGCTGGGATTAAAGGCATGCGCCACCATACCCGTCTTATTTAAAACAATTTTGAGCAACAAAAATAAGGCTGTTGGTATCACCATACCTGATTTTAGCCTATATTACAGAGCCATAGTAACAAAAACAGCATGGTACTGGCACAAAAACAGACATAGATCAATGGAATAGAATAGAGGATCCAGATGTAAGACCAGGTAGCTACAGCCACCTGATCTTTGACAAAAATTCCAAAAGTATTCATTGGAAGAAAAGACAGTCTCTTCAACAAATGGTGCTGGCAAAACTGGATATGTATCTGTAGAAGGATGAAAATAGATCCTTATTTCTCTCCATGTACAAGAATCAAGTTTGAATGGATCAAAGACCTTAATATCAGACCCAAAACTCTGAAACTGCAAGAAGAAAAAGTAGGGGAAATCCTTCAACATACTGGTATAGGCAAAGACTGTCTGAATATAACCTCAGTTGCTCAGGAAATAAAAACATGGATTATAAAGCCAGGCGTGGTGGTGCACACCTTTAATCCCAGCACTCAGGAGGCAGAGGTAGGAGGATCGCCAAGAGTTCAAGGCCACCCTGAGACTACATAGTTAATTCCAGGTCAGCCTGGACCAGAGTGAGACACTACCTCACAAAACCAAAAAAAAAAAAAAAAAAAAAAAACATGGATCAATGGCTGGAACCTCATGTAATTACAAAGCTTTTGTACAGCAAAGGACATTGTGATAGAGCAAAGAGGCAACCTACAGAATGGGAGAAAATCTTTGCCAGCTATGCATCTGACAGAGGATTAATATCCAGTATACGCACAGTACTCAAAAAAGAATTAAATAATAAGAAACCAAACAATCCAATTAAAAAATGAGCTATGGAACTAAATGGAGAGTTCTCAAAAGAAGACATACAGATGGCATATAAACATCTACAAAAATGTTCTACATCCTTATCCATTAGGGAAATGCAGATTAAAACTACTTTGAGATTCCATCACACTCCTATCAGAATGTCTACCATCATGAAAACAAATAACCATAAATGCTGGTGAGGATGCAGAAAACAAGGAACCCTTCTACACTGTTGGTGGGAATGCAGTCTGGTCCAGCCACTGTGGAAATCAGTGTGACGGTTCTTGAGACAGCTAAAAATAGATTTACTATGTGACCCTACAATACCATTTCTAGGCATATATTCTAAGGACTCAGCTCTCTACCTTAGAGATACTTACTCAACCACATTTATTGCTGTTCTATTCACAATAGCTAGGAAATGGAACCAGCCTAGATGTCCCTCAACTGATGAGTGGATGATGAAGATGTGTCACATTAATACAATGGAGTTCTACTCAGAAGTAAAGAAAAATGAAATTATGAAATCTGCAGGAAAATGGATGGATCTGGAAAGGATTATACTTAGTGAGGTAACCCAGGCCCAGAAAGTCAAACTTCACATGTTCTCTCTCATATGTGGATCCTAGCTACAAATGATTGGTCTTCTCTGTGAGTTGGAATAAAACTCATTAGCAGAGGCCAACAAGCTAGAAAGGGGATATAAAGATAATAGAAAGGGAGGGAGGGGGAACTTAAGAAGATGGTATTGTGTATATGTAAGTAGAAGAACAGATTAATGGGGGTGGAAAAGCCTAAGTGAGGTTAGGGGAAGAGATTGAATAAAGGAAAGGTGGGGGGAGGGCTAATCAAAAATTTAAGTGGATATGAATAAGTCCTACTTTTTTGGGACAATGGCATACCCAGAAGCCATGTATTGTTACTAGAAAATTTTCAGTGCCAGGGATGGGATACCTTCCAGTGTGTTGTTGTCCAGGGAGGTTCCAGATGCCCCCAAAACATTACAGGCTATTGCCAAGGCTCTTGGTTTCCCACCAGGAATAGATAGTAAGACCTTATTGCTGAAGACTCCACATACTTGGGCTGCAAGGTCACTGAGAAATCCTGCTGGAGCTGAGCTGAAAACCTCCTCCATGTGGACCAGCTGACAGAAAGCTGGAGAAAGCTATCCTGCATGCAGTTCAATGGGAGAGAGAGAGAAATCGCCAGTGGAAATAAACAAAAGTGGACACTGCAAGCCTTACATTTGGTCAGCCAGGCCAAATGAGACAACAGGTACATTAGTGGCATGTCTGTTATGTGGGAAACCAACTGCTCTCTAATTGGACTACAGGCCCACTCCATGGGAGGGAATACATCCCTGATACTGAAAACTTATGAAGAGGGAAGTCATGTGTCCTAGGGTGTAACATCTGCTCGTGTCTTGTTAAATGTATATACAATGCTCACCAAACTGTACAGTGAGCACTTCTCTTAATGTTCATACCCATGTATTAATGCTATTCTCACTTTTGGTTAGAGAAGCTTCTCTTTTCAGATGGCAGTGACCTTTGTATGACTCAGAAGGCTTGTAGTCCCAGCACTTGGGAGACAGAGCTAGGATGATCCCTGGGGCTCACTGGTCATCCAATCTGGCCTAACTGTTGATCTCCAGGTCAATGAGAGAGGTGGATGGCATTTCTGAGGGTAACACTTGAAGTTATCCTCTGAACACCATACATGTGCACCTATAACCCCCACACACATGGTCATGTACACATGCACACACACTTCACATGCTTGCCGAAGAAATATCAAACATATGTATAAATGTTCCCAAATAGGGTTGAGCAATCTCCTCTGCAGTTCTGTGGGGGAAAGAGATCACATAATGTCAAAGGGTGACCATGTCTCCTAAAGTTAATGATCCACCCAAAAGCTAATGTTCCCCAAGCCCAAAAAGGTCAAAGTACCTGCTGATCTGAGTGGAAGAAGCTCTGAATATTTCTTACATACAGGGACAATGTCCTACTGCAAAGGGAAAGAACATCGAAAGAGCTGAAGTCATCTCTTTACATAGGTTCCCACAAATACCATAATGGAAGGTTAGAAAAGCCACTGGCACACACCTGTAATCCCAGTACTTGGGAGATGGAGACAAGAGGATCAGGAGTTGAAGGACAGCCATAGCTATCTAGTGAGTTTTCAGCCAGCTTGGGCTACTGAGACCCTGCCTCAAAACAAAACCCAAGCCAGGCATGGTGGCGCATGCCTTTAGTGTCAGCACTCAGGAAGCAGAGGCAGAAGGATTGCAAGATTTTTATAATGCTTAATTTGATAAGTAAATGACCACAGATAGGAAAGTAGGGGCATGAGGGAGATGGCTCACTAGATAAAGTTCCTGCTACGCAAGTGTAAGCTTGGGAGTCCTGAGCCCCAGAACCAACATAAATGCCAGGTAAGTGTGACAGCCAGCTTATAAATTCAGCTCTTGGGAGAAAGAGACAGTGAATCCCTGGGGCAAGCTGGGCAGCTAGACTAGCAGAACTGGCAAGCTCTGGATTCAAGAAAAACAGTCTATCTCAGTTAAAAAAATATAATAATATTAATAGCCGGGCATGGTGGCGCACGCCTTTAATCCCAGCACTTGGGAGGCAGAGGTAGGAGGATTGCCGAGAGTTCGAGGCCACCTTGAGACTACATAGTTAATTCCAGGTCAGCCTGGACCAGAGTGAGACCCTACCTCGAAAAACCAATATATATATGGATATAGATTAATAAAGTGGAGGACACCCAAGGTCAGTCTCTGGTCTGCACATGTACAATGCACACACATGCACACCCACCCTCACACATCTGCACTCACAAACATGTGAGCACGTATACACACGCATACACACACACCATCACCTCACCTCCCCACAAAAAAAAAAAAAAAAAGAAAGAAAATGGGGACACAAGATATGGAGAGAAAGTGATCCAAACAATGTATTAACAAGTCAGTTACTACTGTTGAGGCTGAGGCTTAATTCCACTGAGGAAACTAGGAACCAGAGTACAAAAGGAAAGAATCCCATGATGCGGGTCCTCACTGTCCCCAGGGGTCGTTGGCCAACGACATCTGGGGCGCAGGAGGAGTTGGGGGAAGCAGGGTCCTAGAGCAGGTGAGTGTGATGGGCAAAGAACCACCCAGGAGGCTGTCCGATGGATAGCGTGCTCTCATTTATTCAAAAGGGGAGTGGGCTTATAAACACTTGAGAAAGGTTGAGAAGGCACATACAGACTATATGGCGATTGGATACATAACATAGGGGTTGCTATCTAATTGGCTGGTGTTGGAAGGCAGAAGTCACGAGGGAGAAGCTGCAAGGGAGATAGTGGTGGGAAAAGCTATGTGACTTCAGAGTTGTGATGGAGTAGCTGCACAGAAGATAACAGAAGTGGTGGGAAAAGGTACGTGACTTCAGCCACATATTGGGTGGCTAAAGCTGAAGGGAGACTGTTTATAAGGGTCTCTTGGTCAGCTAGCCACAAGGTCAGGAACTGTGGGGGGTGGGCAAAGCCTGACTATGGAATGGTCAGATGCTTTTGGGATAGAGGGGGGAGGGCACGCTGGTTCTGCCCACTCTGGGCGAAGATAGGGCACACTACAACCTTGCCTGAGCCCAGGGAGGGTCAGTCTTTGTCACCAGAGTGGGTTTCTGACAATAAGGCCAGCCGCAATCCCCACAGCCCAAGCTCCCTGGCCATGTCCAACAGCCCAGGCCAGCTTCCTCACAGTCCAAGCCCGTGTTTAGCAATGCACACACCATGAAGGGCTGGAGAGGAGGTTAAGCAGTTAAAGCACTTGCCTGCAAAGCCTAAGGACAGAGAAGCTCTTCTGCTCACAGCCTTTTGAGGTCCTTAGCACCACCCTCCGGTTGGGACTTCACTATCAGTGACTCTCTACATGGGATAGGAAGCCCGCACTTCATGGGGCAGTATGGCATTTCACCCACTTTGCTAGCTTCAGGACCGGACCGAAGGTTGTGTGTTCCAGGTTCCTATCGCAGAAAACTATGAACTCAAAATATGTGTATTCTGCCCATCTCCTCTCTTCCAGGCACTCGGGTGGTAGTTGTCAATCTTACACATGTAAGACAAGGTCAACAGTAAGATCTGACTGACTCCTGGTGCAGACATGATACACTTTTAGATTTACACCACTTCTAATTTCCTTTCTTAAAAAATTATTTGTTTGTTTGTTTTTATTTGAGACAGAGAGAAAGGGAGAGAGAGAGAGAGAGAAAGAGAATGAGAGAATGGGAATGCCAGGGCCTCCAACCACTTCTAATTTCTACAGATAGCACCAAAGAATAAGCCAAAGGTGCTAGCTCCCCACAGCCTTGTTCCATATACCAAAAATGATGTCACAAATATGCCTGCAAGGGGAGCTGGGGAAAACTCCATGGCTGAAGAGCCGAATGTGGGTAGTAGCTAGGTGCCTTTACAATCTGCAGCTCTAATCAAAGAGTGGGGATAGAAGGCCCCGTACCTCATCAGAACCCAGGAGGGGAGGAGAAACTATCTCATGGAAGGCCTGCTATATAAAGACCACATGAGGGCTGGAGAGATGGCTTAGTGGTTAAGGCATTTGCCTGTAAAGACAAAGGATCCCGGTTTGACTCTCCAGGACCCAAGTAAGCCAGATGCACGAGGGTGTGCATGCATCTGGAGTTCATTTGCAGTGGCTGGAGGCCCTGGCACGCCCATTCCCTCTCTCTCTGCCTCTTTCTCTCTCTCAAATAATAAATAAATAAAAAAATATGTTTAAAGGCCACATGACACTCTGTCAAGGCTCAGCTAAGCCATTAACTCTAGGGTTGTGTAAGCTTGGCAGGAAACCATGAGCGAGCCATCCCCTGTAACAGTGCCCTCCCCCCGAAAGTGACAGCCTCTTGCAGGTGTTTCCTTGACATGATTTTCAGTTCCCATAATTTTTCATTTCATGGTGCCTGCTTGCAAGGACTCCAGAGTCTTGGACCATTTCTTTCCCACATGCATAGGTTGTAAAAGACATGGCTCAAAACATCTTTTGGCTTTCCCTTCTTTTGAGGACACAGATATAGGCAGCTGTTTCAACCTTGCAAAGCCCTACCTACACTGTGGGATTTTTAAATTTCCTTTTCTTTTGTTTGTGAGCAAGCCAATTCTTTCTTGACATTCTTTTGTATAACAGCTAATTAAATACCACCAGGAGGACTGGGGAGATGGTTTAGTGGCTAAAGGTGCTTGCTTGCCCTGAAGGCTCAGGTTCACTTCTCCAATATCCACGTTAAGCCAGATGCACAAAATGTCACACACTGGAGTTTGTTTGCAGTGGCAAGAGGCAGGCCTAGGGCACCCATATTTATTCCCTCTCCCTCCCTCTTCCCCTCTCTAATAGTTATCTAATATCAAATATATTTAAAAAGTAATAGACCAAAAAGCAACTCACATGTGAATTTGGCATTTTATGTTACATCCTCCTCCCTGGAGCTCAGATTCAGTAGTTCATGTTCTGCCTTACGACTGGGGGAAGACAACAGTTTTAAATGCTATGCCACTCAAAAGCTAGTCTTGCAGTAATAAAGATGGCTTACTGACTCACTTTAATTTATATATATTATTGCTTATCAGCCTTTTGGCTAAGATTAAGTGATTTATACCTAATCATTTAGGGTGTTGGAAACTTAAACATAAAACCTTATAATTAAAAAAATACTCTAGGGATGGCTTAGTGGCTAAGGCACTTGCCTGCAAAGCCAAAGGATCCATGTTCCACTCTTCAGATTCAACATAAGCCAGACACACAAAGGTGAGGCAAGCGCAAGGTCACACATGCCCACTAGGTGATGCAAGTGTCTGGAGTTTGATTGCAGTGGCTGAGGCCCTGATACTGCCAATTCTCTCTCTGAAAAATAATTTAAAAATGAAACAAAAAATACTCTAGGGCTGGAGAGATGGCTTAATGGTTAAGGTGCTTGCCTGCAAAGCCCAAGGACCCCAGGATTCCCCAGGACCCACATAAGCCAGATGTACAAGGTGATGAGTGCAGTTTCTTTGCAGAGGTTAGAGGCCCTGGCGTGCCCATATTCTCTTTCTCTCTCAAATAAATAAATTGAAATAAAAATTTAAAAAGCCAAAACAAATTCTCTAAACCTAGAAGGGCTTTTTCTAAAATTTATTAATATTGCTTAAGTTACAACTTTATTTTTTTTTAAAAATTTATTTATTTATTTGTGGGCTGGAGAGATGGCTTAGCGGTTAAGGCGCTTGCCTGCAAAGCCTAAGGACCCAGACTTTGAGTTGCTGTGCCTGGATGGACCCAGTACCCACATAAGATGCACAAGGTGGCACATGTGTCTGGAGTTAGTTGCAATGGCTGAAGGCCCCAGCACACCCATTCTCTCTCTACCTACCTCTTCCTCTCCTCTCCCTCTCAAATAAATAAATAAATAATGTTTTTAAAAAAAAAAATATTTATTTGTAAGCAGAGAGTGAGAGAGAGAGAGAAGAGAAGAGAGACAGAGATAATGGGCATGCCAGGGCCTCTAGCCACTGCAAACAAACTCCAGACGCATGAGACCCTTATGAATCTGTCTCACGTGGGTGCTGGGGAATCGAACCTAGGTCTTTGGTCTTCGCAGGCAAACGCTCTAACCGCTAAGCCTAAGAAGGGTTTTTGTTTTGTTTTGTTTTGTTTTGTTTTGCTTTGTTTTATTTTTTCAAGGTAGGTTCTCACTCAACCCCAAGCCGGCCCTCCCAAACCATAAACAGATGATACCCGGCCCATTCCCTTCCAGGACCGCCCACTAGCTCTTCTGATAGCCCCCGCCCTGCCGCCGCGGGCGTCCGTGACGTCACTTCCGTCGGAAGGGGATGCGCGTTCCCGTGCTTGGCGCGAAAGTCGGTTCCGGGCCTCAGTAACTTCCGGGTTCTCCTGCGTTTGCTGGGTGCTGGGGGCGCCGCCGGGGGGCGGGGGCTGTGCGCCGCCGTCCTGCGGGCCGCGCGCCCCCCGACTCGGAGCCCGAGGCTCCGTCGCGGTGAGTGAGAGCCGGCCCCCTTCCCGCCTCCTGCGGCCTGGCGGGCTCTGGCGACCGGCCCGGCTCCGGCGGGTGGGACCTGGGACTCCGGGGAAAACCGCGGCCTCGGCGCTCTCGGAGCCAGGCCTTCCCCCGGAGCCCGCGGCGCTCGAGCTTCCCGCCCGTCTCCCGCACACTGCACTGCGGTGCAGAGCGGCTGCAGGGTTTCAAGTCCATTTGCTTAGAGATGAGCACGCCTCCCCGGCCACCAATGCACTCTTTGCTTGAAGCCAGGTGCTCTTGAATGGCCTCCACGTATTCAATGCAGGGGCGTCGGTTTCGCCCCTCTCTTTATAAGGATGAGGGCTGCCTCCTTTTCCTTAGACTCTGCGGCTACAGTCCAGAGTTTCTTGCAGGAGGCATGGAGATACTCATAAGTAAAGCCACTAAATGGCTATCCTTAAACATTCTTTTTTAAAAAATATATTTTATTTATTTACTTTATTTGTGAGAGAATGGGCGCTCCAGGGCCTCCAGCCACTGTAAACGAACTCCAGACGCTTGCGCCACCTTGTGCAACTGGCTTACGTGGGTCCTGGGGAATCAAACCTGGGTCCTTTGGCTTTGCAGGCAACCGCCTTAACCACTAAGCCATCCCTCCAGCCCCTATCCTTAAACATTCTTGTCCGCACAAGAAAATAGGTGTGTTGAACACTTGACTCATTACAGTGTGTATTTTGTTTTTATTAGTTGCTTTATTTTGATAGTTCAAAAATGCCCAGCAATGACCAAGAACAGCTATTTGTGAAGTTTGTGAAGTCATCAGACAACTCCGAATGTTTCTTTAAAGCTCTTGAGGTAAGAATAATTGAATAAATGTCTTGTTTGATGTTGAGTTTATTTTCTTGTTTATAAGTGTTTTTGATTTGTTCGACTTTATGTCTTTAGAAATGGGTAATTTCTCCCGTTGGGCGTGGTGGCGCATGCCTTTAATCCCAGCACTCAGGAGGCAGAGGTAGGATCGCTGTGAGTTCAAGGCCACCCTGAGAATACATAGTTAATTCCAGGTCAGCCTGGGCTAGAGTGAGACCCTACCTCGAAAAAAAAAAAAAATTGATAATTTCATGTAATTTTATTGCAGCCTATGCATTACATGTCATTACTGATAATTCTGAATTGATGTAAGTATACCATTTTACATAAATGTTTATTTGAGAGAGAGAATGGATATGTTAGAGCCTCCTGCCACTGCAAGAGAACTGCAGATCCATGTGCCACTTTGTGCATCTGGCTTTATGTACTTTACTGGAGTTTTGAGTTCTGGCCTGTCAGGTTTTACAAGCAACTGCCTTTAACCTCTGAGCCACCTCTTAGGCCCTATTTTTTCAAATTATATACTTATGTGCATGGGCATGCCATGGCCTCTTGCCACTGCAAAGGGATGCCAGAGGCTTTTTAAGTCTGCCTTACTTGAATGATTTGGGAATTGAACTTGGGCTGGCAGACTTTGCAGGCAAGTGCCTTTAGCCAGTGAACCATCTTTCCAACCCCTCACATATTTTGAGTGATTAAGATTTATTATACAGTTCTTAGCCGGGTGTGGTGATGCATGCCCTTAATCCCAGCACTCGGGAGGCAAAGAGGTAGGAGGATCGCAGTGAGTTCAAAGCCACCCTGAGACTACATAGTTAATTCCAGCTCAGCCTGGGCCAGAACCCTACCTCAAAAACAAAAAAAAAAAAAAAGATTTATTAATTTATTATACAGTTCTTGAAAATTGTTTTCAACCCCATTGGTTCTTCTAATATTGAAAAACTTTGAGTCACAGTTCTATAGTTTGGGCTGTTAAAAAGTATGCTTCATTATTCATAGTATAAAATGATAGTAGGGGTGGTTTAAGACCTTTGCTGTCACAGACCCTAGCTGTATCCAAGTGGCCTGGAAGTCTGTTAGAAATGCAGAATGTTGGGCACCAACTCAGACTTAACAATTACAAGCTTGATCCCGACACTTGGGAGGCAGAGATAGGAGAAGCACCATAAGTTCGAAGCCACCCTGAGACTACATAATGAATTCCAGGTCTGCCTGAGCTAGAGTGAGACCCTACCTCGAAAAACCAAAAACAAAAAGTAACAGTTACAACCTGCATATTAAACAAGATCCCCAGTGCACATTAAAGTCTGAGATGTAGTTATATGGATTTTTTCCCTTAAATTCATTCACTCAGCAAAACCCTATTGAGTGTCCACAGTCTGATAGCATTCTAGTACCAGTAATCAGAGCCAAGAACTCAACTCTCTCATCTTCCATGCTAGCAGCAAGAAATAGGTATTTATCAGATGATGTATGACAATGTATATAGTATAGGGTGATCTTTTGAATGGGAGGGAGTTGAGATAAGGTCTCATTTTGTTGCACAGGGTGGCACTCTCTATCCTCCTGCCTCAGCCTCCACAATGCTAAGCTTATGGGTGTGTGCTGCCACACCTGGCTCCTAAAAAGTATGTCGTAAGTGCCATGGGAAGAGGAAGGAGTCAAAACAGCTTATGAGATTTCAGAAAATGTTTGTTAGAGGAGAAAGAAATGAGAAGAAAGAGGGTGGCCAGTGGCCGGGGTAGGCTTTATGGTGGAGATATGTAAGTAAACTGGGTGCAGCCATGTAGGTATCTGGGAAAGAGGGATTTTTTTTTAAAGACAGTTTGTTTGTTTGTTTGTTTATTTATGATGAGGAGAAAGAGATACTGAGAATGGGCGCACCAGGGCCTCTAGCCACTGCAAATGAACTCCAGATGCATGTGCTACCATGTGCATCTGGCTAATGTGGGACCTGGAGAATCGAACCTGGGTCCTTGGGCTTCACAGGCAAGCGCTTTAACCGCTGCTGTCTCTCCAGCCCGGAAAGAGGGATTTTGGCAGAAGGAGCATCCTTGTCCCGAGCCCTGGGGTGGTGTGGTTATAGTATAGTGAGCAAGGGATGAGGATGAATATTAAGGAATACTTTAGGAAGAAAGGGCAAAGAGGTCGCATAGGCCTGTTGTAGATCTCATTGATGGGACAAGACTAAAGGGGTAGGGGAAGAGTTTTTTTTTTTTTTTTTATTTCCTTTTCAAATTTTTCGTTTTATTTTTAATTATTTTTTTTTGAGAGTGACAGAGAGAAAGAGGCAGAGAGAGAATGGGCACACCAGGGCCCCAGCCACAGCACACAAACTCCAGATGCATATGCCACCTTGTGCATCTGGCTTACATGGGTACTGGGGAATCGAGCCTCGAACCAGGGTCCTTAGGCTTCACAGGCAAGCACTTAACCACTAAGCCATCTCTCCAGCCCTGGGTATTTTAGAAAGCAACCAAAAGCAGCTGATTGGAGGAAAGGGTTTATGCGGCTTACAGTTTTGATTGAGGGGAAGCTTCACCATGACATGGAAAGCATGGCACATCTGAGCAGAAGTAGTAGACTATAAATGCTGGGCTTGGAACTGGCCTAATAAACCTCAAGCTCTTCCCCCACCAGTGACACACCTTCTCCAGCAAGGCCCTAACTCCCAAATTGCTAAGTGGGGATGTGGATAATCACAAACACCAGACATTTCACATTGACAAGATATCAGTTATTTTTCTTCCTAGACAGACTGAAGGGTGGAGGAAGGGTATTTTAGAAAGCAAGATCAGGACCCTGGGAGTGTAGTGCAGAGGTAGAACACTTGTTTAGCATGCATAAGGCTGCCAGCACTGCAAAACCAACCATGATCAGGAAAGATCTCTGAGGAGGTGACATTTTAAGCAGACCTGGCTGAAGTGAGGGATTGTATCAGGTGAAGACCTCAAAAGGTATTGCCTGCCTGCAGCTGCACCAGGAACCATCCTCTGAATTAGGTCAGATTTAGGAAAACAAAAGTGGGTAGAATTAGCCAGGGAGGTAAAAGTAGAGAGATAGATAAACCTAGGTATGTGGTCTTGTAGGCTCTGATAAGAAATGCAGATTTGGGGCTGGAGAGATGCCTTAGTAGTTAATGTGCTTGCCTGCAAAGCCCAAGGACCTAATTTCATTTCCTCATAAGCCATATGCACAAGGTGGCACATGTGTCTGGAGTTTAAAAGATTTCTAACAGGTATGTGAAGAGTGGATTTCAGGTGTGAGAGTGAGAAAGAGACCACATAGGAAACTTCTGCAGTAGTGTAGGTGAGAATGACTGCTTTCATGGAAAAGGCTGGGTTTGAAATGAATTTTTGAAGAGTTGATAGGTCTTAAATAAAAGGGGTGAATTTCTGTTCCATTCTGAATTTCATTTGTTCTTTCAGTCACTAAAGGAATTCCAGTCAGATGAGTACCTTCAGATTATTGCAGAGGAAGAGGCATTGAAGATCAAGGAGAATGATAAATCGCTTTACATCTGTGATTCTTTTAGTGGCCCTGCTTTTGATCACCTTAAAAAGGTTTGCCATCTTTTTTTTCTCTTTTCTTTTCTTTTCTTTTTTTCTTTTTTTCTTTTCTTTTCTTTTCTTTTTTTTTTTTTTTCTTTTCTTTTCTTTTCTTTCTTTCTTTTTTTGAGGTAGGGTCTCACTTTGGTCCAGGCTGACCTGAAATTAACTATGTAGTCTCAGGGTGGCCTAGAACTCACGGCAATCCTCCTACCTCTGCCTCCCAAGTGCTGGGATTAAAGACATGCACCACCACACCCGACTTTTTTTTTTTTTGCTTTTTTAAAACTTAAAAATTTTTTAAAGTTATTGACAACTAACCAATAACCCATTGTAACTCCCTCTCTCCTCCCACTTTCCCCTTTGCAACTTCACTCCATCATACATTTTCCCCTCTCAATCAGTCTCACTCTTATTTTGATGTCATTATCTTTTCCTCCTATTATGATGATCTTGTGTCAGGCACTGTGAGGTCATGGATATCCAGGCCATTTTGTGTCTGGAGGAGCATGTTGTAAGGAGTCCTACCCTTCCTTTGGCTCTTACAATCTTTCTACCACCTCTTCTGCAATGGACCCTGAGCCTTGGAAGGTGGGTTTGAGATGTTCCAGTGCTAAGCACTCCTCTGTCACTTCTCAGCACTATGGTGCCTTCTGAATCATCCCAAGGTTACTACCATCTGAAAAGAGAAGCTTCTCTAACCACAAAAGAAGTGTTTATCGGGCAGTTTGGTGAGCATAGTATTTACAGTTAGCCAGATACCAGCAGATATTATACCCCTAGGGCTCATGACTACCACTATTGTAGGTTTTCAATATCAGGGATGTATTCCCTCCCATGGAGCAGGCCTCCATTCCAATTAGAGAGCATTTGGTTTCCTCCGTAACAGACATGCCACTATTGTACCTGTTGGCTCATTTGGCCTGGCTGGCCACATTTAAGGCTTGCAGTGTCCACTGTTGAGTATCTCCACTGGTGATTTCTCTCTCCCATGGAACTGCATGCAGCATAGCTTTTTCCAGGTTTCTGCCAGCTGGTCCACATGGAGGAGGTTTTCAGCTCAGCTCCAGCAGGTTTTCTCAATGACCTTGTAGCCCAGGTATGCAGAGTCTTCAGCAGTAGGGTCTTACCATCTATTCCTAGTGGGAAATCAAGAGCCTTGGCAATGGCCTGATGTTTTGGTGGCATCAAGGACCTCCCTGGAAGGTATCCCATCCCTGGCACTGAAAATTTTCTAGTAATAATCTGGCTTCTGGGTGTGCTGTTGTTCAAAAAAGCAGGTTTTGCCGGGCATGGTGGCTCACGCCTTTAGTCCCAGCACTTGGGAGGCAGAGGTAGGAGGATTGATGTGATTTGAAGGTCACCCTGAGACGACAGTTAATTCCAGGTCAGCCTGGGCTAGAGTGAGACCCTACCTCAAAAAAGAAAAAAAAAAACCAAAAAAGTAGGTTTCCATATGATTTACTCACACCCTCTTAGGCTTTGATTAGCCCTCCCCACCTGTCATTTGCCATCTTTGAGTATGCACATTTGGTGGTATGTCTTGCCTTACAAGTTTTGTTTTTCCTTCTGCCAGTGGGAATTAATGCTCCATTGGCTCTTTCCTGAGCTGAAGCACTTTTTGTAGTTTTTGGCTGCTTCATTGGTTTATGTTTCATTTGAGAAGCACACCTAGATGTTTGTCGGGTGTTAATAGCATAAGATTATTGCATTAAGAGCATATTTGTTTCAGAGATTGAAATGTTGGTGGAAGTTTTGAGTGAAGGGTCTTGGAAGTTCTTTCTTTTGATAGTTGCAGTGTTTTTCTTGTGTATGTGTGTTTAGTGTACAGTGTGTCTGAGAAATTATATGATGGTTCCTTTTTTTTTCTTTTAACACCTTTGGGATTTTTGGCAGTAGTTACCAGCTTGTAAATATGTGGTAAATATTACCAAATGGAATTTTAAGATTAGTGATCTTTTGCTTCTTGTTGTAGCTTGGCTGCAGAATTGTTGGTCCTCAAGTTGTCATATTTTGCATGCAACACCAGCAATGTGTTCCACGAGCTGAACATCCAGTTTACAATATGATTATGTCTGACGTAACTGTGTCGTGTACAAGCCTGGATAAAGAGAAAAGGGTAAATGTTGAGGAGCAATCACTGTCTCCACACTTCATTGTTCACCATGTAGGAGGGAACTTGGAAGACCTTCCACTTAGTATTTATGACTTAAAGTTCTTTATGCAGCATCTAACAGTACATGTCTTTAAAATAAATTAATTGGGCTGGGTGTAGTGGCGCATGCCTTTAATCCCAGCACTTGGGAGGCAGAGGTAGGTGGATCACCATGAGTTCCAGGCCACTCTGAGATTACATAGTGAATTCCAGGTCAGCCTGGGCTAGAGTGAGACCCTCCCTCAAAAAAAAAAAAAAGTAATTGAATATATTGGAATACATTTTATAGAAAATAAACTGTTTAATTGGAATCTTCTGTTTTGATTTAAAAGGAAGTTTACTTCTCCCGCTATAGTCAGCTTGTTTTTGTTTTTAATATTTTTATTCATTTGAGAGAGTAAGTGTATGGGTGCACCACGGCCATGTTTTTACATGGGTACTGGGAAATTGAACCTTGGCCAGTAGGCTTTGCAAGCATGTGCCTTTAATTGCTGACCCATCCTCCCAGCACAGTGAACTTGTTTTTGAATCACATTTTTCTAACATAGTTAGTTTTTTTTTTTTTTTTTTTATTTTATTTATTTTTGAGGAGAGACACAGAGGGGAGAAGGAGACAGAATGGGCGTGCCAGCAGTCTCATCTGCTGCGAACCAAATCCAGATGTGTGCGCCACCTTGTGGGCAAGTGCAGCATTGCACCCTTGCATCACTTTGCATCTGGCTAAATGTGGGACCTGGAGATTGGAACCCGGTTCTTAGGCTTAGCAGGCAGGCGCCTTAACCGCTAAGCCATCTCTCCAGCCCCATAGTTAGTTTTTTAAAGATACTACACTTGATCTTAGCCGAAAGTCCGAGAAGCGATAGTTTTTTAAAGAAAGAATTCTAAGAGATATAAACCAGGCATGGTAGCTCACACTTGTACTTCCCAGCACTGGGGAGCCTGAGGAAGGAGGATTGATTGCTGGAAGTTTTAGGCCAGCCTGGCATACAGAGTGAAACTGTCTCAAAAACAAGACAAGTTCATAAAAGCATATTTTTATAAATAATTTTTTTAAAAGATAGGAACAACAGTTTTAATAAATTCCATTTAAAAGAATAAATACAACTACTTATCACTTAATGGTGATACCATCTGAAATAGGTTTTTCTAGATGATTATATTATTGAATGTATTTATACAACCTTAGATGGCTGTGTTGTCATTTTCAATATAATCTCATGAGACCTCACCATTATATATTATCTCCTCACTAAAACATTGTTAAGCAATAGGTGATAGTTTAGAAAAAATTTTTTTTTTTTTATTTTTTTATTTGGTTTTTTGAGGTAGGGTCTCACTCTGGCCCAGGCTGACCTGGAATTAACTATGTAGTCTCAGGTTGGCCTTGAACTCATGGCTATCCTCCTACCTCTGCCTCCCGAGTGCTGGGATTAAAGGCGTGCACCACCACGCCCGGCTGTTTGTTTTTTGAGGTAGGGTCTCACTGTATAGCCCAGGCTGACCTGGAATTCACTATATAGTCTCAGGGTGGTCTCGAACTCATGGCGATCCTCCTACCTCTGCCTCATGTGCTGGGATCAAAGACATGTGCCACCACACCCATCTAGGAAAATTTTTTTTAACTTATAATTCATACTCATCTTTCAAAAAGTAATTTTGCTAACTTATAATGGTGAAAAACTTTTGTGTATCAGTCAAAGACATTTGTGGGGTATAGTATAAATGTAGAAGAGATTTGGTTTTAATATATTGTCTTTTGGGGCTCTAGGAAGAAGTTCATAAGTACGTACAAATGATGGGCGGACGACGTGTTCAGAGACCTTAGTGTATCCGTGACTCACCTTATTGCAGGAGAAGTTGGGAGTAAAAAATATTTAGTTGCTGCCAATCTGAAGAAACCAATTTTGCTTTCTTCTTGGATAAAAACACTTTGGGAGAAATCACAAGAAAAGTAAGTAAGGTCAAAGAACATTTATGTACTTTGTGTATTTGGGCAGGCAGGGGCTTGGAAGGTGGCTCAGCCGTTAAAGGTGCTTGCTTGTGTTTGAGCAGTTGGTACATTCAATTCTTTTGGCATACTATGGGTTTTCATAGCAGAAGCTTTATGAGACAAAATGGGGCCATTACTCTTTTCCCCAGTGAAAATAAAGGGTGCAGAAACCATTAAGTTCCTGTTATCAAACAGTCTAAATTGCCAGGGAAAATGGGCTGTGGATGTCACTCCAGCTAGAAGGGAGATGGTTTGATAATAAAATTGTTTTCAGTAGCAATTGTTTCTAAAAATAACAGAAAATCAGTGTGGCAACTCTATAGCTGTTATGTTGCATTATCTTTAATAAAGGTGCCCAGATGTGGAGATGGAGCATCAGTTATCCATGTTGGCAGCTGTTTTCTCTCCCAAAGGGGGTGTAGGTTAGATTGAATATAAACATGTCTTAGCCATCAGCTGAGGTGTGACCACTTGGTCGGTGTAAATTGAGCCTGTTTATTAAGGGCCCGGCCCTAACGAGGCATTAGGTGTATACAGAAAGCAGAACAAAGTATCTCTTGTGGGGCTTAGAGACACACTTAAGCTTTTGCTGAATTAGGTTTACAATCATAAGCCTGGGTTTCATACAGATTGTATTGGCACTTTTCTGTGCGTGTTCCAACACCCCTCAGCATGTACTGGAGAGTTGTCACATTCCCAACTTGACTTTAGCACTTTTTTTTTTTTTTTTTTTTTTTTTTCGAGGTAGGGTTTCACTCTGGTCCAGGCTGACCTGGGATTAACTATGTAGTCTCAGGGTGGCCTTGAACTCACGGCAGTCCTCCTACCTCTGCCTCCCAAGTGCTGGGATTAAAGGCGTGCGCCACCATGCCCGGCTGACTTTAGCACTTTTGACTCACTTGGCAACAAAGTGACTGTGATACTTTTGTTAGTATTCAACCAAAACTCTTGCTTTTGCTTTTATAGGATAATGAGAGACTTTAAAAGTACATTTTAGGAGGCCAGTGTCTTATCCATTAGGCCACTGGGGCTTCTAAAAGTACATTTTATAGTAGGCATCCCAAGAAGCTTGGCTTTTCTAAGAGATTCAGACTTATAATTGTGGAAAGAGCCACACTTAGACTAACTAGGACTTAAAGTTAATGAAAACAGTTTTATTTGAGAGAATGTAGCTGTAATACAACTTATTAGAGAAAGTGTATTAAACTAAGTGAACAATTAGTGTAGTTTGCAATATTTCCTTGTCCCTAAAATTATTATGTTGTTATTATAAATAAAAGAATATTTCTGTTGTCATTATGCTTCTACTAAATTTAACACTATATGATATAATAGCATTAATTTTTTCTTTTTATCATTTATATTTGTCAGACAAATAACTAGATATACTGACATAAACATGGAGGATTTCAGGTGTCCTGTTTTTCTTGGTTGCACCATCTGTGTGACTGGTTTAAATGGTGTATTAAGAAAGACCGTTCAGGAGCTCACAGCTAAGCATGGAGGAACGTACACAGGACAGTTGAGACTGAATGAATGTACTCACCTCATTGTGCAGGAACCAAAAGGTAAGGCTGCTTTATGATGAGCAAATGAAAACTTCTCTGTAGTGTTTGGCACTTAAAAATCTTTGTAGGACACCTGGTGTGTCATGACTTTAGTTTTATTTTCTTCTCTTTTAATAATCTTGCAAAAATGGTTTGGATCACAATGTGTAGGAAAATTACATGACCATATCATTTGCAATACAGAGAGAAAGAGAAGGTGTACCATGGCTTCTTGCTGCAAACGAACTGCAGATACATTCATCATTTTGTGCCTCTGTCATACATGGGTACTGATGTTCATCATACGTTGCTATTAGATCTTTAACTAAAAATCAAGCTACTCACACCAAATAATTATAGGAAGTTTAGTAAAGAAAAAGAAAACTAACACATGTAACTCACTGACATTTCTTTTTAATAACTAATTTAAGAGACTGATTTAGTTGAATGAATCAGCATGACTCAGTGAACCAGGATTTGAGGATAATGGGCTGGGGGGCAGGGTTGGACCCTAGAACTTGTGTATGTTAGGCAAGCATTGTACACCACTGTGCCACATCCCTAGCCTTATGAACTAGAGTTTTTGACTTAGCTTATATATATTATATTTTTGAATTAGCTTATAGCCCATGAGGCATTAAAAGGATAAAAAGCTCTGGGTGTGGTGGCGCATAGCTTTAATCCTGGCACACAGCACTCTGGAGGTCAAAGAGCATTGTGAGTTCAAGGTCAGCCTGAGACTACATGGTAAATTCCAGGTCAGCCTGGGCTAGAGTGAGCCTCTCTAAAAATAAAAAAGCAGGCAAAACAAAGAATAAAAAGCATTACTGGGCTGGAGTGATGGCTTAGTGATTAAGGCACTTGCCTGCAAATCCAAAGGACTCAGGTTCAATTCTGTAGGACCCATGTAAGCCAAATGCGTAAAGGGGGTGCACATATCTGGAGTTAATTTACAGTGGCTGGATCCCCTGGTGTGCCCATTCTCTCTCGCCCACCCCCACCCCCACCTATTTTTCTCAAATAAATAAATAAAATAAAAATATTTTTTAAAAAAGCATTACTGATAAGAATTCTTTAAAATTGGGCTGCAGAGATGACTCAGCAGTTAAAGGCACTTGCTTGCAAAGCATGGTGGCCTGGGTTTGATTCTTCAGTACCCACATAAAGCCAGATGTATAAGGAGGCTGGCATATGCATCTGGAGTTTGTTTATAGTGGCAAGAGACCCTGACATATCAGTGCATTGTCTTTCTCTTGCAAATAAATAAAATTTTGAAAATGTCCATTTAAAACTTACAAAAAAAATAGAATTATTACCCATTTAGATGTTTTATGAAGTTTATTCTGGGAAAAATTTTCATTTATTTATTTATTCATTCATTTATTTATTTATTTATATTATTCTGATTTTACATTCATAGTGTTGGCTCCATTATCCTCCTCCTTGTCTTCCCTCTTCCAAAGGACCCTCATCAATGGGGAATGTGGGTCATGCATTGTGGGGGTAGTCAAGAGTTCTGGGGGGTAGGCCCCAGTCTCTGTGCATAATGCCCCAACTTGTGACTCTAACATTCTTTCCGCCCCCTCTTCCGCGAATTTCCCTGAGCCACATTGGGGTCATTTTAGTTCTACTTCAGTGATGAGGTTTTGGGAGCCTCTGTGTCTCTGGATATCTGACTTAGTAGGAGTTGGATGTTGCCTGTGTTTATCTCCTTCAGCCTTTTTCTGGTGTCGTGATCACCATGAACGCTGTATTCTTGCCCTTCCCATGCATTACTCTATGGTTTGAGCTGGGACCCTGGTGAGGTGTGATTGGCTGATCCTCCCTTCAGGTTTGTTGTCCATCTGAAAAAAGATAAGCAAATTCGCAAACGGAGGGAGAAGTTAATACTAGATAAAAGGGATGGCCATAGATGTTTTGGAGGGAATTTTGAATGCGTTGGCTCTCTTCTAGCCTACATTTGGTGGTGTCTTGATCTTGGAGACAGCTCATTTTTTGTACCTGGTTTTGACTAATTTCCCAGTTCCAGCAATGAGTTCCAACCCCAACTACTCTACCCAGCAAAAGTCTCCCTCATAATAGATGGTGAAAGAAAAACTTTCCACAATAAAACTCATCTTTACAAGTATATGAACACAAAGCCAAACTTACAGAAAGTACTTCAGGGAATTCTTCATTCAGAAGAAACAAATAACCAATCTCAAGAGCCCCCAAGAAGCAGTCCACATTAACAAAAAAAAAAAACACACAAAAACACACACACACAAAGACCATAATCCACCACACCACCACAATATGGCAGGTATTACATCAAACCTCACAGTTATATCTCTGAATATTAATGGCCTTAATTCATCCATCAAAAGACATAAGCTAACAGGGTGGATCAGAAAACAAGACCCCTCAATCTGCTGTCTTCAAGAAACCCACCTCACTACTAAAGACAGACACCTCCTCAGGGTGAAAGGGTGGAAAATGATATTCCAAGCAACCACAAATAAGAAAAAAGCAGGCGTAGCTATACTTATATCGAATATTTTCTTTACTAGTACTCCTGAGATACATACTCATGGATGAGAAAAGTGTTTTTTAGACTCAGGCTGGCTTCAAACTCACAGCAGTCATCCTGCTTCTGCCTCCTCAATGTTGGGATTAAACATGTGCGTTAGCTACATCCAGCAGAGAGAGAAAGAGAAAGGACTTGCCAGGGCCTCTAGCTGCTGCAAACAAACTCCAAATGCACATGTCACTTTGTGCATTTGGCTTTATTTGGGTACTGGGGAATTGAACTTGGGTTGTTAGGTTTTACAGGCAAGTGCCTAAACTTCTAAACCATTTCTCCAGCCCTGTGTTTTCTTTTTTTTTTTAATTTATTTTCATTTGCAATATAGAAAGACAAGGTACACCAGGGCTTCTTATTACAAATGAATTGCGGATACATGCATCATTTTGTGCATCTGGCTTATAAGGGTTCTGGGAAAGTGAACCCTGGCTAGCAGGTTTTGCAGTCTAACACTTTTAATTACTGAGCCATTTCTCTAGCCCTTATTAATTTTTTATCAGCTCTTTTTCATATTTGTGCTTTTTAGTTTTTTTCATGGTAGGGTCTCATTCTGGCCCAGGCTAACCTGGAATTCACTATGTAGTCTCAGGGTGGCCTTGAACTCATGGCAAGCCTCCTGCCTCTGCTCTGGAGTGCTGGGATTAAAGGTGTGCACCACCAGGCCCAGCTGTACTATGTTTTGATAAGATTTAACATCAGAGAATAATTGTTGAGGTTAGTTGATAATTGTCTAGGACTAGTAGGCACTGCAGTGATAGGATGACGGGATGTTAGTAAAGTTCATACTTCTGTTGCTTTTCTGAATCTGAAGGCATCTTATTCCTTGGTGTATTAAGGGATTAAACTGGGGGTTAAATTTAAGGATTTGATAGCCGGGCATGGTGGCGCACGCCTTTAATCCCAGCACTTGGGAGGCAGAGGTAGGAGGATCGCCTTGAGTTCAAGGCCACCCTGAGAATACAGAGTGAATTCCAGGTCAGCCTGGGCCAGAGTGAGACCCTACCTCAAAAAAAAAAAAAAAAAAAAAAAAAAATTAAGGCTTGTGCATGCTAGGCAAGAGCTCTAACACTGAACTTTATTCTCAGTTCTCTTGTTACTTTTCTGTTTTCAGACAGGGTCACACTAAGCTACCCAGGCTGGCCTTGAACTTGTGATCCCATTGCCTTAGCCTCCTGAGTACCTGGGATTACAAGTTTGCACCCCTAGACCCAGCTTTATTGATTTCAAGAATGTCAGAATGGAGCCTGTAATGATGTCGCAGGTCTGCATATCTAGTACTCAGGAGGTGGAGGTAGGAGTTTCAAGACCAACTTGAGCTACATAGTGAGTTCAAGGCCAGACCAGGATACATGAGACCCTGTTTCAAAACTGAACAAAATAAATACCAAAATACCTTTTCATGTT
This sequence comes from Orientallactaga sibirica, assembly GCA_036365145.1. NCBI lineage: Eukaryota > Metazoa > Chordata > Mammalia > Rodentia > Dipodidae > Orientallactaga > Orientallactaga sibirica. The sequence goes on along the minus strand of JAEOAD010000009.1, from coordinate 25,495,015 downwards.
ATATATTGACCACCGTTTTTCTGTGGTACTATTTAAAAGTACATTGTTAAAAAGTTTTTAAATTATTTGAAAAGGGTCTTACTCTAGCCCAGGTTGACCTATAGTTAGTTCTAAGCTGGCCACAAACACATAGTGAGCCTCCTACCTTGGCCTCCTGAGTGCTTGGATTAAAGGCGTTCGCCACCAGGCCTGGCTACGTTATTACGGTTTTTAAAAATATTTTAATTTACTTGCAAGAGAGAGAGAGAGAGAGACAGACAGACAGAATGTGCGACACCTTGTATCTGGTTTTACATAAGTTCTGGGAAATTGAACCCTAGGCTGGCAGGCTTTGCAATTAAATACCTTTAGCCATTGAGCCAGGTTTTCTTGTGCATTTGGCTTTACCTGGGTTCTGCGGAATTGTACCCTGGTCTTTCTGCATTGCAGGCAAGTGCCTTAGCTACTGATCCATTTTTGGCTCCTGAGCCAGGTTTTTTAATGTGATAGAATATTTGATACAATTTATTTGTCTGCCTACTCTGACTTTTAAGTAGAGTCCTGTTGGCACTAGAATAGTCTGTTCAAAGTTAGTACTTGTTATAATATATGTATAACTTGCATACATTCATGGTTTTGGAATTATGTCTTATTAAAGTCACATAATTTTGAATTACCTGTTTCATTAAGAAAAGCCTAAGGACCCAGGTTTGATTCCGTAGATAATTCTCAATAAGGCATCCATGTAGAAAATAGGACTAGATTAACCTACAAGCTTTTTAGCTGGGTATGGTGGTGCATACCTTTAATCCCAGCACTTGGGAGGCAGAGTTACAAGGATCGCCATGAGTGTGAGGCCACCCTGAGAATACAGAGTGAATTCCAGGTCAGCCTGGGCTAGAGTGAGACCCTACCTCAAAAAACAAAACACCTTTTTAAGGGCTGGAGAGATGGTTTAGCAGTACTTGCCTGCGAGTCTTAAGGATCCATGTTGTACTTACTATCCAGATCTCCCCTTAGCCAGATGCACACAAAGGTGAGGAAAGGGCAAGCAAGGTTGCACATGCCCAGTAGGTGGTGCAAGCATCTGGAGTTCAATTACAGTGGCTGCGGACCTGGCACACCATTTCTCTGTCTCTCCTCTCTTTGTCTCTCTAAAAAATAAAACAATAAAAACGTTTTAAAGTTTTTGGACAAGTATATGTATGTCTAGCATATTTCTCCTTGTACCCCAACCTTCCCTCCTCAAATTTTTTTCTGTTCCATTATATATAGTGTACTGCTTAAGAGGGTAAGCTTTAATTTTGTTTCAGGTAGGTTTTTTAAATAGCTTACTGTAATCCAAATGTTTATGCATTTCTCTTTTTTTAATGAACACAATAGGACAGAAATATGAATGTGCCAAGAGGTGGAATGTGCATTGTGTGACTATGCAGTGGTTTTCTGACAGTATTGAGAAAGGCTTTTGTCAGGATGAATCAATGTACAAGGCAGAACCCAAGTCAGAGAAAAGGACTGTGCCTGACACTTCAACTCCCACTGGTCATGTCAACACATCTGACAGTGAGTCTCATTGAAATTACCTTCATTTTTCCATTTAAGAATTGATGTGTTGGGGCTGGGAAATGGCTTAGTGATTAAGGCATTTGTCTGTGAAGCCTAAGGACTGAGGTTTGTATTCCCAGTACCCATGTAAGCCAGATGGCAGTGGTGGCCGTATGCATTGGGAGTTTGTTTGCAGTGACTAGAGGCTCTGGTATTCCCATTCCCTCTCTATATCTGCTTCTTTCTCTCTTTGTCTCTCAAATAAATAAATAAAAATATATATTAAAAAAATTGATGTGTTGGGCTTGGGATGTGCCTCAGTGATGGGAGGGCTTGTCAGGTGTGAGGCCCCTGGGTTCAATTCTCAGCACTGGGGGTGGGGGGATATGATTTGTTAATAGGATTGTTGAGAAACAGGTATAATTGTTTAGTAAATTATCTCTCAAATTAAAAAAAAAAACTATTTTAAAATAGCCAAATAGTATAAAAAGTTAGTCCAGCAGGATGTGGTGGTGCACACCCTCAATCCCAGCACTCAGGAGGCAGAGGTAAGAGGGGGTAGAGAGAAACCCTACCTCAAGACCCTCCTTCCCACCCCTCCAAAAAAAATTCCCCTCTATTCCTTTTTTTGAATGAAGATTGCTTTCTCCCATTCCCTGATGTACTGCAAGAGGAATCAAAGATACTAAAAACACTAGTGTATAGAGACTTGAGAGAAATGATTTTTTTATCACTTTACTGATGGATATTAATACATTTATTGGTTCACTATGATTGTTACAGATCCTCATTACATAAATTTTTTTTATATTTTATTTTTATTTATTTATTTAAGAGAAAGAGGCAGAGAGAGAGAATGGGTATACCAGGGCCTCCAGCCACTGCAAAAGAACTCCACACACATGTGCCACCTTGTGCATCTGGCTTATGTGGGTCCTGGGGAATTGAATGAGGTCCTTTGGCTTTGCAGGCAAGTGCCTTAACCACTAAGCCATCTCTCCAGCCCATGTAAATATTCTTTTTAGCTGGGCGTACTGACTCACACCCTTTTTCAGCCCTAAGGAGGCTGAGGCAGAAGGATTGCTGTGAGTTCCAGGCCAGCCTGGACTACAGAATGAGACCCTGTCTCAAAAGCAAACAGAGGAGTGATTTGAACTGCTATCCTCTGGATACAAAGTAGCCATCGTATGCATTACCTCTTTCGTTACCTGCACAGTATTGAGCCCATCAACATCTTGTCATGGATGATTGAGGAGGGCAGAAAAAAGATACCAAGATAGAAGAGGGACTAGTTGGAAAGAAGAGGTTCAGTGAAAGAGGGATGGGAAGGAACAAAAGAAAGGAATGGGATGTGATTGTGATCAGAATACATTATGTTCCTGTATGAAAATTGTCATTAAAAAATTAAATTTTTCTTGCCTTTTGTGGTGCCAGTTTCATTATATATTTTGATTCCTTATAACACAAGTCTACCTTTAAGCTAGATTGTGCTCCATGGGTCTGCTTCAAAGTAAGCTTCTTGGTCCTTAAGGGTAGCAACTTTGAAATTTTTTTTTTTTTTTTGGTTTTGTAAGGTAGGGTCTCACTCTGGTCCAGGCTGACCTGGAATTCACTATGTAGTCTCAGGGTGGCCTTGAACACTTGGCAATCCTCCTACCTCTGCCTCCCTAGTGCTGGGATTAAAGGCATGCGCCACCACGCCCGGCTCGCAACTTTGAAATTTTAAGGGGAACAAGCCACTTTGAAGAAATGTATGGATATATTTTCATTTGAATAATACTTAATTTCATTTTTTCCTTTTTCATACTTGCCCCCAAGATTTCAGTAACTAACAACTTCTTAATCTTTGAAACTTGTTCATACCCCATAAAACTTGTTTTATGAACTTGTTCATAAAAAGGGTTAATTTATAAGGAAATGTGTAATCATTATTTGTAACTCCATGTATTTATGCATTTCTTTTTAAATATGTAGGTCGTCCTCTTTCAGATGTTAGCCATATTTCCAACATAAATGGCAGCTGCATAAATGAATCAGTATTCAGCTCAGCCAAATTGGAGCCTACCCTTGCAGACCTGGAGAACCTGGATGTCAGTGCATTTCAGGCACCTGAAGATTTACTAGATGGTTGTCGGGTATGTCTTCATTGTAGTAAGTGCAGTGAGTAATAACATACTACAGATTGTGATTTTAAGGCCAGCCTGGGCTCCACAATGAGACCCTGTCTTAAAACACACACCCCTCAGCCTGACTTTGAAGAGCTCTGTAGTTGGACTTTCTCCTTACTCTGCATAAACTTTCCACTATATCAAAAGGTTGTACTCTGTCTGTCTGTGCTGTGAAGGTCTGTCTGGTGGCAAGTGTAGCTTCATCTGTTCTTCAAAGTTCACAGTTCACTTTTCAAGTCTTCTCCGAATCTTTCTCATTAATTTTTCCATCCACTGTGTTTTGAGAATACTTGGTTTCTGAACTACTTTTTAGATTTCTATTTATAGCCGTTTATTATTTACAATCCATGAGTACTGGTAATCATTTCATTTTTGTATTATTTAAAATCTTTTAGTTCTCACAAATAGCTAACATGGATATTATTGTTCAGAGTCATAGACATTAAGTTGCTTGCCATCACTCCAAAGTGTTTCCTAATCATGTATGAGCCCTTGGGTCCAACCCCCAGTAATTACAAATAAATGACTGGGTCAGTCAAACAGAAAAGCAGCAGAGGGACAGCAGCAGATATCTTGATCTGATTGTTTTGAAAATAAAGCAGTAATGGAAGGCTGCTTGGTTTCAGAATACTAAAATTTTCAAATTTGTGTGCATTTTCTCATTTTACTTAAGGACCAAATGTCTAGGAAGATATGAAACCAAAAATAGTGCTACTTTCCATAAAGCCCTTTAAGCCAAATTTCTTACCTATACACTGAAGTTTCTTTCTTCCTCTCCCTCCCTCCCTTTCTTTAGATTAAAAATTTATTTATTTATTTATTTATTTATTTATTTATTTATTTATTTATTTATTTATTTGAGACAGAGTGAGAATGAGCACACCAGGGCCTCTAGCCACTATAAACAAATTTCAGATGCATGCGCCATCATGTGCATCTGGCTTACATGGGACCTGGAGAATTGAACCAGGGGCCTTAGGCTTCGCAAGCGCTAAGCCATCTCTCTGGCCCTGAAGTTGCTTTTTTTTTTTTTTTTTTTTTAAGATATTTTTATTCATTTATTTAAGACAGAGAGCAACAGACAGAGTAAGGATGCACCAGGGCCTCCTGCCACTGTAAACGAAGTCCAGATAAATGTGCCACTTTGTGCATCTAGTAATACTCACAATTTAAGAAGCTACCTGCATTACACCAATATGTAGAAGACACGAGGTGCCAGGTGTGGTGCATACCTTTAATCCTAGCACGTGGGGAGGCAGATTGGAGGATTGCTGTGAGTACCGGGTCATCCTGGTCTAGAGTGAGGCCCTACCTCAAAAAGTAAATAAATAAAAAGAAGATGATACTGGAGTTTGTCTTCTAGTTTATTTGAGGCTTCCAACTACATATCAGGCCTCTGCTGTGAAATATGGCGATGCTGTAGGTCTAAACAAATGATGAAAAGATCACAGCTTCACAATGTGCTTCATTCCTTAATGTACCTTAAGTATGTATAAGCTCTTATTTATACCCTGTGGATTTAGGGATTTTTTACATTTGTTCTGTTGAAAAATAATGCCACTTAAATACATTAATCCAAGGTACATATTTTTCTTTGCAGATATATCTTTGTGGCTTTAGTGGCAGAAAGCTAGATAAACTGAGAAGACTTATTAACACTGGAGGTGGAGTTCGTTTTAATCAGCTCAATGAAGATGTCACTCATGTTATTGTGGGAGATTGTGATGACGATCTGAAGCAGTTCTGGAATAAATCAGCACACAGGTTCTTTCCAAAGTTCTGAATTCAAAGCACTTTGTACTGTAATGACTTTTGTTAACTTTGCATGCCCATGTAGCTGTGGGGATTACATGACAAGTGAGAGTAGGGTTTTCATAGCTTCAACTAATACTTAACTATGTGCTATTTTTATAGGCCTCTTGTAGTGGGAGCAGAATGGCTGCTAGAGTGTTTTAATAAAGGTTACATGCTTTCTGAAGAAACATATGTCCATGCTAGCTACCAGCCAGTAGAAATTCAAGTTTCAAATCAACCTGAAAACCAGACAGCTCTTTCAGAGAAGCACAGCAGCTACTCCAAGAAAGTCTTTTCTCCCAATGAGAATCTTAAGCAAGCTGATGAAGATCTGCTCTCTCAGTATGTAAATGATGACTCCACAATAGGTAAGACAGTTGACTAGTGTTTGTACTTAGTAAAAAGTAGTTCAGGAGCTGAATTTAGGCATGAATAATGTCTGTCAAGTTTTCTAGACTTTATGTTGTATTGATTCTTTTATTCTCTTGAAGTTTGGTTTGTAACATTTTTTTTCTGAACAGGCAAGTCCATCAGGCTCCTAACTCTTCAGTCTTTTCTCTGCCTGGCCCTCTGCTTGGTTTCTATGTGAACTTGTAATAGCATGAGTTTATAACAAATGGCCACTGCTGGATTATTGAGGTCTTCCTTGTATGCAATGCTGCTATGTACTACTGTCTCAGCATGTAGTCTTACCAGTGTGGTAAGGTGAAGTATTATGAACAATCATTTTTCTTTTTAAAACGTGTTATTAAAAGGATGATGTGGTATGTAATCGTATGCTGTTCAGTTATTAAAAAAAACTTTACCACTAATGCAAAAGCTGCCTCTGATACCCCATTTTCTTTATAATTTGTGTCATGTGTCTATATATGCATTCTTTGAATTTGGTCTCTTTACTTATTTATTGTGGAACTGAGGATTGAACCTTGCACATGTTTGGCAAAGGCTACCTCTAAAGCTATAGCCTCAGGCCTTTACTTTTTAAATTTTATTTTTATTTATTTACGAGAGATAATATGGGCATACCAGGGCCTCTGGCCATTGTAAATGAACTCTGGAGGCATGTGCTACTATGAGCATCTGGCTTACGTGCATTCTGGGGAGTGAAACCTGGGTCCTTTGGCTTTGCAGGCAAGTGCCTTTTAACCACTAAACCATTTTTTTTAGTCCCTTTACTTTTTTTTAAGACAGCATATTAGTTGCCTAATATGATCTGTATCGATTTTAACTTTCATGAATAATACATACTTTGTTCTTTTGTGCCACCCTTGCCTCCACTATGAAAGCTAATCCATGTACCTGGTTATGGATATTACACACATATAAATATGCTCTAGGTTATTTTTTCTACAAATAAATATTTTTTAATATCTCGTTTTTGCCATTAAAAACAATACTGCCTTTTTGTTTGTTTTTAAAACATGGTCTCATAGTGTAGCCTAGTTTTTTAAGAAAAGATTTTGCTGTTGTCAACTAGGTTAGTCTTGCATTCACTTTGTAGCCCAGGCAAACTTTGAACTTGAACCAGTCCTTCTGCCTCCACACCTTGAGCGTTAGGATTTCGACATGAGCCGCCATGCCTGGCTTGACGTGTTCACTGTATTTGTTTGTGGTTTGCGCCTATCTAGTTTATGTGGGAAGTTTCTACTTGCAGGAAAAAAGTTGCCCTATACATTTGTAACCTTGATATTTTGCTTTCTTGAATTTGTGTCTTCTATCCATCTGACATTGATTTTTGTATTTTTATGAAGTATTAAGTTTATTATTGTCCATGTACATAATCAGTTTTCCAACCCTTTATTTTCTGTTCTTTTTTGCCACTAATTTGTATTTGTTGTTGTTGTTGTTTTGTTTTTTTTGAGGTAGGGTCTCACTCTGGCCAAGCTGACCTGGAATTAACTATGTAGTCTCAGGGTGGCCTTGAACTCAACGACGATCCTCCTACCTCTGCTGGCGAATTTGTACTTTTTTATGTATTAAATGTTATATAGGGATTTGTTTTTGGACTTTGTTTAGTTACAGTTTAATTCTGCATTGATAATAAACTCATACACTGTTTTTCTTTCTTTTTTACAAAGTGTCTTGACTATACTCTGAGCTTTTTTTTTTTTTTTGGTTTTCTGAGGTAGTGTCTCACTCTAGCTCAGGCTGACCTGGAATTCACTATATAGTCAGTCTCAGGGTGGCTTTGAACGCACAGCAATCCTCCTACCTCTGCCTCCCAAGTGCTGGGATTAAAGGCGTTCGCCACTACACACGCAATTACTTCCATTCTTTATTATTATTATTATCATTATTGTTATTATTATATTTATTAGAGACGGAGGGAGACAGAGAGAGAATGGGTGCACCAGGGCCTCTAGGACTACAGATGATCTCCAGATGCATATGCCATGATGTGCATCTGGCTAACATGGGACCTGGAGAATCAAACCTGGGTCCTTAGGCTTCGCAGGCATGCACTTTAACCGCTAAGCCATCTCTCCAGCCCAATTACTTCTGTTCTTTTTTTTTTTTTTTTTTTTTTTTTTTGCTTTTGCTTTTGTTTTTGTTTTTATTTTTCAAGGTAGAGTCTCACTCTGACCCAGGCTGACCTGGAATTCACTATGTAGTCTCAAGGTGGCCTCGAACTCATGGTGATCCTCCTTCCTCTGCCTCCCAAGTACTGGGATTAAAGGCATGCGCCACCATGCCCGGCTGCTTCTGTTCTTTTTAAATCAGTTTCAAGCAATCTGGGCATTTTGTTAGTATTATTTTGTATTTATAATTTGGCAGAGAATTGACATGTTACAATACAAGATTTCCTATCTACAAATACAGAATAACACCTTTTAAAATATCTTATAACAGCTATGTTTATAAGATCCTAGACATGTTATGAGACTTATTTATGTTTTGTTTTGTTTGTTTTTTTTTTCTTTTTTTCAAGGTAAGGTCTTGCTCTAACCCAGGCTGATCTGGAATTCACTATGTAGTCTCAGGGTGGCCTTGAACTCACAGCAGTCCTCCTACCTTGGCATCCCAAGTGCTGGGATTAAAGGCGTGCCCCACCATGCCCGGCTCATGGTCATTTTTTGATATTTTAATTCATATCTCTTTTAAAATTCCATTTATAACTGATAGTGTATAAGAAATAAATTGATATTTACAATCTTAATTTTCATATGAAACTTCACTGGATTTCCTTGAGTATTGAATAAAAATTGTGTCTTATTCTGGGAGCTTACAATTTTGACTTCAATATTTAGTCTTTCAATTAAGTGCTGAATAATCTGTCCTGTGCTTGGTGGAATGATTATACTTTTTTCTCTTAAATATTTTTTATTTTATTTATTTGACAGAGAGAGAGGCAGGTAGAAAAAGAGAATGGGCCGGGCCTGGTGGCGCACGCCTTTGACCCCAGTACTCGGGAGGCAGAGGTAGGAGGATTGCCATCAGTTCGAGGCCACCCTGAGACTACATAGTGAATTCCAGGTCAGCCTGTGCTAGAGTGAGATCCTACCTCAACCCCCGCCCCCCCCCCCAAAAAAAAGAGAGAGAATAGGTGTGCCAGGGCCTCTGGCCACTGCATATGAACTCCAGACGCTTGTGCCCTCTTCTGCATCTGGCTTACGTAAGTACTGGGGAATTGAACCTGGGTCCTTAGGTTTTGGAGGCAAGTGCCTTAATCACTAAGCCATCTCTCCAGCCCCAGTTTTTCTCTTTTAATGTGGTAAATAATATAGATTTTTATGTTGGAAAATCAACTTTAAATTCTTGTAGAATGGACATCAAAATTAAAAGAGAGACTGATTGAGAGGGGGAGGAGATATGATGGAGTGTGGAGTTTCAAAGGGGAAAGTGGGGGAGGGAGGGAAGGAAGTACCATGGGATATTGTTTACAATTAAGAAAGTTGTCAATAAGAAAATGAAAATCTTTTAGAATAAGTATGTTAATATTTTGTATATTGCTAATTGCTAAAATTTTTTTCTATCACTGTGAGATTGGTCTGTGATTTTCCTTTTCCTATCATCTTTGTTAGATTTTGTTATTTATAATTTGAACTGGTGAGTTTTTTCCTTTTTTCACCTCAGTAAGAGTTTGTATAAGACTGCATTATTCAGCCAGGCATGATGGCATATGCCCGTAATCCCAGCACACAGAAGGGTGAAGTAGAAGGATCACGTGTTTGGTATTTGGGGCCCCTAAACTGTAGTTTACAAGCCCACCTGTAAACTGCTGCTTTCCAGCACAGCACCCTTGGGATTTTCGGAACCATACTGGTACCACTTGTACTTTGAGCTGTAGTTTAAAAACTTTTTTGTCATATGCGGGGCTTTGTGTTTTTTTGGGGGGGGGATTTTTTAAATTGTTATTTACTTATTTGAGAGAGAGAGGGAAAGAGAGAGAAGGAGAATGGGTGTCTGGGGAGTGAAGTTTCAAAGGGGAAAGTGGGGGGAGGGAGGGAAGTGCCATGGGATATTGTCTACAATTAAATAAGTTGTCAATCAAAAAACTAAAAAATAAAATGAAAAAAGAGAAAGAAATGTGTGTTTAGAGTCTGGAGAGATGGCTCAGAAATTAAAGGTGCTTACTTGGAAAGCCTATTGGCCTGGTTTCAATTCCATAAGTATCTGGAATTCCATTTGCATCAGCTAGAGATTCTGGCACGCCCATACAAACACACGTGCAAATAAAGAATGAATAAAAAGAAGTCTGTGTATAAGCTTCAAAGCTCCAACTTGAATAGGAAACAAGAATTTTAGAAGTCATTCTCTTTCTGCATTTATAATTATTTCCATGTTAAAGGTTTGACATTTATTATATTTGACTATTGCTCTTTTTTTTTCCCCTCTCAATATTTTTTTCAATCATAGTAAATTATTTAAGCCAGTTTTGAAACAAAAGCTTAGTGGAGCATCATAATTTTAGCTAATTCAGGTTTGTGTGTTCTGTATACTCAGAACAGACATGATAGCTCTTGGCCTTTCTAGTTGAAGATGACAATACTGATAACATTCTTGATAACCCTGAAGGTGGGATGAATCCAAATCCTGCTTTCATGGTACATTGTGTCTTTGCTAGCAAGTAAACTCTTAACTCCAGCAAACTAGTAGACAACATTGCTTTTTCTTTTCCAAGTTGAAGCTGAGAAGTCTGGAGCCGCAGAGCCTGAAGTCGGATGTTGTAACGGTTCTACCCACGTTGAGTCCCATCATGATTCTACTCACATTTCTCTGCAAGGAGAAAACCAGGCATCTGTCAGTCATTGCCTCCCAGATGCTTCTACAATTACTGAAGAAGGCTTATTTAGCCAAAAGAGTTTCCTTGTTTTGGGTTTTAGTGATGAAAATGAGTATAATATTGCAAGCATCATAAGAGAACACGCTGGAAAGATTGTGTCCCTTCCCAGCAGAGTTGTTGCCGATTACGCTGTGGTTCCACTGCTGGGGTGTAAAGTAGAAGCAACAGTAGGAGAAGTTGTCACAAATGCATGGCTGGTAAGCAAGGACTTGGGTACTGAAATACATTATTGAAGGACATGTGACTCTCAAGGGTCTTAATGTTTATTTTTTAGGCAGTTCAGTTTGCCTAAATAGGCATTTGGGTTTGAGCAGTGTCTAGGCTCTGCTTTTAGAAAGGGAAATGTTTCATATAGGAATGTACAAGCTTGGTCTTCATCCTGTCCTAGGGGAATTATCATCATATGCCACAGCAGAGACATGCCATGTGAGGAGGTGGCTGTGGTCTTCTCGTCTAACACTTTATCTATCCTTACAACCAAAGTAGGACATACTTTTTTAACTTCTCAGTAATGAAGAGAAAAAAAAATATTATTGAAAGAAATGCAGTTTAAAGCAACTTTCAGTTGCTGTAATAATACATCTTTTAATATCCATGTGTAAGATTGACAGTCATGTATTCATCATTTGAAATGTTTTAAGGAGTATACTGAAGTTGTATAAAAGTAAAATGTAAGCTGGGCATGGTGGCGCATGCCTTTAATCCCAGCACTCGGGAGGCAGAGGTAGGAGGATCGCCATGAGTTCGAGGCCACCCTGGGACTACGTAGTTAATTCCAGGTCAGCCTGGACCAGACTGAAACCCTACCTCAAAAAACAAAACAAACAAAAAAAAGTAAAATGTCTTCATTGAAACTAAAATTGCTGCTATTGTAACTTAATCTAGTCTTATTTCTTATTTTATAGTGGTCTTAATGTTTTTCTTGTTTTTGAAAGGTTACTTGTATAGACCATAAGACGTTAATTGATCCAAAGTCAAATCCTCTCTTCACACCAGTTCCAGTTATGGCAGGAGTGACTCCTTTGGAAGACTGTGTTATTTCATTCAGCCAGTGTGTTGGAGCAGAAAAAGAGTCCTTGGTTTTCTTAGCGAATCAGCTTGGAGCAAGGTATGCAGTATTAGTGTGCCACGGTGCACTGCTTCACCTTGCGGTGCTGGGTAGTGAATCTAGAGCTTTGCACATGCTGGATGAGCACTCCACTGCTCTACCCCTTCCTGCAGTGTAATTCATTTGTTTTGGAATTATTGGAAAGGGTTAAAAGTAGATCTTGGCCAGTATTTTTGTTGTCTTTGGGAGCTCAGGGCAGCAGAGGGTTTTTAGAAGACAGGCGTTAGTTAGCCTTTCAGTGGCTGCTCACCAAGAAAGGACTAACTAATGTGGGTACGTAGGCTGTGAATGAATTTTGCTTGTCTAGGACCTTTCTGTGTACTAAGAATGGTGTTTTCATTAGTCTACATTCATTGCTTCTCTTGTTTTCAGCCAAAAATAGAAGCAGTGAATATTTTGACAGAGAAGGAGTTTGCTGGGTGTGGTGGCGCCTGCCTTTAATCCCTGCATTTGGGAGGAGAGATAGGAAGATTGCTGTGAGGCCACCCTCTGAGGCTACATAGTGCATTCCAGGTCAACCTGGGCTAGAGCAAGACCGTACCTCAAGCCCCCCCCCCCCAAAAAAAAAGAGAAGTAGAAAAGTGTGAACACTGTATTGTCACAGTTTAAAACAATATTGAAAAAACTAAAAAGATATATCAACTGAAATGACTCTTGGTTCAAAGAATACATGAAAATCACTTTCAAACCTGGAAGTATTTACTAACCCAGTAATAATAAGCAGCCTGGCACCCAGGCTTTCATCTCAAAATACTGTTTCCCATGAAAAAAAGTAGAGGTTGAGGTTTAGGGAGATGACTCAGTTGTTAAAGGCACTTGCTACCAAAGCCTGCAGGCCTGGGTTCAGTTCTCCAATGCCCACATAAAGCCAGATGCACAAAGTGGCACATGTGTTTGGAGTTTGTTTGCAGCAGCAAGAGGCCCTGGCGTGTCCATTCTCTCTCTTTCCTTGGAACTGAATGAATGAAGAGCTTGAATAAATTCCAGATCTGGGGAGGAGTAAATCTGAACATGTTGTCAGGTCAGATAGCCAAGGACATTATCAAAGACTATTAAGGATAATGGTGTCAAAAGTACCTCCGCTGGCCAAGGAGAGGAATATTTAACTGCTGTTAAAGGTTAAAGGACAATGCATTGGTCCACTCACATCAAATGAAGTCATACTTCATCATAAGTACTGAAGAAGTTAAAGTGACCGGTCACGTGAAAGATGATAAGGAGCAATCTGCACTATTGTACTGTGTGCAGACACATACTATAGTCCCAGCATTTGGGAAATTGAGGCAGCAGAATGAGGTCAAGACCATCTTGGGCTATGGAGCAAGACCTTACCTATTTTTGAGATGGGGTTTCATGTAGCCCAGGCTGGTTTTGAACTCAGTGTATATTGTGAAAGCTGGCAAAAGGAAAGGACCAACTGTTCTTTAAGTCTGCTTCAGCTCCATGTCAGTAGACTAGCTTCAGTTCCAGGCTATAGAGGTGTTCCAGCAAATAAAACCATAGGATTATAAAGATTATAGTCATTGAACATCAATTAAATCATCCACTCAAGAGACAACCGGACAGTGCCTCTCCATGAAGACTACATCCCCACCCTGAGTACTCAGTAACCCACTGACCATTGATTTGCAAGATAACAGCAGAATTCAGATGTTATATTTTACAAAATTGAAATTACAGAAAATAATAACAAACACGATGATAGATTCCACTGGGTCTGAGAAAAGCTCAGTAAAGTGGCTGTGCACATAAGTCAGAGGCCTTCTTGCAAAGAGGCAGTGGAAGAACTATGGGGAAGAGAAAAAAGGCAAGTGTAACATGAAACTTAGAGTTACAGAAAACTTGTAAAATGCCTCTGAGGGAAATAAAGTATGAAGTTGATCCTCCAGCCAAGGTATACATGTTCTTGTAAATAAAGACTGAAAATCAACGTTTCTATTAGCTTCTGTGTTCATATATAAGTTTAACATAATTCCAATAAAACATGTAATAGATTTCCAAGATCCCTTGTAGACACACTATACCACAGAAGCCTATATATACATTTTTCACTCCCTGTTCTCACATACTGTAATGTTACGCTTCTAAATTAGGTTCTGTAAAAGATTAACAGCAGCCAAGAAAATGGCACGGTTACAACAGATACAGTTATAGAAGTTATGTGACTGGTCCTCTCCTGTGAATGGGCAGGCAGCCGCACAGCAGATGGTCTGAGAACTGACATGAGTTAGCAATGGTCAAGTCTATGTGTCGTGTGGACCAAGGGATGATTCAGGTCCTGGTTGGGACGGAGCAACAGTGTGGGGTTTCACTATGCTATTCAGAATGATGTGCAGGGCACACTATTTAGGCATTGCTTATTTCTGGAATTTTCCATGTACTATTTGTTGGTACCAGTTGAACAGGTAATCACAACTGGATAATGGAGAGCTATTGTACCAACATTTTTTTTTTAAGAGGAGGGCACCAAGCAAAGTAATTCTCAAGTTCATATGCAAAGATTAGCAAGCAGGAAAATCATAAAAATTCTGAAGTACTGTAGTCGAAGCCAGTCCTAAGAGTTATGAAACTATTTTGTAAAACTTCACTAAATGCCAGTGAAGTTAAGAGTGGCAGAAATGTCAGTGGATGAACAGCAAGTCAAGCATTCGACCCAATGCAGGCAGCAGTTTTATTTATGATAAAAGCAACATTTCAAGTTACAAGGAAGAGCTGACTTATTCAATAACTAGCAGTCAAAGTTGGAAGTCATATTTTATATAAAAAATAGGTACTCAGTGGATTAGTAGGTTAGGATTTAAGATCCAGAAGTCAGAAAAGAGCAGATGCCATTTCTGTCTCGTGTTGTGCTGCAGGTGTCCTTTCTTCTGTGTGATGTCCTTGGTCATTGAGCAAGTCACTCACTCTCCCTGGTCTCCGATGTCTGTAAATACTGAGATTATATGTGAAAATGCTTTGGGAAGATACAGTGGGTAAAAAGATAGTATTATTTATACACTTTGTTCCTTTAGTTGTTCATTGTCTCCTTTTGGAAGAAAAGGAACTAATTCTATCCTTTTTTTGGAGGTAATTTTTCTATCCTTTGAAAAGTTAATTTGCTTGTGCTTTCATGAAAAGTTTTGTTTTCTGACAGCACGTATTGTCCTAGAGCAAGCACTTGGAAAGAGACTCTTAATCACTGTATCTGTTCTTGAAGTTGCAAAGCTACCCTCACTGCTGTAAAAGAACTTTGTTCTTAGGTTGCTGGCTAATTATACATGTCACCATTTGTTCTTTACATGCAAATTGTAGTGTTCAAGAATTCTTCGTTCGCAAGGCTAATGTAAAGAAAAGTATGCTCGCCAGCACACATCTCATAGTGAAAGAGCCAGTTGGTTCTAAATATGAAGCTGCCAAGAAGTGGAATTTGCCGGCAGTCACTGCAGCATGGCTGTTAGAAACTGCTCGAATGGGAAAGAAAGCAGATGAAAACCATTTTCTGGTTGAAAATTCACTTAAGGAAGGTTAGTACTTTTATGTATTTTACAACTTAAGGCTTCTGGGGTATAGATGTTTCAGAAGTGTGCGCATGCACGCGTCTGTGTGTATGTAGCAGGGTGGAAGGTGCACCATAAGTGTAGGGCCAGAGGAGAATGTTGGGTGTGTGTGTGTGTGTGTGTGTGTGTGTTTTGCAGGGTGGGTGGTGTAGGCACAAGTGCAGAGACCAGAGGAGAATGTCAGGTGTATGTCAGGTGTCATTTTTTCGCTCATCTACATGCTTCCCTGAGGTAGAGTCTCTCTCTGAATCTAGAATTGCCATTTTTCTTTTTCTTTATTTTTAATACTTTAAAATTTTTTTATTTGTTTGAGAGAGCGAGAAAGAGAGCGGGAGAGAGAATGGGCATCCAGCTGCTGTAATCAAACTCCAGACGCATGTGCTACCTTGTACATCTGGCTTATGTGGGTCCTTTGGCTTTGTAGGCAGGCACCTTAACCGCTAAGCCATCTCTCAGCCCAAATTGCCATTTTTCATTCAATACTGGCGACAGCAAGCCCCATTGAATCTCTGGTCTCCACTTCCCATAGGACTGGGGTTAGGAGTATATGTGGCAATGCCCAGATGTTTACATGGTTGCTGGGGAATCAGGCCCTCCTGCTTATGCAGCAAGCATTCTTGACTGTTGAGCCATTTCCCTGGCACTCCAAAACTTGTTTTCAGAAAAGATAATTTAGGCTGTTCTCCTTAGCAACCAGCTGTGGAGAGATAGGCGCTGGCCAGCTAAATAAAGACTCTTTGTTGTTGTTGTTGTTATTGTTTTGTTTTTTGGTTTTTCGAGGTAAGGTCTCTGGCCCAGGCTGACCTGGAATTCACTATGTAGTCTCAGGGTGGCCTCAAACTCACGGCAATCTTCCTACCTCTGCTTCCCGAGTGCTGGGATTAAAGGCGTGTGCCACCATGCACTGCAAAACTCTCCTTTTAAATTAAAAAAAGAAAAGGTAATTTATTTCTGCTTGTCACAGTGGGTGCAGTAAGCTACTGTTGGGCATTCACCATTAGGTGACCATATAAATGTGTTTCAAGCACAAACGCTACTGTGTATAGTACTATCCTCTGTAAGTGCTGATAGCCAGTGGATATAAAATAATACACATGCTTGGCATAGTGGTGCATGCCTTTAATCCCAGTAGAGATAGAAGGATTGCCATTAGTTTAAGGCCAGGCTGGGGCTACAAAGTGAGGTTGAGGTCAGACTGGGCTAAAGTGAAACCCTGATTCAGAAAAAAAATATTTGCAAAATAGTACATGAACATTCAGGTTCTCAGTGTTGAAGTCTTAAGGTGTGAGCTGGCATCCCACTTACCATAGCACACCACGTAATTAATGTGCTCTTGCCTGCCTTTCTGGACTTCTGTGCATTTCCTCAATATTGCCTTTGTCTTTCCCTACCTAATGTTTTGCTTTACCCTCTTGAGGTTCTCACCCCAGTAAAAAAAAAAAAAAGCCAGTTTGTCTTTTTGTTTCTGCTAAACCATAAGCCTTCTAAGGGCAAGGACTGTGCATGTCTTGTGATTTGTGTTTTCATTGTCTAGCAATGGGGCTGACATGGAACAGCCGTATACGGCATTTATGTTCAGTGTTGAAAACTGCTGAGAGCAGAGGTACAAGTCAACTGTAGGCAGTGGTCTTCTTGGGCAACTGAAGCAAGCCAGCAGCTTGGGGGTACCACAGAGCTATTATTTATATTTGTTACCTATAACTTTATGCCTGAGGCAAAAATGAGTTTAGATAATGTGCTAGTCAGCTTGGATGAGCTTCCAGGCCAGGCAGAGATTATGGGAGTAACCAGATTTACTGAAGCTTACAGATGCAGGGGGGAGTTCATAATAGCAGAGGCTGGTCCCCTTTTCACAGGTCCACACAGAGAAAAATGCTACCCACCACCAGTACCATAAACAAGCACACTGCAGGAACCTGGTAGCTGCTCAGTCCATGTGGCTGGATGCCTCAGCAGTCCCAACCCAGCACTGAAGGCTTCCTGGAAAGCCACTGGTCTTCCATCCACACTGGAAGGCAGCAAGCAGCACTGGCAGCCAGGTTGGAGGAAGGATTCTTTTCTCTTAGAACTTCCTTAGAAACCTCCCCCCCCCCTCCTGGAGGGCCACCCACTCTGGAGGAAGGACTTCCTCCTTTAGTTAATCCTTCCTGGAAGCAACCTCAGAGACCCAAGTTAATATGCTTGTCTAACTCAACATTATTTTTTTCTCAAAAACACCCAGTACTTAGCTTTACACTCTTCACAATATGTTCATTAGGAGCAACTTGACTGCTGTGTCAGACCAGAGTTCAACAACATACTTTTTTTTTTTTTTTTTTGAGACAGGATCTCATTCTAGCTCAGGCTGACCTAGAACTCACTCTGTAGCTTCAGGCTGGCCTCAAACTCATGGTGACCCTCCTACTGCCTCCCAAGTGCTGGGACTAAAGGCGTGCACCACCATGCCCCTCTCAGCTTTTTTTTTTTTTTTTTTGTTGTTTTTTGAGGTAGGGTCTTTCGCTCTAGCCAACGCTGACCTGGAATTCACTATGTAGTCTCAGAGTGGCCTTGAATTCATGGTGATCATCCTGCCTCTGCCTCCCTAGTACTGGGATTAAAGGCATGAGTCCTCACACTTGGCTTCAACATACATTTTATTTTTATTTATTTTTTTTTTTGTTTTGTTTTTCGAGGTAGGGTCTCACTCTAGTCCAGGCTGACCTGGAATTAACTATGTAGTCTCAGGGTGGCCTCGAACTCTCGGCGGTCCTCCTAGCTCTGCCTTCCGAGTGCTAGGATTAAAGGCGTGCGCCACCATGCCCGGCTTCAACATACATTTTAATACATCATCTGGAAGTAGGGTTTGGTGGCACAGATCTATATGATCTCATCACTTGGGAGCTTGAGACTGGAGTATTGCTTAAGTTATATAATGAGATCTTTATCAAGAAATGAACCAGGGCTGGAGGGATGGCTCAGTTGTTAAAGACACTTGCTGTTTACAAAGCCTGGTGAACTGGGTTTGATTCTGGGTAAAGGCAGATGCACAAAGTGGCACATGTGTCTGGAATTCATTTGCAGGAGGCCCTGGTATCCCCATTCTCATTTTATCTCTGTCTCTCCTTCCTTTCCAAATAAATTAATAATAATAAAAACCAACATGTTCTACTTGGTTCATTTCTTAGAAAGTAGGAATATAGCTTTATGGTTTAAAGTGTACCAAGATTTAATATGGAAACTGTTAAGATTTGAAAATATCACTTACTGTGCCTTGTTAGAGAAAAAAGCAGATATCACTGGCTCATATTCATTTCTTTTCATTTTAAATCTATAGAACAGAGTTTAGAAACCACAATAACCAATGGAATCAATGTAAATCCAGATTCTCCAGTGACCTCTGACACAAACATAGAAATTCACAGGAAGACAGTGGTTACACCCTTGGACATGAACCGCTTTCAGAGTAAAGCTTTCCATGCTGTGATCTTACAGCACAGTGGGCAGACTTCAGCCTCCCCGGCAGCAAAACAGCCACTTCAGAAGGAGCCCTCCTTGCATCTGGACACACCATCAAAATTTCTGTCCAAGGACAGGCTCTTCAAGCCCTCCTTTGATGTGACGGTAAGGTGAAGGAAATAGTATTAGTGGTGTTAGAGTTTGTAAAGTTACAGCCCCAAATTCTGCATTACTCCCACAATCTGTAGCCATAAGATTTCCAGATGTTGGCAAGTAGGTTGATATGTACACCTAGGACTGAGATAATATGAAGTATGAAGTTAGAATCTCTGGGTTCAAGTCCTAGATGTGATATGAACTGTGTGGCTCTAGGCAGATGATGCAACCTGTCTGAGCATCACTTTCCCCTTTCAGAGAATGTGAATAATACTAATACTGTAGACAGCTTCACATTGCTGGTACAAATATCCAACGAAACACAGTTTATGGGAGGAACGAGTTTATTTCAAGTTTACAGATCCAAGGGAAGTTCCATCAATGGCAGAAGAAGCTGGCTCGCATTCATAAATCCAAACACAGAAAGCACCAGCAACCAGCAAACACTGAAAAGCAGCATACACAAAACTGGCAGCGAGCAGCAGGGATCCCACCAGAGCTCACACTGCTCTTTTACACCCTTGGGCTGGAATCAGATCTGCCCCTAGTGACACCACCTCCAGCCAGGCAGCTAGAGATCCAAGTTACAAATTGTAATAAAGTACCTGTGTCTATGGGCAACGTGCATTCAAACCACAACTAGCTCCAAGACCTCCCAGGTTTACTTTAAGGAGCAAATGAAATAGTATGATGAAATGGTTAGATAAGATACATGTACATGTTGCTACTCTTTTGATACAGCTGCACCTAGGGAGGTGGGGCAATGGCTCAGTGGTTAAAGGTGCTTGCTTACAATTGCACCTGAGGCTTGCTTGCTGAAGATGTTCATACTACGTGTCACCTTACTTTCTAGTCGCTTCTTAGGGGAGATGAGTTAAGTCTGTTTCTGTGTTTGATCTGAGCAGCATGATCTGGTTTCTTTTCTGAAAACTTGATTTGCAAATCAAAGGCTAATATATTTTTTGAACTTTTTTTGAAAATATTTATTTATTTATTTATTTATTTATTTAGAGAGAGAGAAGCAGAGACAGAGAAAATGGGCACACCAGGGTCTCTAGCTGTTGCAGACAAACTGCAACCGCATGCACTACCTTGTACATCTGGCTTATGTGGGTGCTGAATCGAACCTAGGTCCTTTGGCTTTGCAGGCAAGCACCTTAACCACTAAGCCATCTCTCCAGCCCCAAAGGCTAATATAAATACAACTTTTTCAAATGATTTTCTTGTTTCCCAAAGATGATTTTCTTTACTTTTCCTTTAAAAAGCTTTTGGCCTGCCAAGAAGCCATTGCTTATATCTGTCAGTGAGACATTCATTCCCCTGTTGGCATTTTGCTGATAGGGTCTTAAGTCGCATTTTGGCTGGGCCTAGTAGTGCAGTCTGTTATCACAGTTTTTTGGAAGGCTAAGGCAGGAAAGTTCTAAGTCCAAGGCATGTGTGAATTATACAGTGAATTCAAGGCCAGCTTGGGCAAATTAGTGAGATCCTGCCTCAAAACAAAAAAGAAGCTGGGCGTGGTGGTGCACATCTTTAATCCCAGCATTCGGAGGCAGAGGTAGGAGAATCGCCATGAGTTCAAGGCCACCCTAAGAATACAGAGTGAATTCCAGGTCAGCCTGGGCTAGAGTGAAACCCTACCTCGAAAAACCAAAAAAAAAGAAGAAGGCGGCTAGGGTTATAGTTGAATGGTATAGTGTTTGCCAAATATACATGAGAGGGCACTAGGTTTAATCCTCAGTACCACAGAGGAGAAACAAAATTGCTGGTATGCTCTGGGGCAAATTGTTTACCTTCAGAGAGTAAATATTAGTGATAGCTAGGGCAGTTTTCTTCAGCCTAATTTTTACCTTTAATATTGTAACTAGCTCAGTCTTGGGGTTGGGTGGATGGCTCACTGGATTAAATGCTTGCCATGCAAACATGAGTACCTGACTTTGGATCCTCAGAACCCACGTAAGCCAGGCTATAGCCAGTCTCTGTGATACCAGTTTGTGCCTACAGTAAGATGGAGGCAGAGATAGGAGACTTTCCCCAGAAACTTGTGGTGCAGCTAGCCTGGTGAATGCAGCAGTAAGTGAGAGACCCTGCCCCAACCAACAGGAATGAGAAGACAAGTACCTGAGGTTGTCCCATGATTTCCACACATGGGCTGTGGCATGTACATGCCTGCATTCACCCATGAACACACACACACACATCCACAGGTTTCTTCTCAAATCTCTTCTGAAGTAATAGGTTGTACTGCAATTAACCCATAAGATTATTTGTATTAAGAAATAAGTCAGGTGTGGTGGCGCACACCTTAATCCCAGCACTTGGGAGGCAGAGGTAGGAGCATTGTTGTGAGTTCGAGGCCAGCCTGACACTACATGGTGAATTCCAGGTTAGCCTGGGCTTGAATGAAACCCTACCTCAAAAAACCAAAAAGAAAAAAACGGTCTATTAAGAAATAGAGGAAAGGCTGGGGAGATGGCTCAGCAGTTAGTTACTTGATTGCAGGGCCTGCCAGCCTGGGAGTCAGTCCTCAAATAACTACATAAAGCTAGGGCAGATGTTCATTTGCAGCAGTAAAGGACACATTGGACACCCGTACACATGCAGATAAATAAGAAATGGGAGAAAATCACTGTCCTGGCACCTGGCAGGTTTGGAATCAGGACTCTCTGCCTCATGCTGTTTTGTGTTTTGTTTTTATTTTTTGAGGTAGGATTTCACTCTAGCCCTTGCTGACCTGGAATTCACTATGTAGTCTCAGGGTGGCCTCGAACTCATGTTGTTTTTAACAGGCTATCCTGCTTGGTCTTAATTGTTGCTATCATGGAGTGAGTCCAGGCAACCTTTAAAGTCTCACAGTTCATAGACCCTTTGAATAGTAAGTGAGATAATATTGCTAGCTAGAAAATAGTCAAAGTATTTCTAGTCATTCTTTTATCTATTCCCTGCAGTTAAAGTTTTGGAGTTCTGAAATAATCTCAGTACAAAAAAGGCCACATTTAAGTATTTTATTGTTTACACTCACAGTTTATTTAGCAATTTACCCTTTTTTGGATGGATATACGTGTGTGTGTGTGTGTGTGTGTGTGTGTGTGTGTGTGTAAGAGATCTTCATATTAACATCGTTGGTTTGTCATACCGACAGAATATTTTATGTGGAATTATTTACCTATAGAAGGCCCCATGGATTGGTCACAAAATTGATCGCTTATTAGGCTTCAGAAACAAAACAGAAATCTATGTGATATAATTTTTTAGTAGACACACATGAGAAAAACAATATTTGGGCTTGATGGCACATGCTTGTAAACTCTCTGTATAGTGAGATCTTATCTCAAAAACAAAATGTATTGCTAAATGACACTTCAGTGTAACAGTTGGGAAACCATAGTGCGTGCATTGCTGTTACCATAGAACTGGTACTTCTCTCTCATTCATAGAGGTAACTCCTTCCTGCAGCTTTTTAGGGAATGAGGGGTGCACTAGTATTCCATGACAGATAATGTGAGGGTCAGAGAACAACTTATAGGGTGTCATCTTTGCTTTCCACCTTATTTGAGGCAGAGTCCCTTTTCACCGCAGCGGTCACCAGGCTAGCTGTCCTGTGAGCTTCTGGGTGATTGTCCTGTCTGCCTCCTTTCTTGCTCTAGGCGCTCTGGAAGTACAGACACTAGTGCTCCAGTGTCCAGCTTCACATGGGATCTGGGGAGCCAAACTCAGGTACTTAATGCTTGCACAGCAAGCTCTTTATCCCGGGAGCTGTTTGCCCAGTCTCCATCTGACTTCTTAGACTGTAGTTTATAATGCTTGTTTTTAGATTTTTAAAAAATATTTTATTTATTTGAGAGGAAGAGGGAGAGAGAATAGCTGTGACAGTTCCTCCAGCCATTGCAGACAAACTCCAGGTGCATGGGCCACCTTGTGCGTTTGGTTTTATGTGGGTACTGGGGAATTGAACCTGGGTCCTTAGGCTTTGCAGGCAAGTGCCTTAACTGCTAAGCCAGCTCTCCAGCCCAGATTTTTAAAAATTTGTTTAATATTTTATTTATTCATTTATTTTGAGAGAGAAGGAGAGAAAGAGGCAGATATCAAGAGGGAATGGGCACACCAGAGTCTCCAGCCACTGCAAATGAACTCCAGACACATGTGCCACCTTGCGCATGTGGCTTATGTGGGTACTGGGGAATTGAACCTGGGACCTTAGGCTTCGCAAACAAATGCCTTAACCACTAAGCCATCACTCCAGCCCTGTTTTTAAATAAGTGACATCATCATTCCTTTTTTGCATCTATTGTTTTTGTTTAGCCTTCATCTAGATTTGTCCAGGTTCTGTATAACTGTTGTTACAGCCTTTGTTCTAGCAGAAGGTAGAAAGTTATTTTGTCTTTTGCTTAGCAGCTATATGAATTTATTTACCTTTAAAGTCTCATGGTTTTACAAAGGTAAGTCTAGGTATTGCTGGATCTGATTTCCCCAGTAAGTGATAGACTTATAAATGTTTAGAATGTATTTATTTGTTTGTTTGTTTGTTTTTTTTTTTGAAGTAGGGTCTCCTTCTAGCCCAGGCGGACCTGGAATATAGTCTCAGGGTGGCCTTGAATTCATGGCCATCCTCTTATCTCTGTCTCCTGAGTGGTGGGATTAAAGGCATAGGCCACCATGCCTGGCTTAGAATTTATTTCTTTTCAAATTAAAAATGGAGGATGTGAGGTTGATCTGGCTGGCTAGGCAGGTGTCCCCTTCCTCCCTTACTGCTCCATGTATGTCACTACCGGTCGAAGAGGATAGGAAGTAGCTGTGTTCCCCTGCTAGAACCTCCAAACAAGCTCTCAAAGGAAAAATGGAGCTGTCAATCAGCTGAATTGGAAAATAGGTTGAAATGGACATGTAAATATCAATAGTACAAGGTTTTAGATACATTAAATTTGAGGTGCTTTTCCTTTTTCCCTCCTTACTTGACCTTTTCATGCTTTCTCTTCCTCCTTTCTTCCCCTTCCTCTTCTGTCCTCCCATGGTTCCCTGTCTCATGTACGCAGGATGCACTTGCAGCTTTGGAAACCCCAGGGTGTCCGAGTCAGAGGAAAAGGAAAGTGAGTTCACCACTCTCAGAAGTTGTTGTCAGAAACCTGAAACTTGCAGTGGCAAATAGCTCTCGAGATGCTGTGGCGCTCTCTGCCAGCCCGCACCTGAAGGATGCCCAAGTGGAGAAGGTAGCCTTGGTTCTCTTATAAAGTGGCAGTCTTGGCTACAGTGCTTCACAGAGTAGTTACGGGTCTGTTTCTTTTCTTTTCCCCTGTACAGGAAGAGACTCCAAAACCACTTCACAAAGTTGTGGTGTGTGTGAGTAAAAAGCTCACTAAGAAGCAGAGCGAGCTGAACGGGATTGCAGCCTCGTTGGGGGCAGATTACAGGTAGCTAGCTGTGCATCTTCCTGTTTGGTGATGGGCCAACCTAAAAGCTGTTTGTGCCTTTACAAGAAAACAGTGGTTTTACCTGTTGGTACATACTGTCCGTAAGATCACTAATTCTCATTTGACATATCTGAAAATACCCTCACATGAAACAATTCATTCTTATTTTTTACCCCTAACAATTTAGCCCCTTAACAATTCATTCTTAAATGTTTGTTTTCTTTTACATATTCAGCAGTTACTTATAAACCTGTTTTGTGTCACTGTTGTAGAAGGTTTGTATCCCTAATGGTCAGCAATTTAAAAGAATACTACCTGCAAGGAGATGACAGTTGAGTACTAACTATGTCTGGGACTGATGAATGTTTTTCAAGTTGCAGCCCTCCTATGAATAGTACTGACCATTCTGGCAGTCTTTCTAGATTAAGATGGCCTTTTAAAACCATTATAAAAAATATTTTTAGCTGGGCATGGTGGTGCATGTCTTTAATCCCAGCACTCAGGAGACAGAGGTAGGAGGATCACCATGAGCTCAAGGCCACCCTGAGACTACATAGTGAATTCCAGGTTGCCCTGGGCTGGAGTGAGACCCTACCTCAGAAAAACCAAAAAGAAAAAAAAAATTTTTTTAAATTGTATCTTCTTTAAGAAGATGGGTCTTGGGCTAGGGGTATATTTTAGTGGTAAGAGTGTTGGCCTAACTTGTACAAGGCAGTGGGCTCGATCTTTACCGCCACACTCAGGAATTAAATAAAATAAGTAAAGGAGGGAAACAGGAGCCCTGGAGAAAATATGAATGAATGAGTGAATCTCCCACTATAGCACCTTGGCTGGGCTCAGTGATCCTCACCCCTGACTCATTGTGAGTTCCATCCCATCCTGTTCTGGGATGGCTGCACTCTCTCAGCTGTCTGCAGTTCTTGCTATAGGCCACTTGTGTTCATCTGTCCATACACAGCAGTATGTGATTTTGCAGGCGGCAAGCTGTTTGGGAAACATGAATAGTTTCTTCTTCCCCTTTGGTAAGCTCAGTTTTCTATTTGATAAAGAAGTTAGGAGGGGGGCTGGAAAGACGGCGGTTAAGGTGTTTGCCTGCAAAGCCAAAGGACCTCGATTCGATGCCCCAGGACCCATGTAAGCCAGATGCCCAAAGGGCGCGTGCATCTGGAGTTCGTTTGTAGTGGCTGGAAGCCCTGGTGCACCCATTCTCTCTGTGTGTGTGTCTCTTACCCTCTCAAATAAATAAAAATAAAATATTTTTAAAAGAAGAAGGTAGGAGTATGTAAAACAAAGCATATCTGCAATAGTTTCATGAACCTTAGTGTTGAGCACATTATCTCTCTCACAGTAGCCTTATGGAGGATATGTATTTGTTAGAACTGAAAGCTTCCATGAGTATTGTTTTGATACAGACTTGATTATAAGATGTAAAATTCAGAAAAGAAAAAATTAATGACAATTATAAGATGTAAAATATCAGTCTCTTCAAGGTGAAAAACAGAATTTCTTGCTCAAACCCTAAACAGAATTTAACTGCTGAATTGTATTAAAGTTTGCATTGAAACTCTTCTTCAGACAAGTTTCTTAAACTTTGTACTTGATGAAAGAGAGGAGACTTTTAACATGCAGAGGCTACAATGTTTGTTTGTTGACTCCGTCTGTTTTCAAGTAGAGGTGCCTGAATGAAGATCTCATCAGATATTGTCTCCTGCTTTCACACAGCTATACAAATAGGCCAGCTATGTGCTCCACACAGCTGTCATATCCCATTGCATTACACATAGTAATGTCTATTAAAACTGAACAAAAAAGTGTTTATGTAAAAAAAAAAAAAAAAAAGACTAGATCCCATCTAATTACAAACCTTTGGTTTTTTTTTTGTTGTTGTTTTTTGTGGGGTTTTTTTGTTGTTGTTTTTTACTTTTGAGCCTATGTGATTTTCTTAGGAAATCAGAAAATCGTGCAGGATCTGAGATCCTGAAATTGAGTATGTGACTGTTCCCCAGAATTTCTAGCATCCACAACAGCAATAGCAACTCTTTAGCATATGATCACAGCTTTAAAAAAAAAATACTCATAAAGCCGGACGTGGTGGAGCACGCCTTTAATCCCAGCACTTGGGAGGCAGAGGTAGGAGGATTGCATGAATTTGAGGCCACCCTGAGACTACATAGTTAATTCCAGGTCAGCCTGGGCCAGAGTGAGACTCTACCTTGTAAAATCAAAAACAAACAAAAAAACTGCTCATGAGCTGAGAGAGAATGGGCACCCCAGGGCCGCCTCCCAGCCCTCCAATGCATTCTTAAATGTGTATTTTATATATATATATATTCAGCAGTTATTTATAAACCTGCTTTGTGTCACTCACTATTATAGGCTTGTATCCCCTCATGGTCAGCAATTTAAAAGAATATTATCTGCAAGGAGATGATAGCTGAGTACTGTGACTGGTACTTGCTGATAGAAAGCCCTGGCCTAGGGGCTGGAGAGATGGCTTAACAGTTAAGCGCTTGCTTGTGAAGCCTAAGGACTCTGGTTCTTAGGCTTCAAGGTTTGATTCCCCAGTACTCACACGTAAGTAAGCCAGATGCACAAAGTGGCACATGCATCTGGAGTTTGTTTGGAGTGGCTGGAGGCCCTAATGGGCCCATTCGCTCTCTCCCTCCCTCCCTCTTTCTGTCTGTCACTCTCAAATAAATAAATAAAAATAAACAAAAAATTTAAAAGAAGAAAGAAAGCACTGGTCTAGACCAAGGATTACTGATTTGATCATTTGTCCTTCTTAATGGCTAGAACAGCAGTGCTTCATTTACGTGCTGCTGTGGCTGCCTTGACTTAACAAGAGTCATTATAGAAGGGAAGGTTCTGCGGAGGCAAAGAGATTTACTATTTGACCATGGGTTTCTGTGAGAAGTAAATGAGCTGCTGGTAGAATACATAGTTTACAATGGGAAGTAGAGTGAGTGGGCAATGAGTAGTGACTGCCAACAACTGCAGGATAGAGTTGGGTGCTTGGCAACATTTTATTAATTTGAAAATGCTTTTATTGTTGAAAAATTCAGGAATCTATAAAGTATGATTAGGGGCTGGGGAAATGGTTCAGTGAATAAACTGATTACCATACAAATTGTAAGGACCAGAGCTGAGGAAATGGCATAGCAATTAAGGCGTTTGCCTACAAAGCCTGAGGACCCCAGCTTGATTCCCCAGGTCCCACGTAAGGCAGATGCACAAGGAGGTGCATGCATCTGGAGTTTGTTTGCAGTGGCTAGAGGCCCTGGCACACCCATTCTTTCTTTCTCTCTGCCTCTTCCTCTCCCTCTCTCTAAAATAAATAAATAAATTTTTAAAAAGGACCAGAGTTCAGATGTTCCAGTCCCAAGTAAATGCCAGGCTGAGTGATGGCTGCCTATAATCCCAGTGCTCAACTGATGGCGCTAGGATCCTTGAAGCGAGCTGGCTAGTCCTGGGTTCAGTGAGCTTCAATAAACAGGGTGGAGAGTGATTAAGGAAGACAACTGACATCAGCCTCTGGCCTCCACGCACACACACGTAAGCAGAGCTGGTCATTTCACTGTTCTTGCTTACTCTGGTTCCGTGAGTTTTGTGTAGTCAGAATAGTCTCTTCATTGTAAATAGTGATTGTCTTGAATTAACGTATTATTACTCCTAGTTACTCATTTTATGATATTTGGTTGTTTTAGGTGGAATTTTGATGAAACAGTGACTCATTTCATCTATCAAGGGCGGCCAAATGACAGTAATCGAGAGTATAAATCTGTAAAGGAGAAAGGAATACACATTGTTTCAGAACATTGGCTTTTAGAAGTAAGCAGGTCTTTTTCCTTGCTCTTCTCTGTTAATTGAAAATGTATGAAAACATTTCAGAGCCAAATCAAGTTTCAATATATGTAAACAAATTTGACAATCTTGGCTAACTGTAGTGACACATCATGGCAAAAAATAAAAAGTGAAAAAGTTTTCACCTTTGGCTGTGGAATGAAAGAGAGGGGATTAGTTTGAGATCCTGCAGTTCCCTTCTAGAACACACCCCCAAAGTTTCCTGCTAGGTGGGCTGGGGGACACTCAAGGCAAAAGCCAGCACTGCACATTTCTTTGGCATCAAAAACTTAAGATCTTTATTGTTTAAAATTTTAATGGAGGGCTGGAGAGATAGCTCAGGGGTTAAAGGTGCTTGCTTGCAAAGACTGACAGTCCAGGTTTGATTCCCAAGTACCCAGATAAAGCCAGATGTACAAAGCGACACATGCATTTGTAGTTTGTTTGCAGTGGCAAGATGCCTTGGCGTGCCCATTCTCATTCTCCTGCCAAATAAATAAAGGAAAAATTTTGGTGGATTCCCTGATTGTGATTCCTTTCACTCATTAGAAAGTTAAACAGTGAGAATTTTATCATGACTGAAGAGCAGGTATTCTCTGGAGTGTGATTGGCACTTACTAAGGATGGACTTTAGTGGATACAAGACTCAAGAAGTGAGAACAGTTTGCTATTTATACGATAGAGTTTTCACTGTGAACTGCCTTTTAAAGCATACCATTGTATTTCAGTGTGCTCGAGAGTATAAGCATCTTCCTGAATCTCTCTATCCCCACACTTATAATCCCAAAATGAGCCTGGATATCAGTGCAGTGCAAGATGGCAGACTCTGTAACAGTCAAGCTCCCTCAACAGTTCCTGCACCACAGGACAATGTGGTAGGCAATATAAAATGTACTCCTCCTTAGCTGAAGATATCATCATAGAATTCTATGAAACTTTATGCCGTGGCCTTGCTTTGAAAAAATTGTTTTTTTTTCTTTTCTTTTTTAATAGCCAGGTCATTTGCCTGTAGAAGAAAGTGATACAGAGAAGATAGACTCCAGTAATAAAGAGTCAGCACTGTCAGATGGAAATGGAAGGAGTGATTACAAAGGAGGTAATACATTTTATTTTACTTTTTGAGAGAGGTTTCCTGTTGGAGTTTTGCATATCTTTTATACTCTGTATCTATCGTCTAGGAAAGGTGACGTAGTCCATTGTGCAGTGGGACTTAAATTCAGTAGCCTGCCTCTTCTCACTTTTCTTCCCCTTCCTTCTTATTTTATTTTTTGAGAGGTTGCATAGCACAGGTTGGCCTTAACTCCTAGCTATAGGTAAAGTATTTTGAAAGCTGGAAAGATTTCTCAGTGGTTAATACACTTGCCTAGAAAGCCTAAGGACCCAGGTTAAATTCCCCAGTGCCCATGTAAAGCCAGATTCCTAAGGTGGCACATGAATCTGAAGTTCATCTTCTGGCTCTGGTGTACCCATTTCACTCTTTTTCTCTTTTGTACTCTCTCATGAATAAAGTATTTTGAATTAGAAAAAAACACTTCTATTAACAAATGTTACATAAGATGGAAAAAGGAAATGATCCTTCTTTCTAAATGCTAGCAAAGTGGGCTGGAGAGATGGCTTAGCAGTTAATGCACTTGCCAGCAAAGCCAAAGGACCCAACTTCGATTCCCAGCAACCCACGTAAGATAGATGCACAAAGTGGTGCATGCATCTGGAGTTCTTTTACAGTGGCCAGAGGCCGTGGTGTGCCCATTTTCTCCCCCTGATCCCTACACTTCTTTCTCTCTCAAATAAAATAAACTAATAAAATTTTAAATAGTGAGGACTGAGTCTATACTCAATTTGATATTTCATTCTAATCCTGAAATAATAACTGGTAAAGTTTTAAGTGATTTAAGGGTGAAACTTGTAGAATTTACAGAACTGAGTATTTTATATGTTTGTGTGATGTACTCTTATTCCAATAAAGACACATGGAATAAACCAGGGGTAGTGGCTCATAGCTTTATCATTATTGTTATTATTTTATATAAGAGAGAGAGGGAGAGAGAATGGGCATGCCAGGACCTCCAGCCACTGCAGACAAACTCCAGATGCATGTGCCACCTTGTGCATCTGGCTTATGTGGGTTGTGTGGGGACCTGGAGAATCAAACCAGGGTCCTTTGGCTTTGTAGGCAAGCGCCTTAACCACTAAGCCATCTCTCAGCCCGGCTCACACCTTTAATCCCAGCACTTGGGAGGCCAAGGCAGAAGGATTTCCATGAGTTCAGAGTCAGCCTTGGCTGTGGAGTTAAAGGTCAGCCTCCTGGTCTAGAGTGGGACCTTGACTTAAAAAACCAAAAATTGAGCCTGGTGTGGTGGTGGCAATCGGGAGGCAAAAGTAGGAAGATCGCCATGAGTTTGAGGCCACCCTGAGACTACATAGCTAATTCCAGTTCAGCCTGGACCAGAGTGAGACCCTACCTCCAAAAACCAAAACAAAAAAAAAATTGGCCGGGCATGGTGGCACAGGCCTTGAATCCCAGCACTGGGAGGCAGAGGTAGGAGGATCACTGAGTTTGAGGCTACCCTGAGAATACATAATGAATTCCAGGTCAGCCTGGACTAGAGTGAGATCCTACCTCAAAAAACCAAAAAAAAAAAGACAACCAAAAAATTGGTTATTTGGTTCAGTTTTGTTTTTTTAAGTGATTTTCAAGCATTTTAATCTGTGTATAGTGTTTTTAATGGAGTTTTAAAGGCTCAGCAGTCCTAGGAAGAGTCTCCTATCTTCCCAACATTCTTGGTTTCTTTTCTCTTTTTTCGAGATAGTGTCTCTCTGTAGCCCAGGCTGACCTGGAATTCACTATATAGTCTCAGGCTGGCCTTGAACTCAAAGCAATCTTCCTACCTCCACTTCCTCAGTACTGGGATTAAAAGCATGTGCCACCATGCCCAGCCCCG
The DNA here is from genome assembly GCA_036365145.1 of Orientallactaga sibirica. Taxonomy (NCBI): domain Eukaryota; kingdom Metazoa; phylum Chordata; class Mammalia; order Rodentia; family Dipodidae; genus Orientallactaga; species Orientallactaga sibirica. The sequence goes on along the minus strand of JAEOAD010000009.1, from coordinate 25,463,823 downwards.
ATGTTACTAGTTTCTTTTTTTTTTTTTTTTTTTTTTGTTTTTTTGTTTTTTGAGGTAGGGTCTCACTCTGGCTCAGGCTGACCTGGAATTAACTATGTATTCTCAGGGTGGCCTCGAACTCACGGCAATCCTCCTACCTCTGCTCCTGAGTGCTGGGATTAAAGGCATGCGCCACCACGCCCGGCTGTTACTAGTTTCTTATACATCCTTCGAGATAAATATAAACGAGCTAGACTGATAGCTCAGCTGGTAAAGCACTTAACTTATAAGCATACGGACCTGAGTTCAATTTCCAGTACCTACATTTAGCAAATAAATAAACATATAAATAGTTTCTCTTTCCTCATTGTTTTAAAAAAAATAGGAAGCCAGGCATGGTGTTGCACGCCTTAATCCCAGCACTCGGGAGGCAGAGGATCACCTCCAGTTTGAGGCCATCCTGAGAGTACATAGTAAATTTCAGGTTAGCCTGAACTAGAGTGAGGCCCTACCTTGGAAAAACCAAAAAAATAAGGAGAGAAAAGTGGCTGGGGGCTTTGTGGGTAAAGTAGTTGTTGCACAACCTGATTACTTGAGGATGATCCCAGACTCCCAGGTACAAGCCAGAAGCTCAAGGCCTTATGCTTCTTCCAAGTGCTTCCTCAGCTTTGCATAAACAGCCCTTGTGGTCAGGCTGCATCTTGTATATTTGTCGTCTTGCTACTGTAACAAATATTCAGTGAATGTCCAAGTCAGTAAGTTTGTATCCAGGGAGATTTGTGAGTGGGTGTGAGGAATAGTGAGATGTGCCTGAAATCCCAGTGCTCTAGAAAGAGGCTGTCCCTTTCATGGGTTGAAGGACAGCCTGACAACACAGTGAGGCCGTATCTTTGCAAACCAAAGTGGGACAAGAGAGATGGCTTAGCAGTTAAGGCCTTTGGCTGCAAAGCCTAAGGACCCAGGTGCAGTTCTCCAGTACACATGCAAGCCAGGTGCATAAGATGGAGCATGCTTCTGGAGTTTTTAGTGGCTAGGGGCCCTGGCATACCCATTTTATTTCTCTCTCTCTCTCTCTCAAATAAATAATTTAAAAAAAGAAAGAAAGAAAAGAAAAGAAAAAAACCAAAGCAGGGCGTGGAAAGAGGTTGATCTGGATTGGTTGCCTTATTTACAGCTCTGACACAGACCTTGGAGATGAGAGAGAACTTCCAGAAGCAGCTACAGGAGATAATGTCAGCAACCTGCATTGTGAAGCCGCCAGCGCCCAGGATGTGTCTGTCCAGGAGTGGTTGTAACAGCGCATCTTCAACCCCGGACAGTGTGCGCTCTGCGCGGAGTGGACGGAGCCGCGTCCTCGAGGCGCTGAGGTCTGTACTCACCAGGTGGCCAGAGAGAAAAGTGGCTTCTCCTTTAGGCACCTGCATTTTTGAGTTGGGCTTTTGATTATTAAATAAGCAATAAAGCATGTTTCAAATATGTAAGATAAATGAGGGTATCAAATAATAATATGCCTTGTATCCCATTATTTTCTGTTGATTGTGACTCTGCTGATATATGTTCCCCCTCCTTCCTTTGTTCCAAGTAGTTTTCTTCTTACTTGGAATTAGGAAGCTACACAGTAATTTGTCTCATTGCAACTAGAAACCTCATTGAGTGTGAAGTGTGATTAAGGTTTTTTATTGCCTCCCCTGAGATAAAAATGATTGTAAGATGCAGATTTCTTCATTTGAAGTAGATTCAGTGGGCAGATAATCCACATTAACACTAAGTAGTGAGTGCATATTTATCATCTCTTTGGAAGAGTTTTCCATATCTTTTGTGCTCTCCTAGGAAACTGTCTTCTAGGAAAGTTGATTGAAGTTCATTATGCCTCTCCTCCAAACAAGGTCTCATGATGCAACTCAGGCTGGCCTTCAATTCTCAATGTAACCAAGACTAACTATAGACTTAGGATCATTCTGCAGCTATCATGCTAGGCATGTGCATGGTGGTACACACCCATAATCCCAGCTTGTGAGATGTGGAGGTAGGAGGATCACAACTTCAAGATCATATTCAATTACGTAGCCAGGTTAAGGCCTAAGACCCAGAGGCTTCTAAACATTAACTATGTTTCCCTGACCTACAAAATTAAAAGAAAATATCATTTTTAAATGCAGCAGTTATTTCAGAACAAAAAAAATTTCATGACAATTGAATTTTCTCTTTAAAATTTTAAATATATAGACATTCAGTTTGAAAATGGCAAACCATTTTTTGGTGGGAGGAGTAATTAGCTGGACCTAGTAATGCTTGCCTGTAATCCCAGCATTCAGGAGGCAGAGGCAGGAAAAACTGGACTACTTAGTGAAGCCCCTATTTCAAAAGAAAAAGGAAAAAGAAGGGCCGGGCATGGTGGCACACACCTTTAATCTCAGCACTCAGGAGGCAGAGGTAGGAGGATGATTATGAATTCGAGGCTACCCTGAGACTTCATAGTGAATTCCAGGTCAGCCTGGGCTAGAGTGAGACTCTACCTTGAAAAACCAAAGAAAGAAAAGAGAGAGAAAGAAAAAAGAAGGGAGCGAGGTGTGGTGGCCTTTAATCCCAGCACTCGGGAGGCAGAGGTATGAGGATCACCATGAGTTTAAGGCCACCCTGAGAATACATAGTGAATTCCAGGTCAGCCTGAGCTAGAGTGAAATCCTACCTCGAAAAACCAGAAAAAAAAAAAAAGAACCCCCACAATGCATGACCCACATTCTCCATTGATGAGGGTCCCTTTGGAAGAGGGAGGACAATGGAGCCAATACTATGAATGTAAAATCAGAATAATATAAATAAATTGAAAAAAAAAAAAAGAAGGCTAGAAAATTCCCTGACTTCATTTGTTCAAGAAGTATTAATGCCTTCTGTGTGCCAGATGGTGAGCATGTAAGTTAAATCATAGCTTTCTGGTGTAACCGACAGATTTTATATACTGGGGTTATGGCTTGCTTTTTTAAAAATATTTTTATTTATTTTTGTTCACAGAGAAAGAATATGAGCCCATCAGGGCCTCTTGCCTATGAACTCTAGCCACATGCCCCACTCTGTGCATGTGGCTTAGTGTGCAGCTATCTTCCCCAGCAGCCTGTTAGGGCTGTTGATTTGAAATTCTCCTTTGTTCCATAGGCAGTCTCGGCAAGTGATTCCTGATATCAACACAGAGCCCTCCCAAAACGAACAGATCATTTGGGATGATCCAACAGCGAGGGAAGAAAGAGCAAGGCTTGCCAGCAATTTGCAGTGGCCCAGTTATCCTACACAGTACTCTGAGCGTCAGGTTGACATTCAGAAGCTGGAGGATTCGCCTTTTCAAGAGCCTCTGCATGAGTCAGTAATTCCTGAACAAGGTACGAGGAAGTTCTTTTTGTTCTATACATATGCTGACCTCTTAAGATACGCAAGCTAGCCAGGTGTGGCAGAGCACATCTTTAATCCCAGCACTTAGGAGGCAGATGCAGGAAGATCACTGTGAGTTCAAGGGCACCCTGAGAAGACATAGTGAATTTCAGCCTGTGCTAGAGTGAAACCCTACCTCGAAAAACCAAAAGAAAAAAAAAAAAAGATGTAGGGTGTGGTTCTCTGCATGGTACATGGAAATGAAAACCTTTGTCCAGAAATTAAAAACTGTTTTTGGTTTGTAAACTTGGAATGTACGATTCAAGTCCGTTTCACACTGCTGTTCCTTCCTCTGGGTCTGTTTTGCATTTGTGCGGGTAGTGCTTGGTTTTTTTTTTCCTGGAATCTCATTTTCCTTTAAGCCTTCTTTATTTTATTTTATTTTGTTTTGTTTTATTTTATTTTATTATTATTATTATTATTATTATTATTATTTGGATTTTTGAGGTAGAGTCTCACTCTAGCCCAGACTGACCTGGAATTCACAATGTAGTCTCAGGGTGGCCTCGAACACACGGTGATCCTCCTACCTCTGCTGGGATTAAAGGCACGTGCCACCATGCCCGGCATATACTTAAATTTGTTCTTTGGATTATATGATTTTATTCTGGGTTTCCCTATTTTTCCTTCCTTGAGCTCTTGTCCATGAAAACCAAATGCTTCTTGTCTTTTATTCTGCCCCCCCCCCATTGGGTGATTATTTCCCTGTGCTGGGTGATGTCTGGAGACTTGCTTTAATTTTATAAATTGAGGGTCATACTATAGTCATGAGAAGCTCACTAGTTAAAGAAAGGGTTGGAGAAACAATAGCTAAGTTGTTACTGGGATGGGGAGATGCCTCAGTGGTATAGGACCTGAGTTTGATCTCCAGAACCCACATAAAAAGCTGAGTGTGGCTGCACATCCACGTAACCCTAGTGCAGAGGATGGTTGAAAACAGGATACCTGGGGCTCTCTGTCAGCCTGCCTGAACAAAACATGGCAGCTTCTTTTACAATGAGAGACTCCATCTCAAAGAAGTCACCCAGAAGGGAGATGTCAGAAGACACCTGGCTTTCTCTAGCCTTTACACACATGTGCAAAGGGCACATGCATTTGTGTATACATGTGCATATATCACACAGTAATTAAATAAATATGAAGCTGGTTAATTGCATTTATTTATAAGCTCTAGAAATAGGCTGCTACTTTAGCATTTTTTTTTTAACTTTTTATTTTATCTTATTTTTTTGGAGAGAGACAGAGAGAGAGGAAGACAGAGATGGGCGCACCAGCAGTGTCTCAGCTGCTGCGAACGAAATCCAGATGTGTGCGCCCCCTTTGTGGCCAAGTGCAGCATTGCGCCATTGCATCACTTTGAATCTGGCTAAACGTGGGACCTGGAGATTGGAACCGCTGGAGATTGGAACCGGTGTTCTTCGGGTTAGGAGGCAGGCACCTTAACCCCTAAGCCATCTCTCCAGCCCTACTTTAGCATTTTTTAAAAGTTTTTAAATTTATTTATTTACAAGCAGAGAGAGAGAGAGAGAATAGGCTTGTCAAGGCCTCCTGCCACTACAAACGAACTCCATATGCATGCCATTTTGCACATCTGGCTTTATGTGGCTCCTGGAGAATCAAACCCAGGTCATTAGGCGTTGCAGGCAAATGCCTTAACTGCTGAGCCATCTCTCCAGCTTTATTATTATTTTTTATTTTTTAAAAGTTTTATTTATATGAGAGAGTCATAGAGGAAGAGAGAGAAAGAATGAGAATGGGAATGCCAGGGCCTCCAGCCACTGCAAATGAACTCCAGATGCATGCACCCCCTTGTGCATCTGGCTTGCGTGGGTCCTGGGGAATCAAATCAGGGTCCTTTGGCTTTGTAGGCAAACACCTTAATCGCTAAGCCATCCCTCCAGCTCCAGCTTTATTTTTGTTTTTCACATAGAGTCATAAACTGTAGCCCAAGCTGGTCTCAAAGCTGAACTTCCCCTGCCTCAGCCTCCTGAACTGCTAGGGATATAGGTAAACACCACCATGCCCCAGCCTACATATCCTTTTGCATTGCAGAGTTCATATTTCATTTTAGCCAAGATGGATGAAAATGTTTTCCAGAGTGTGTTCTTAGTTATATTTGGACACTGACACCACAGCATTTTCTTGCCCTCAGCTGTTTGTAGTCCTGGAAATGTGCATGTGGTTGAATCTCCAAAACATCAGCTCCCTGAAGAGGCAGAAACTCCAACAAAAGAGGACCACCTGATCCCTACACCTCAAGCCCCCAGCATTGCTTTCCCCCTGGCCAACCCACCTGTGGCTCCACAACCCATAGAAAAGGTTTGGTGATACTGGTGTGGTGCAAGATTTTGGGGCTCTGCGGGCGGGTGGAGGATCCCTCCAGACCAGTGAACACTAACCATTGGGTTCATTTCCAGTTCAACAAATAATTGAGAAAACCAAATCTGAAATGGGTAAAGTATGAATTATTAAGTTTATTTAGGAAGAAGTTGTGCATTATGAAGTTTATTGTAGGGGAAGTAAGATCCAGGGAGGAGGCTAGCTGAAGACTCAAAGAGTCCTCCTCCTTGCCTGGCTGGAAAGGGAGAGGAGAGAAAAAACTCAAGCACAGAGAAATCTGGGGTGAAAGGGCTCTGGAGGAGGCACATACACCCACACGTGGAAGGCAAAACATAAGAACCAGTAGATCCCCTTCAAATAAAAGACCAGAGAGGATTGAGAAGTAGTGAGGACTCAGATCAAAGAGAAGTCATACATGTAACAAATCAAGAAAGCACCCCAGCTGGGCATGGTGGCACACGCCTTTAATCCCAGCACTCGGGAGGCAGAGGGAGGAGTGTTGCCATGAGTTTGAGGCCACCCCTGAGAATACAGAGTGAATTCCAGGTCAGCCTGGGCTAGAGTGAAACCCTACTTCGGAGGGGGAGAGCACCCCAAAGCAAGACACATGTAGAAGGCAAGCAGGAAAATAGCCAGGTGAAAGGAAGTGTTCCCCTCAAGGGGACAAACAGACTTATACACTGCTGTTCAGGTGAAATCATGGGAAGAAAAAAAAAGGCTTACCTGGGGCTGAGAAGATGGTTTAGTGGTTAAAGTTCCTTATTTGCAAAGCTTGACAGCCTTGGTTCAGTTTCCCAGTACCCATGTAAAGCCAGAAGCACAAAGTGAGGCATGCATCTGGAGTTTAGTTACAGTAGTAGCAAGAGGCCCTAATGTGCCCATTCACACTCACTCTTTCTTGTTCTGTTTGCAAATAAATTAATAAAAATATTTTTTTAGCCAGGCATTGTGATGCACATCTTTAATCCCAGCACTTGAAAGGCCAAAGTAGGAGGATTGTTGTGAGTTCGAGCCAGCCTGAGATTGCATAGTGAATCAGTGAGAATACATAGTGGTCACCTTGGCTAGAATAAACCCTACCTCAAAAAAAGAAAAAGAAATTTATGTCTTGTCCACATGGTTAGGCTTCCTTGTATGGATCAGACTTCCAATTAGGGAGAGCCTTGTTATCAGACTGAGGAGTGTAAGGAGAGACCTGACCTGATGGTTAGTAGACTCGAGGGACTGACTCTGGGTTCCCTCCTTGGTGTGCTGAGCTGAGGAAGAGGTAGGAAGTTCTGCTGGGGAGTGTTGTTGGCAGCCATCTTAGATGAGACTGGATCAGACAGTTTACCAGAGCAGGCTGAGAGGCATCTCCTTGTCCTTGAGCCTGGACTTTTTTCCTGGCTGTTTATAAAAAACAATCTTGCACCTGTTTCTCCTTCACTGGGTGTACTGCTTTTGGATATTGCTGTTATAATAATTTAGAAGACTAAAATGCTACTGTAAAATAACTGTCCTTGATAGCATTTTCAGTATTGCTTTTTTCCAAAATAAAATTACTCCCTTACAGGTTGAAACTCTAGAGGAGACTCGCAAGGAGTTAAAAAAACAGTACATATTTCAGATGTCATCGCTGAACCCTCAGGAACGGATTGATTATTGCCACCTAATTGAAAAACTAGGTACCAGTATCTTACTTTAAAATGCCATTTTAATACCTTTATTTGTAATCTGATGCTATTATTTGTAATGTATAGGAATTGAGAAAAGAATGTGGGTAACTTATCTAAGCCTATACATTTTTATTTTTATCTTTTAATGTTTATTTGAGAGGGGCAGATAGGTGTGTCAAGGACTCCAGTCATTGCAGACAAACTCCAGACACATGCGCCACCTTGTACATCCAGCTTTACATGGGTACTGGGGAATCAAACCAGGGTCCTTAGGCATTGCAGGCAAGTGCCTTAACTGCTGAGTCATCTGTCTAGCCCTAAGCCTACATATTGAGTCAGCCTTAAAGGTTATGTTTTGTTTTGTTTTGGTTTTTCAAGGTAGGGTCTTACTTTAGTCCAGGCTGACCTGGACTCTGTATTCTCAGGGTGGCCTCAAACTCTCGGTGGTCCTCCTACCTCTGCCTCCTGAGTGCTGGGATTAAAGGCGTGCACCACCATGCCCAGATGAGTTTTTATTTTTTTAAGTTTTAAAAATATTTTCTATTTATGTATTTGAGAGAGAGAAATAGGCAGTCAGAGACAGAGAGGCATGGGGGTGTATGCCTGTAATCTCAGCATGCAGAAGGAAATCAAAGTCATTCTTACCTGCATAGGAAAGTTGAGGCCAGCCTGGACTGCATCAGACTCTTAAATACAGAGAGAACTCCTCTCAGAACATTTGCCGTATCCCTAGTTGTCAGGCTGTCCATCAAACCCTGACAATGACATACTGGAAGAGTGATTTGAAGTGTGTATAGCAGCACTGTCCAGTAGAAATAGGACAGGAGCCATGTGCTGTCACATGGCACTGTCTCGTAGCCACATGTGGGAAAGTAAAAAGAAACAAGGGAAATGTTTAACTTGGTACAAGATATAAGTAGTTTTATGCATAGTTTGCTGAAAGAAGAAAAGGAGTACAGTAACCAGTGCTTCTTTACCCCAGGTGGGGTGGTGATAGAGAAGCAGTGCTGTGACCCCAGCTGCACGCACATTGTCGTGGGGTATCCACTTCGCAATGAAAAGTACTTAGCCTGTGTGGCGGCCGGGAAGTGGGTGCTTCATCGCTCCTACCTGGAAGCATGCCGGACTGCTGGACACTTTGTGCAGGTATGTTATCATGTTCTTGTGCACACATGTTTAATCCCAAGGCGAGGGAGGCTGAGGTAAGAGGATTGGATCACCCGGAGTTTAAGGTCAGCGTAGGCTACAGACTGAGTTCTGGATCAGTCTGAACTAGAGTGAAACCCTACCTTCAAAAATAAAACAAAACAAAAAAAACCTAAAACAAAATCATTATCTTAAGAGATTCCATTTCATTCCCTGACCATGTGTACAGTCGAAATAGCTAACAATGTAGAGAGGTTAGAGTCAGATTCTTTTTTATTCACTTTTTTTTAAACTTAATTATTTGTTTTGGGTTTTGGTAGTGTCTTGCTCTAGCCTAGGCTAATGATCTAGTCACTGTCACTATGTAGTCTCAGGCTGGCCTCGAACTCAACAGTGATCCTCTTCTTCCTCCCAAGTGCTGGGATTAAAGGCATGTACCACCATGCCTGGCTTTTCTTTTCTTTTCTTTTTAAATATATTTTAAAATTTGTTTGCAAGCATAGACAGATAGAAGAGAATAGACACAGAGAATTGGCATGCCAAGGTCTCTAGCCACTGCAGACAAACTCCAGGTGCCTGGGCCACTTTCTGTATCTGGCTTTACATGGGTACTGGGGAATCAAACTCAGGTTGTTGGGCTCTGAGGGCAAGTGCCTTAACCACTGAGTTCTCTCTCCAGCCCTTGCTTTTCTTTCCCCTCCCTCCCTCCCTCCCTCCCTCCTTTTTTTTTAATTTTTTGTTTGTTTTTTTTGAGGTAGGGTCTCACTCTGGGCCAGGCTGACCTGGAATTTACTGTGTAGTCTCAGAGTGGCCATGAACTCATGGTGATCCTCCTACCTCTGCCTCCTGAGTGCTGGGATTAAAGGCGTGCACCACCACGCCCAGCTTCTTCTTCTTTTTTTAATTTAGTAAGTGTATAGAATAGCAGATTTCATTGTTACTTTTTTTTTTTTTTTTTAAGGTAAGGTCTCACTTTGGTCCAGGCTGACCTGTAATTCACTATGTAGTCTCAGGGTAACCTCAAACTCACTATGATCCTCCTATTTCATTGTTACTTTTTCTTTGTTTTATATTGAAATAGTTAGCTCTTATGGAAGAAAGTTTAAAGATTATCTCATTGTAAACTTTTCTCTTTGCTGCCAGTCATTAAATAGTAAAGTAATAGTAGGCTAACCACCATAGTACCCGCCCCACAGATTGTGAAGCTTGTGGTCAGTTGTGCCTCCTCTCAGAATAGCCTCCTATGAAGTTACTTGTGTAGCGGGTGAAGCCAAATAACCTAAATACAATTGCCTGGCCAGGGATGTGGTTCTTAAAAAGGTATTCAGCATATTTCTGATTTTTTTCATATTTATTTATTTTGAGAGAGAGAGAATGGGCACACCAGGGCATTCAGCCACTGCGAATGAACTCCAGATGCGTGCCCCCTGTGTGCATATGCAACAGTGTGCAGTTGCATCACTGAGTCTGGCTTACACAGGACCTGGAGATTCAAACATGAGTTCTTAGGCTTTGCAGGCAAGCACCTTAACTGTCAAGCCATCTCTCCAGCCCCATATTTCTAATTTTTATTAAAAGCCAGGTAGAGTTGGTTCTTTAATGTAAAACCAGATGAATCTGTATTTTCTTAGTACTCTGTAGCATTTGACATATAGCTTTCATCTTCTGCTTGAGGCCAGAAACTTATATGTAGCATAGTGTTCTGTATTCAAGAGACTCACAAGCCTCCTGAACTAATTCTCTAGGAAGAAGACTATGAATGGGGAAATAGTTCCATACTTGATGTGTTGACTGGTGTCACTGACCACCAACGAAACCTAGCGCTCGCAGCAATAAGATGGAGGAAAAAAATCCAGCAAGCACGAGAATCGGGCATTGTTGAGGTATTAATGTATAAATTATAGGTAATAATATAAGTAGTATTTAGTCTTGTGACTTAATTTTTTTCTTGAGAATATACTTGACCAATAATCTGGAGATTTGGATATGGGTCCTTAGGCTTCGCAGGCAAGTGCCTTAACTGCTAAGCCATTTCTCCAGCCCTACTATTTTGTTTTAAAAGCTGCTGAAATACACAAATTGCACCTACAGCATATTTGTTTATTATCATTATTTGCCAGAGAGAGAGAGAAAGTGTGTGTGCGTGCACACGTGTGTGAGTCATGGCCTTTTGTTGCTGCAAATGATTTTCATATTCAAATGCCACTTTGTGCATCTGGCTTTACATGGGTACTGGGGAATCAGACCATAGTGGGAGATCTTGCAAGCAAGCGCCTTTAACCACTGAACCATCTCCCCGGCACTTGCTAATCATTTAGTTTGTGGTAAGATAAAATCTCAGTATAGTTTTAATTTATATTTCTCTAATAGTTAAGGAGTTTGGACACTTTTTCAGATATTTAGTGGCCATTTGTAGTCTTTGAAAAACTGTTTGCTGATTTGATGACTTGATTTGTTTGCTTGTTACTTAGTTCTTTGAGTCAATGTCTCATGTGGCCCAGGTTGAGCTCAAGCTCCCTGTATAACTGAGGATGACCTTGAACTCTTGATCCTCTTATCCTCTACCTCCCAGGTGCTTGCATCCTAGTGGAGGGGGGTGCATACAGGGAGGTGGAGGAATGTTAAGTGTTTTGGAAGTCTTTGTAAACTCTAGATATTAATCCCTTGTTGAATGTGTAATGAGCAAAAATTTTCTCATCCTGTAGGCTCTCTGGGCTCTGGCTAGTTTGTTCCTTTGCTGGGCGGAAACTCTTATATTTCATGCAGTCCCATTGGTCACTTCTTGTGACTGTCTCCTGGGTGCTTCACATCTTGTCAAGGAAGTCACTGCTCTTGTCTATATTTTGAAGTGTTTTCCTATGCTTTCCTTTAGCAGTTGGAAAGTTCCAGGTGTTACCTCAAGGTCTTTGAATCTGTTTTTTTTTTTTTTTTTTTTATTTTATTTTATTTGCAAGCAGAGAGAGAGAGAGAGAGAGAGAGAGAGAGTGAGGAGGAGACAGACAAAGGGAGAATGGGTGCACTGGGGCCTCTAGCCACTGTAAATGAACTCCAGACGCATGTGCCCCCTTGTGCATCTGGCTTATGTGGGTACTAGGGAATTGAACCTGTGTCCTTTTGCTTCATAGGCAAGTGCCTTAACCACTAAGCCATCCCTCCAGCCCTGAATCTGTTTTTAATTGAGAAATCAGATATGTTTGTTTTTCATTTTCATTGCAAATTATCTATTGCACCATATTTTACCCAGGTCAGCCTGGGCTACATGAGACCCTATCTTTAAAAATATATATATATAAAATTAGCCAGGCATGGTGGCACACACCTTTAATCCCAGCACTCGGGAGGCAGAGGCAGAGGATCTCCATGAGTTCAAGGCTACCCTGAGACTAATTCCAGGTCAGCCTGGGCTAGAGTGAGACCCTGTCTCCCGTGGCGGCGTGGGGGTGGGGGCGGTGGTGGATAATGAACGTACCATTTGTTTTACAGTGATTTCAACACTGGTTAATACTTTCTTTACAGGGAGCATTTAGTGGTTGGAAGGTTATTTTACGGGTTGATCAGCCCCGAGAAGCTGGGTTTAAGCGCCTTCTTCAGGCAGGAGGAGCAAAGGTTTGTACTGACTCAGTGTACTACAGTTTTCTTCATTCATTATTCCCTAAAAAGGTTTCTATTTTCTGTGATCACTTTTAAGTTTTTCTTTTTTTCAGTGCTGAGGATTGAACCTAGGGTTGCACTTTCTAGGCCAGTGCTCTTGCACTGAGCTAAATCCTTAGCCTTTCCTCTACTTTTGAAATCACAATTTTTCAAACAAGTGTTACAGAGGTGGCTGCATTAGAACACTGGTGGACTGTGATACTTGTTGTTTCCTCTCTAGGTGTTTTCTGGTCATTCTGTACTTCTGTTTAAAGAGGCTACGCATGTCTTTTGTGACTTTAGTAAACTGAAACCAGATGAATCGGGAGTTTTCATAGCAGAGGCTGCTGCCCAGAACATGCACTGCTTGAAAACAGAATACATCGCTGATTACCTTACACAGGTGTGTGACAGTCTACCCTCACTTGTTACCAGAGATGTGCTTACATTTATAGAAAATAACTACATACCAAAACTCTTGCCTGTTAGTAATAGTGTCCTGCTATTCTCTATTCAAAATCTTTTGGTTTAAATTATACTCTTTATAATAGACACTTGAATATTTAGCATGGAAGTATAAGCTTTAAAAAAAAAATCTTAAGAGGGCTGAAGAGATGGCTTATTTTAAAGTGCTTACCTGCGAACCCTAAGAACCCACTGCTCGATTCCCCAATACCCATGTAAGCCAGATGTGCCAGTGGTACATGTGTCTGGAGTGTGTTTTCAGTGGCTAGAGGATTATTTCTCTCTCTCAAAAAAAAAAATCAATTTTTTTATTGACAGCTTCCATAATTATAGACAATAAAGCATTGTAATTCCTTCCCCTGTCTTTGCAACTCCACTCTCCATCATATCCCCTCCCCCTCTCAGTCAGTCTTTTTGGTTTTTCAAGTTAGGGTTTCACTCTAGCTCAGGCTGACCTGGAATTCACTTGGTAGTCTCAGGGTGGCCTCAAACTCATGGCGATCCTCCTACCTCTGTCTCACAAGGGCTGGGATTAAAGGCGTTCACCACCACACCTGGCTCCTCTCTTTTATTTTGATATCATCATCTTTTTCCTATTATGATAGCCTGATATCAGGTCATGGATATCAAGGCCATTTTGTGTCTGGAAGATTAATTTGTAGACAGTATTGCACATCCTTTGGCTCTTGAATTCTTTCTGCCACCTCTTCCACAATGGACCCTGAGCTTTGGAGGGTATGATAAAGATGTCTCAGTGCTGGACATGCCACTGTCACTTCTTCTCATACTGTTATGACGTTTGGTCACCCTAGTGGTCATTGCCATCTGAAAAGAGAAACTCCTCTAACCAAAAGTAAAGTAGCATTAGTATATGGACATAAACATAAGAAAAGTGCTTACAGGGCAGATACCTTTAGCCAGACAACAGCAGGTATTACTCCCCTAGGGCTCATGTCCTCCCCTGCCATAGGCTTTTGACTAGATTTTCAGTATCAGGCGTGTATTCTCTCCCTGGAGCAGGCCTCCAGTCCAATTAGAGAGCACTTGGTTTCCCCCATAACAGACATGCAACTATTGTACCAGTTGATACATTTGGCCTGGCCGGCCACCTTTAAGGATTGCAGGGTCTACTGCTGTTTAACACCATTGATGATTTCTCTTTCCCAAAAGACTGCATGCTGTGTAGCTCTTTGCAGCATGAGAGCTGGTCAACAGGGAGGAGGTTTCCAGCTCAGCTCCAGCTTGATGCCTCAGTGACCTGCAGCCTAAGCATGTCCTTCCACCTCTTCTGAGGCAGGATCTCCTTGTCCTCTGCTGGTTTGCAGGCTAGCTGGTCAGTGAGCTTCCTGGAGACCCCTGGCTCCACTTCATTTCAGCTGCCCCCGTGGGATTAAGGAAACCTGCCACACCGCTTCCTTGGCATCTGGGGATCCAAACACAGCTCCCCAGATCTTCTGGAAGTTTTAAACTTCACACTGTTCTGATAGCTAATGAAGGTGTGCTTACAGTTTATGTCTTCGTTGAAATGTCTGCTTGTATCTTTCTCCTGTTTTCTTTTTTTCTTTCTTTTTTTGTTTTGGTTTTTGGAGGTAGGGTCTCACTCTGGTCCAGGCTGACCTGGAATTAACTATGAAGTCTCAGGGTGGCCTCGAACTCACTGCGATCCTCCTACCTCTGCCTCCTAAGTGCTAGGATTAAAGGTATGTGCCACCATGCCCGGCTTTTTTTTTTTTTTTTTTTTTGAGAGAGACAGAGAATGGGCGCCAGCAAGCTCTCAGCCGCTGTTAACAAATTCTAGATACGTGTGCCCCTTATGCGCATGTGCGACATTGCATGCTTGCATCACTTTATGTCTGGCTAAATGTGAGACCTAGAGAATTGAACGGGCGTTCTTAGGCTTTACAGGCAGGCACCTTAACCTCTAAGCTATCTCTCCAGCCCTTTCTCCTGTTTTCTAATTGAGTTGCTTCTTTACCGTTGAACTTTGTTTTGTTGAACATGGGATGTGTATTCCTCCCAGTCTGTAGTTTGTATCTATCCTCTATGAGGGTCTTTTGCAGGGAAGAGGGTTCTTTTATGTATTTTGTATGTGCATAGTATATGTGATGTGTGTGGTATATGTATGCATCCCATGCACATGCTTGTGGAGGCCCGAGAAGGGCAGGATGTGTCCCTCTCTATCACTTTTCCTTCACTTAATTCCTTATTTTCCTAAGACAGATTTTCTCATGGGATTGGACCTGGGGTTTTGTTTTGTTTTTTTGTGAACCAATGAGTTTATTGTGGTTACTTACAGAGCAGTGTCAGGGGTTGCTTACAGGAGCAATAGATGACTCAAAGGCAGCTTCATCACCAAAATGCCCGCCCCATCACAGGTGACGACTCACAGAGGCTCCGTCTCTGGAGCTCATAATCTACCCACAGGCAGCTCAGCTGATCGTAGAGTCTCCTGTTTGTTTGTTTAAATATTTTATTTGTTTATTTGAAAGAGAGAGAATGGGCATGCCAGGATCTCTAACCATTGCAAACAAACTCCAAACACATGCACCATGTTGTATATCTGGCCTGCATGGATACTAAGAAGTCAAACCTGGGTCCTTAGGCTTTGCAGGCAAGCACCTTAACTGCTGAACCATCTCTCCAGCCCTAGTTTTATATTTTAATGAAGTCTGATTCAGCAATATTTTATGGATATTATTTTGGTATCAAGCCTTTAGCTAGCTAGTATAGACAGGCCACCTGCAGATACTGAATGTGGCCCAACACAAAATTGTAAATTTATTCAAAACAATGTGAGAGTTTTTGTGTGTGTGATTTTTTTTTGGGGGGCGGGGGAGGGTAGGGAAGTAACTAGATTGCAAAGGCTAATGACTCAGGTTCGATTCGACTGATACACAAAGTGGCTCATGTCTTGAGTTGGTTTGCAGTGGCAGGCCCCTTCCCTCTCCTGTTTCACTGATATGTGTCTTTCCATCTGCAGTCGTGTACTAGTGTGACTGTTGGAACTAGACTTAGTAAACCCATTGCAAGAACATTGTAGGTATTCTGCTGGGCATGGTTTTCTCTAGTTTTATTTGTTTAGCAGTTTACTTAATTGACCTTCTACAAAAGAAAAAAAACTTAAGTCTTTAGTTCAAATTTTTTCAACCTTGAGTCTCCAACAGCACATCTAAATTTTGAGGATAAGCAAAGCTTTGGTCAGGGCTCCATATACTTGATTTGGGGCTCCCCATCCCTTGCTTTCTTTTCTGGGGCTTCCCACCTTATTTTCCAGGGGTTATATGTTGTTGCCCTTCTGTGTGGTTGTTCAATTTGTGTTATTTTAGCCTGCCTGCATTATAGACTGGGCAGACTAAAAGCCATTTAAAAAATGGAAAGGGGGGCCTGGAGAGATGGCTTAGCTGTTAAGGCACTTGCCTATGAAGCGAAAGGACCCAGGTTTGATTCCTCAGTACCCACGTAAGCCAGATGCAAAAGGGGTGCATGCGTCTGGAGTTCATTTACAGTGTTTAGAGGCCCTGGCGTGCCCATTCTCTCTCTGTCTCCTCTCTATCTCTCTCTGCTTGCACATAAAACAATAACAAATTTTTAAAAATGGAAAGGGGAAATTTGCCCCATACTATTTTTCCAAATGTCAACTCTTATCTAGTATCTCTATTCTTCAGGTCTTATGATAGTTGCTTTTTAATATATTTTAGACAGAATTTATGATTGTTACCTATAGAATGACGGAATCGAGAGATAATTGATATTTTCTGTTGATTTATTTTGGCTTATCTAGTCTTCCATGTTTGTTGCAAAAATAAAAAAGGAAATATCTCTATTTGAAAAGGGTTATAAAGGCTAAAATCTTGCAAGGGTCTGGATACAGGCAGAAAAGGACATATATTTTGGCTTTGGTCTCTGCTTGTTAAGTGATGATGGTTGTCTTACCCTTTTAAAATAGTGTCTCTAGGGCTGGAGAAAGGGCTTAACGGTTAAGTTGCTTGCCTATGAAGCCTAAGGACCCAGGTTCAATTCTCCAATACCCATGTGAACCAGGTGGCACATGTTCGGAGTTTGTTTGCAGTGCCTAGGGTCCCTGGAATAGCTGGGTGTGGTGGCACACGCCTTTAATCCCAGCACTTGGGAGGCAGAGGTAGGAGGATCGCTGTGAGTTTGAGGCCACCGTGAGACTACATAGTGAATTCCAGGTTAGCCTGGGCTAGAATGAGACCCTACCTTGAAAAAACAACAAATAAAATAAAATAAATAAATAAAAATAATTAAAATTGTGTCTCTGTGGCTGGAGAGATGGCTTAGTGATTAAAGGCACTTCCTTGCAAAGCCTGATGGCCTAGGTTCAATTTCCCCAGTACCCTTGTAAAGCCAGAGGCACAAAGTGGCATGTGTATTTCGAGTTTGTTTGCAGTGGCACTAGGCTCTTGTGTGCCCATACTCATTCACTCTCTCATCCTTTCTGCTTGGAAATAAATAAGTAAACAAATATTTTAAAATTATGATGTAAAACGGGGCAAAAACTCTTTAGGTGCTATAAGGAGCTCAAGCTTAAGGGATAATTGACCATGGCTTTCTATCTTTAAGCCATATTTTAACATAAACCATTGAGGCTGCACTTCCCTGCTCTATTTGAACTGCACATTCATTTTCCTGAGATGAAATTTTGTCCCACAGAGTCTCTTCTTCACTAACTCTGAGGTGTCCTAATAAGCGTGCCTGGAAAGAATCTAGGAATATGCATTTCCCTTTCTTGTGTAAAAAATCAAAGTAAATGGATCAGCTGCTTGATTACCTATAAATTGGAAAAATCTAAAAAATAAACATGTTTACTTTTCCCTTCATAGGAATTCCCTCCTTGTCTGGGAAGTTACTGTCTACCAGGAGCTGCTCCATTACTTCAGAATAAGGAACCTGGACAGAAGAGGAAAATGCCTGCAGAGACGAATAAATTCAAAAAACCTAGAGTACACTAATCCTATGTGCTCTTTAGTTACCAAAAAATGGGGGGGGATGATTTCCCCCTCAGGGTACAGCACTTGTCTAAAAATGTGCTAGGGCCTGGATTCTGTGCTCTAGCACCTCCGCCCCACGCACACACACACCCCCAAAAAAGGAAAAGGAATATTGCTTAAGCCTGAGTGTTACTGTGATGGGTTCATACAGTGATTTAAAGACAAGTACCTGAAAAATTGTTTCAAAATGTAATGACAATGTCACTTTTCAAGTTTTTAACACCTGAAATTTTAATCACTGAAATATTAAATGTTCCTTAATAAAAAGTTATCTTAAGCTGGGCGTGATGGTGCACGCCTTTAATCCTAGCACTGGGGTGGCAGAGGTAGGAGGATCTCAGTGAGTTCAAGGTCAGCCTGGACTAGTGCAAAACCCTACCTCTAAAAAACAAATACATACGTGTGCTATACACACACGCACACCTTAAATGACAACAAAATGTCAGTCCTTAGCTAGCTTGTTAATCCACACTGAGTATCTGAGAGGCTTTCTATTTATTTTTATTGTAAATACCTGAGGCTGCAGCTTAGAAATTTTAATGAGATAGACTTTGCTTTGGAGTGTTGTCAGAGCTATTTCATGTTTTCCCTGATTTTTATCTTACCATTTTTACCTTTTTCTTAAACAGGAGTCTGATCATAGGTTTAATGAGAAAGCTAGGGTTTTAAATTTAAATGTGTATATATGTAAATGTATGTACAAACTGCCATATTTGCCAAGTATGGGTGCCCAAACCTAGAAAATGTGATAAATAAAGGATAAAAACAAAGTGGGGTGTGGTGGCTCATGCCTTAAATCCCAGTCTGAGGTAGGAGGACTGTCATGAGTTCTGAGTCAGCCTGGGCTCAAGTAAGACTGCCTCAAAAAATACAAATAGTAGCTAAGTGTGGTGGCACACACCTTTAATCCCAGCACAAAGGCAGAGGATCACCGTGAGTTCGAGGCCACCCTGAGACTATATAGTGAATTCCAGGGTCAGCCTGGACTAGAGTGAAACCCTACCTCAAAAAACCTAAAACATAAATAAATAAATAAATAAATAAATAAATAAATAAATAAATAAATAAATAGGGCTGGAGAGATGGCCTTAAGGCATTTGCTAGGACCAAGGATCCCTGTTCGATTCTCCAGGGAACGTAAGTCAGATGCACAAGGGGCAAAAACCTATTCTCTGTCTGTCTGCCCCTCTTCTCTCTCTCTCTCTCTCTCTGTTTGCAAATAAATAAAAATTTGAAAAATAAATAAATAAATAAATAAATAAATAAATAAATAAATAAAGTAACTGAAACTAGTATTGAAATGTGATGTTGGGCCGGAGCTCTGGTTTAGTGGTTATAGCTCTTGCCTGTGAAGCTTAAGGACCCAGGTTCAGTTCCCCAGAACCCACATAAGACAGATGCACAAGGTGGCACACATGTTTGGAGTTTGTTTGCAGTGGCTGGAGGCCCTGATATGCCTATTCTCTCTGTCCTTCCTTCTCCCTTCCTCCTTCAGTATTTTTTAAAATGTTACATCCTTTGAAGCAAAAGATTATAAATGCTAGCTTCAAAATCAAGTTGCTAAATTACAGATGTTTATAGACGCAGAGTTTTATCAGGTTTAAATGTATTGGAAGTACTAAATATCATTGCTTTTATTGTGCTAAACCTAAACACTGAATACTTCATGCATTTTCACAGTTCCTAACTATAAAACTACTTCGTTTGCTTCAGGGATAGACCAGGATGTTAGGACTGTAATTTTGATTTAAACTATTAACTTCTAATGATTCTTCAAAAGGCAAGCTCAGCTAAGCATAGACCTTAGCTCATCACAAAGGCCCATATGTCTTTATCAGGTACCCTCAATATGGGAGACCCTCTGCCCCTCACATTTTGAGCTAGTTTGTAGCAAAGGAAAATAAAGCAGATAGTCTCGCCATGTAAACTATTCAGCCCCTTCCCTCTCCCTTATTTAGTAAATGTCCCTGAATTTTACCCCATTTTTGTTTTGTTTTGAGGTAGGATCTCACTTTGGAATCCAGGCTGTCCTGGAACTCACTGTGTTACCTAGGCTGGTCTTAAATTTGCAGCAATCCACCTGCCTCTGCCTCCCAAGTGCTTGGCTATAAGGTGTGAGCCACCATGTTCCATTTGGACTTTACCACTTTACCATTTTTGTTTTGTTTTGAGACCAGGGCTAGTTGCCTGGAATTATGGTCTTCCTGTCTGAGCCTCCCGTGTAGGTGTTGCAGATTTGTGGCACCATTTCAGGTTCTAAATTCTTTCAGATAGTTCATACTTCCCAAAGCTTTCGTGTGGTGCCATGGTCTGACCCCAGACCATGGACATGTTAATGCATTTGTCCCACCTCTGAGCCACTTGGTTTTTGTTTTGATTTTCAAGATAGGGTTTCACTCCAGCCCAGGCTGACCTGGAATTCACTCTCTATTCTCAGGGTGGCCTCAAACTCACGGCGATCCTCCTGTCTCTGCCTCCCGAGTGCTGGGATTAAAGGCGAGCACCACCACGCCCGGCTGAGCCACCACTGAGTTACTTCTTGATGAGCACCTGGTGGGTAAAATGCTGCTTTCTGTGCTCGATAATATTACCCCATCTGTTCTTTCTCTGCCCAAATTACAGGCTGGCTCCAGATTTAGTTTTCCTGACACTTTAGCTCAGGCTGTGGCATTCAAGTGTCCTAACACCACCAGGAATGTCTTCTACATGTGAAGAATGCCCAGCATAGGTTGTCTTCTCATTGAGAAATTGAAACTTGTCTTGATGATGCTAAATCTTGGTTCTTCCCAGTTGCCACAGTCTCTCTCTCTCTGTAGTGTATTAATTGAGCACCTGTATGAATAGTACTTGTGCAGCAGTGTGACCTCACCAACATTCTTTGACCATTCAGATAGTATTCCTTAGCCTGCAAGGTAGTGCCTGACATTCAGCATTAAACCAATCACAAAAAAATCTCAGTTTAGGGCTGGAGAGATGACTGAGTGGTTAAGCGCTTTCCTGTGAAGCCTAAGGACTCCGGTTCAAGGCTCAATTCCCCAGTACCCATGTAAGCCAGATACACAGGGTGGCTCAGGCATCTGGAGTTCGTTTGCAGTGGCTGGAGCTCCTGGTGTGCCCACTCTCTCTTGTGTGCGCCTCTGTCTGTTGCTTATGAATAAATAAAAAGAAACATTTTTTTTAAAACCTCAGAGTTTAGAGATGGGAATTCTTTTTTAAACTTTTTTTTTTTTTTTTTTTTCCGAGGTAGGGTTTCACTCTGGCTCAGGCTGACTGGAATTCACTATGTAGTCTCAGGTTGGCCTCGAACTCACAGCAATCCTCCTACCTCTGCCTCCCAAGTGCTGGGATTAAAGGCATGCACCACCACACCCGGCTTTAAACAATATTTTTGAGAGAAAGAAAAAGAATAGGTACACCAGAGCCTCTGCCACTGCAAACAAACTCCAGATACATGTGCCACCTTGTGCATCTGGCTTATGTGGGTACTGGGGAATTAAACCTGGGTCCTTAGGCTTGGCAGGCAAGCACCTTAATTGCTAAACCTCTCCAGCCCAAGAGGTGGAAATATTTGGGGGGTTGGGTTTTGAGGGAGGGTCTTAATATAACCCAGGCTGACCTGGAACTGGAATTCAGTATGTAGTCTCAGGCTGGCCTTGAATTCACAGCATTCCTCCTACCTCTGCCTCCTGAGTGCCACAATTAAAAGTGCAACACTATGTCTGGCAAGAGGTGGGAATTCTTACAGTAGAACTATTGCTCAGCATACTCAGGTTTAGCATTTGTTGTTATGATTTGTTATTATGGACTAAACTTGTCCCGTCAGAAAATATGGTTGGAGACCAGGCGTGGTGGCACACTCCTTTAATCCCAGCACTCAGGAGGCAGAAGTAGAAGAATCTCTGTGAGTTTCAGGCCACCCTGAGACAACATTTGAATTCCAGGTCAGCCTGGACTAGAGTGAGACCCTACCTTGAAAAACCAACAATAAAAAAGTACAGTTGGAGGCCAGACATGGTAGCACACTCCTTTAATCCCAGCACTCGGGTGGCAGAAGAATCTGAGTTTGAGGCCACCCAGGGCAGCCTGGCTGCATGAGACATTGTCTCAAAAGGAAGCCACGACTCAAGCATTTGACTTTCCATATTAGTATGTGCTCCATTTCATTCTTAATAGTTGAAAAACTTCCTTACTGAATGATCTCAGACAATGTGATAACAGCACACAATTCTGTAAGCCCCAGTGAGATTACAGACATAGGTAGTGGTTACCATTACGTAAAGGACAAGTGCAGGATTTGAGCCAAACTGACAGCACTTGAGTGCACTGCTGGAATGAGATGCCCAGATGTGTGGCGTGGTGGATGCTATAAGGAGCGGAAAACATGCAGTGCCCCTGTGGCCAATAGTTTGATAAAGCTTCTATTTTACAGCCTAGGATCAGTCAAGACGTTACAGGAGACTTTACAGGTCAAGTCACTTAGTATAGGCTACAGAATGAAGTTATTTACCCTAGCAGAGGGGTGGTGAGCCTTTCCCTTGGACTTGTACTGAACAAATGATACAGTGGGAAGAAGCTGGAGGCCACAGGTTTGACTGACTCCTACCCAAGGTGGGCTACTGAAGAACTTGGGGGACAAAGCAGGTAGGCTGTTTTTTGGCTTGGTCATGAGGCTGTCACCTGAATGCTGCCATGGCGCACCACCCACTAATACCTGGTCCCTGGAAAATGATACACCAGGAACTCAAAGCCCCTCACCCCCTACTTTCTGGTTGCAGCCTTCCAGTGCCTCCACAGTGCCTCTCCCTTAAAAAAAAGAAAAAAAAAAAGTATCTGCAGGGTGCGGTGGCGGCAGCACATGCCTTCATCCAGCACTTGGGAGGCAGAGATAAGAGGATCACCATGATTTCCAAGGCCAACCTGAGACTACATAGTGAATTCCATGGCAGCCTGGGCTACATACAGCAAGGCCCTGCCTCAAAAAGAAAAAACTATTTATTTATTTATTTATTTATTTGAGAGACAAAGTACAGGCATTCCGGGACCTGCCACTGCAAACAAACTCCAGATGTACGTGCCACCTTGTGTTTCTGGCTTTTACATAAGTACTAGGTCATTGAACCCATGCCATTAGGCTTTGCAAGCAAGCTCCTTTAACCTCTGAGCCATCTCTCCAGCCTGCCTCTTCCTTTAGAGACCACAAAGTCTTGATCCCTAGGCTCCTCTCACTTTAATCAGCAGTCTCCATGGCACCCAGCTATGAAGGGCCTACCAGACTTCAAGGATGCAGCTACCCCACCATTAACGTACTTCTCTCCACGTGCTAAGGTCATGTCTTCTTCTCAGAGGACTTAATTGGGGGAGTGGAGGAGACACATGATAAACCCACTGCAAACATGTCATTTCAAGCTGGGCGTGGTGGCACATGCCTTTAATCCCAGCACTCAGGAGGCAGAGGTAGGAGGATCACCATGAGTTCAAGGCCACCCTGAGACTACATAGTGAATTCCAGGTCAGCCTGAGCTAGATAGATTGAGACCCTACCTTGAAAAGGAAAAATAAAAAGCCATTCCATGAAGCCCAATCTTCCATGTCAGGCTGCAGAAGCTCCAGTAACCACCTCATGAAGCTGAGGCCACCCCAGAACAGGGCACAAGGCTCAATGAAGAAAGGACACAGTTGGAACCCTGTTGGGTTCACACTTGAAATCCAGAATCTCTGAAAAATACACCTGGTAACTGGCACTGTGCCATATGGGGAATATAGAAAGGAATGGGCTTCATCCAGAATGCAGTTCTACAAGGCAGCATACAAGAGGTCTTCACAGATACAGGCTAAGGAACAGTGGTCCAACTTGACAGACTGCATGCAATGGATCAACTAGTTGTGCTTCCCATTAAAAACAAAAGCTGGGCTGCAGAGATGGCTTAGCAGTTAAGGCACCTGCCTGCTAAGCCCAAGAAGGCCCATTAGATTCTCCAGGTCCCACGTTTAGCCAGATGTAGTGATGCAAGGGTGCAATGCTGCACTTGCCCACAAGGGGGCACATGCGTCTGGAGTTTGTTCACAGCAACTGAGAGGTCTCTGGCGCTCCCATTCTGTCTCCCCCCGCCCAAAAAAAAAGCTATAGGCCTGGAGAAATGGGTCAGCAGTTAAGGCACTTGCCTGTGAAGCTTAAGGACCCAAGTTCAATTCCCCAGTACCCACATAAACCAGATGCCCAAGGTAGCACGTGCGTCTGGAGTTTGCAGTGGCTAGAGGCCCTGGCATGCCTATTCTGCCTCTCTCAAAAACTTAGTTTTGTTTTTGGTTTTTCGAGGTAGGGTCTCACTCTGGTCCAGGCTGACCTGAAATTAACTATGTAGTCCCAGGGTGGCCTCGAACTCATGGCAATCCTCCTACCTCTGCCTCCCGAGTGCTGGGATTAAAGGCATGCGCCACCACGCCTGGCTTCAAAAACTTTTGAAACACAAGTACTAACAAACAGCATATTTTGGAAAAAATGTAGATGTGGTGATGGTACTTTCATTGTTGGGAGTATCCATTGGTGAAACACAGATGAGATGTCTGGGGTCACTTTAACGGAGGAGGGTGTTTGCAGGCTGAGTTTGCACAACCTAGTCATTATCCAACTTGCTTTATGAAAACAAGGTTACTTGTTCTTTGTACTATTTTGAAATTTCATCATAAATGTTCTAAAAGCTAAAAGTCTATCTCCTACCTGTTTAAAAAATGGGTTAGTACACCTCAGCCTGGCCTCAGCACAGTGTGAAGGACTGATTGACTTAGGGAGAGGGCCTTCAGGTGCAACTAGAAGGAGGCCACCTGTGGCCTGTTTTTCTTCTCTGGCCTGAGCCCTACTAATGCAAAAGCAAAGCCTCGCCTAAGCACTTGGCTGGAATCATGGCTATTGGCCTGGCGTTGGGAAAACTGCTTTCACCGTTTAGAATATGGCATCCAGGCGTCATGGGGCTGTCAGTCGACATGTTCACTTTTTACCTGATTAGAACAGTGCTCAGCCTAAGATGAGCTAACATGTAACTTGGCAAAATTCTAGACGGGTATAGTAGCTCGTGCCTATAATGCCAGTACTTGGGAGACCCAATCTATCTGCCTCTTTCTCTCACCCTCAAATCTGAGGCAGAAAGGGGCACGTTCAGGGTCTCCAGCCACTGCAAATGACAGATGCATGCACCACCTCGTGCTGTTGGCTTATGTGGGTGCTGGGGAATTGAACCTGGGTCCTTAAGATTTGCAGGCAAGTGCCTTAACTGCTAAGCCATCTCTCCAGCCCCCACCTGAGGTATTTTTTTGAGGTAGGGTCTCGCTCTAGCCCAGGCTAACCTGGAATTCACTCTTTCAGGGTAGCCTCGAACTCATGGCAATCCTACCTCTGCCTCCCAAGTGCTGAGATTAGTGTGAGCCACCACACCTGGCTTCAGAGGTGCCCTCCCTACCCCCCGAGGTAGAGTTTCAGTCTAGCACAGGCTGACCTGGAATTCACTTGATAGTTTCAGGGTGGCCTTGAACTCACAGCGATCCTCCTACCTCTGCCTCCCAAGTGCTGGGATGAATGGCATGCCGCCACCACACCTGGCTGAGATATTTTTTATTAAGCTTTTTTAGTCTTCAGCAGCAGTCCAGCTGCAGTAGCTGTCAGTGGAGGAAGATCTTGAGCTCTGGCTGTTCCTGCTTGCTAGTATTGGTTTTCTCTGCTATGGATGATAAAGTGTTCAGCTGTGATGGAGCTTCTATAATCTGTAAAACTGGAATTCACCCTTTTCTCCTGTAAACTGCTTCTGTTTATCCCAGGAACGACCAACACAACCTGATCTTTATCCCATGCTCCCGGTTCACTGACATCTCTACCTACGTTCCTTCCCACCCCCAAGTTCACATTCTAACAGGGAAGTAAAAATGTTTAGTGTGCCAACTGTAAGAGCTACAAAGATTGTTGCTGAGCATCTGGCCTTTCACTTACAGAACAGATCTGGACCACCAAGAGTTCATATTAATGCACACCATTAACTCAAAATGATAACCTCAATGAAAGAGCTCAAATGAATCAAGACCCAACCTCAATGGACTAGAGAGGTGGCTTAATGGTTTAAGCGCTTGCCTGTGAGTCCTAAGGACCCTGGTTCAAGGCTTGATTCCCCAGGACCCACATAAGTGAGATGCACATGATGGTACATATGTCTGGAGGCCCTGGCGCACCCATTCTCTATGTAGTCTCAGGCTGGACTCCAGTGCTGGGATTAAAGGCATGTACCACCACGCCCGGCTGTGTGCCCATTCTCTATCAGCCTTTCTCTTTCAAATAAATATATACCTGAATATGGTGGCACATCCCTTTAATCCCAGCACTTGGGAGGCAGAGGAAGGAGGACTGCTGAGAGTTTAAAGCTACCATGAGACTACATAGTGAATTCCAGGTCCCAGGTCAACCTGGGCTAGAGATCCACTTTGAAAAACAAAAAAATCCTGATTTAGAAATTTACCAACTATAGAGCTGGAGAGATGGCTTAGCGGTTAAGGCGTTTGTCTGCAAAGCCAAAGGATCCTGGGTTGATTCTCTAGAACCCATGTAAGCCAGATGTACAAGGAGGTGCACATGTCCGGAATTCATTTGCAGTGGCTGGAGGCCCTGGCACATCCATTCTCTCTCTCCCCCCCAAATAAATAAATAAAATACTTTTTGGTTTTCATTGAATTTGTTAAGGCTGACCTGGAATAACAGAGTCTCAGGGTTACACTGCCAAACCATGCCTGAGAATCCAAAGAAATGGTACAATGGACAGCCTCATCCACCCATCATAAGGTATATTAAAACTTGATTCATGTTAAGCTTTTGAGAAAACTTCACAATTATATTCAAAATTATGAGTTGGAACTTAATCATAAGGTATATTAAAACTGATTCATGTGCATTTTGAGAATTTCAAACCTTCTGCAAACCTTCAGATTTCCAGTACAGCACGCCATTAAACAAACCTCTTCACGTTTGTCTCAGCTCTCTTCCTAGTAACAATCCCACACTTTGGGAGGGAGGGGGACGCTCATACTTTCAAGAGAAGTATGTGGCTCAAGGTCTGATAACTTATTAAGGTTTTTGGTGCCCAGAACAGTCTTTAGTCTAACCAAGACTCTCTTATTTCTATCCACTCAAGCTTGCCTTGGTTGGCTCAGATAATGCCATTATGGCTCAGAGGTGGCTTGAGGTCCTGTCAGGAGACACTGTGGCCCCCGGGCAGCCTGTTTCCTGCACTGACATGCTCTTCTGGACTGAAGGAAATGGCTCCCAACACCCATAATGGGAGCTTCACTCACCACCTACTCCATTCCTGCCAGCAGCAAGCATCTGTACCACATTCAGAAAAGGGATTGTAATGAAACCCACCCTCTGCATCTCATGGTCATGAGCCACTCCGGAGAATTTCTAGTGAACCAAAGATACGAAACTAGGAAATTGCCAGACCAGTTATCAGGTGGAAAGAAACTTACCAGTAAGCCCGGGAACTTTTTAAGTCTCTTTTAAGGACTAAATACTACTGGAGAGTTCAATTGTAATTACTAAGAGAAGTGCTACATTTTTTTGCCCTGCTTTCTCAATCACTATAAAAACACATCAGAGGTTGATAACAGCTAGCGGGACAAATCACTTCATCTATAGAATATCCAATATCTTAAAGGAATTCTGATCAAAGGTCATGCAACGTCCATGAAACTAGAGGGTGCTGTTGGGTGAGGTTTTGCTGTGTTGCTTTGACTCTAAGGACAGGTCAGGGGACCCTTCACCTGAGCAGACACCACACTCCTTCCACAGCAGTTCAGTATAATTTGACCTGATTAGCTGTGTTGCTTTGACTCTCTAAGGACAGGTCAGGGGACCCTTCACCTGAGCAGACACCACAATCCTTCCACAGCAGTTCAGTACACAATTTAGCCCTGATCAAAGGAAGCTTTTAGCAGCACCTCGAGTGAGGCCTCTGGCATCTGGTGCCCTTTACAAAGGCTATTTGGTTCCACCTAGACATTGGCAAATTCACAGGACATTTCACAATTCCAATGCATATTTCAGGTTACTTAGTCAAGCATTATGCTCTCTAAGAACTTATTCAAAGTCAAAGCAAAAAAGGCCTTAATGTGGAACACAGAAAAAATACTATCCAAATAAAAAAATTACTCAAAGAAATAAGATTACCCCCATACACACCCCTTTTCCCATTTGGTGGACCCAAGTTTGGTTGAATTTAATTTGCAATTACCTCAAACTACAACTCAAAATTTAAAATTGTAAATCACAGCCCTACACAGATGATCCAGTTTTTGACAGCGGTGTGTTCTGGGAAGTCTAATATAGCCACAGCCTACTACAGAGTATTCCTTGGGGTGGGGCACAGGACAGGTTAATTAAGGTCACTTGAATCTTCATCTTTTACAGCAGATTAGAACCCAGACGGCTGACTTTCTGATAGGAATCCAATAGAGCTGGCTTCAAGGTTCCCCTGGACACTTTAGTAGCAGTAACCTTCTGATCCAGAGGCTAGGATCCACATGACGTCCACAGTAAGTGCAGCATCTCTGAGGTAGTCAACCCTGACGAAGGCTCAGTATCTGAACATAAAGATTTTTGAAATGACCGCTGACTTCAGGTTTTGGTTTTTATATTTGTGAAGTAATTATGAAAGAACATTGCGGAATCTAGCTTGCACACTTATGACAATGAATATTTCCCTAAATCCAATACATAAAGAACAGTTGTGACACTTTGAACTTCCACAGTGCAATAGGGCCAGTCACTGGAATCGAGGTCTGCACCGGTCAGTCGCTGTAGATCCAACCGAGATCAGATGGTAAATGGCTGTTTGTGGTGGTTAGCTGTGGTCTGGTTATCTTGGAAGGGTTAGCAAAGACCATTCCTTAATTGTACTGCATGTGGCTGCTTTTCTGATTTTCAAGCACAGCGTACTGGTTGTCTAGATGAAGTTTAAGGGCCTGGTTCTTTGAAACCTCCTCCCTACCTCTATTTTTGTGTCTTACTACTTCAAAGCTCTTCTCCATTTCTTTATCCCTAAGGGAAAAGAAATGTAATCAGTAAATATGTCTTCTTCACTAGGAGATTTTGAAAATATTCTTCCTTGAATTAAAAAAAAAAAAAAAGTAGTAAGTCACCCCTTATGGAGAATCTTGGGGAAGGACAGGAAGGGAATATAAAATCCTTAGCAAACCATTTTAAGGCTTCAATTGAACAGAAAACAGGTAATACTGTACTGAAGCTCTGCGGCCCCATCTTCTCAACAGTAATGTCTGCAAATGTTATTTTGGGACCAACTTGAGATCAACCAGAAAGAAGCTGTGTAATGATAGTCCTCCTAAGACTCACTTGTAGTTTTAGCAATTAGTAGATAATACGTCTCTTTCTTTATGCATAAGGATAACAATTTTCTCATTCAAGTAAAGTTCTCATATTTCAACGATTTCTCCTCCCTTCTACTGTAGGGGAGTGGGTCTGATTAGATCAAGTAAAGAAAGATGTGTGTGGCCAGTCACCGCCCTCCCAGAGTCCCTTAGAGACTTTGTAGGACAGCGTGCAGAAGCAAGTCCAAGTGGAGGTCTAGATTCAAGCCAGCTGTGCTCTCATCGAGACGAAAAGGCTGGGATTTACTTTAAAAGCCACCCAAAAAAAAAGTTTCCATCTGATGACATTTACATTTCTTCCCATTTTATTTACTTTAAAAAACTCATGTCCCTAAATAAGATGTAGATGTGCCATATGTGGTCATTTAATCCAGGCAGCATTCATTTTAAGTACCTGCTGAAATAAGATTATTTTCAGAATTAGATTTGGAAACGCCAACATCTTTCATCTAACCACATTTAATGGGAATGCACTAATGGTTTACATTTCGACTTTTCATATTTCAAGGAACATAAACTTTTAATAATGTACTTGTAAGTATAACTACATGTAATTTATCACCACTACAAACATGAACCTCATGACATGAATGGCAAACACAAGTCTCCCCTTGCCCATTCAGGACCCTCCCCCACTCCTCGCTGCCTCCTGGACCTCTAAATCCCAGCTATTTCTCATCAGCACAGAAGTAGCTTACAGGTAAGTAGTCACCCATTCCACAGGCAAAGGCCAGATGTCCCACCTCATGCAACCATTACTTGTACTTACTTCCGACTTTCTACATGCTTGGCAGTGGACTGCAGGGATGGGAATTGTGTATCGCTGTAAATTTCTGGTGGTCCTTGTGGTGTTTTCCTTGTTGTGGTTAACCTGGCCCCAGGAGGCCTGTACACACCACTAGGCATTGCCGGTTCTGGGGTTTCTGTAACTAATATTTGGTAAGAGTTTAGATAAACCATTCAAACGTCTGGTATTTTAATAAGCTCTTCTTGCATTCCCAATCATCAATCATGGGGAAGAAACAGCCCCTAAAGAAGGATCTTTGGATTACTATGTAGCTCAGCTGCTAGTTATGAACTCAACTGTAGGCCAGGCTGGCCTGGAACTTTTAAATATAGCTGGAAATTGAACCCATGGCCTCACATATGCTATATAATTTACCATAGAGCTATACTCATTCCCAGGTCTTTGGGTTAAACAACAGCAGGGAAATTATCTTTCAAAGAGAAAACCTACCTTCTAAGGTAGTGTTTTAACTCCTCTGGGTACATACAATGCTAACAATCTATGTAAGCAGTTTGTGAACGTGTGGGTATCTGCTGAGAGAAGGAGGCGCCTGCTTTGGGAGGTGGACAGTCCTCACTAGAGACTCTAACTTCATGTAAATGTGCCATTCACTTCTTTACGTTGCAAGTTGGCAAAATAAAATGCCTTTATAAGTAATTTATGTACCAAAATGCCCATGCACTATTTTGAATTCTAAAGATAATGACAAAAAAAGCAGGCAAGGCTTATTTCATCCTTTTCCACCACATTAATGGTGTTCAAGGTTGTTTTGTTTCCTTAGAAAACGTATGAGGTCATTAGGACAGAATTCATTATATACAAGTATAATAGTCTTCAATAAATGAAAAGGGAGAAAAGCATTTGAGTAGCCTTGTCTTCTACCATGACTGTGACGACATTGCCCTCCAGATTTTTCCTCTCTCTCAAGAGATTCAATTCAGTCAAGTAATGTTATGTGTGTCTCTCAGGCTGCAGAATCTCAGTGGTAGAGCACTTGCCTAGCATAATCAAATTTTTTTGGGGGGTGGGGGGTGAGGGACGGACAATGGATGAACGACTTGATGCCTAGCACCACAAACTCTGAAAAGAAACCGCAAAATTTCCAAAAACATCTTATATAATTATTTACTATCTGGAATAATTTAATACAATCATTGGAATGATAAAGTGGTCTTTTTTTATGGTCTTTGACTACATGAGAGGAAAACCTTACATATCTAGTAATCACTGAGAGCCCAAACTAGACTCAGGATACAAATGATCAAATTTGCTGGGCCTGGTGAACATGTTTATGATCCCAACACATGAGAGTGTGAGGCAGGAAGATCACTGAGTTCAAGGCCAGGCCTAAGCTACACAGTCAATTCTTGGACAACCTGTAGAATTTATTGAGACCCTGCCTCCAAAAATCAAACCAAACCCCAAACGTTTATGAACTTCGTAGTCTAACCACTAGCCACATCAGACTATTGTAGATGAGTAAAATGAACTGAGATCTAAAATTCAAATTAAGTACTACACCAAAAGACCATACTGGGGAAAGGGCCTGTGAAAGGAAAGCAAGACTTGAGTGGTAGAGGAAGCAGATGCAATGCTTTGACAAGCCCTGGGGAGGGCCTCAGTATCAGAATGGAAATATTAAGCAAAACTGGGAGTGGTGGCACACGCCTTTAATCCCAGCACTCAGGAGGCAGAGGAGGATCACCGTGAGTTCAAGGCCACCCTGAGACTACAAAAAATACAAAATAATATATATATTTGGAGAGAGACACAGAGAGAGAGGGAGAGGAGGACAGATAAGAGATGGACGTGCCAGCAGCCTCTCAACTGCTGCAAACAAAATCCAGATGCGTGTGCCCCCTTGTGGTCAAGTGCGGCATTGCATCCTTGTGTCACTTTGCATCTGGCTAAACGTGGGACCTGAAGATTGGAATGGCTGGAGATTGGAACCAGCGTTCTTAGGCTTAGGTGGCAGACACCTTAACCGCTAAGCCATCTCTCCAGCCCCCCAAAAATTTTAAGGGCTGGAAAGATGGCTTAGAGGTTAAGGCCCATGCCTGCGAAGCCTAAGGACCCCGGTTTGATTCTCCAGGTCCCATGTAAGCCAGATGCACATGGTGGTACATGCGTCTGGATTTCGTCTGCAGTGGATAGAGGCCCTGGCATGCCCATTCTCACTCACTCTCTCTCTCTCTCTAATAAATAAACATATAAAAATAAAATCTTTTTTAAAAAAGTCATGAAAAAAACCAGGCATGGTGGCACATGCCTTTAATCCCAGCACTCGGAAGGCAGAGGCAGGAGGATCAAGGCCACCTTGAGACTAATTCCAGGTCAGCCTGCACTAGAATGAAACCCTGCCTTATAAAAAAAAAAAAAAAAAAAAAAAAAAAAAAAAAAACAAAAAAAAAAAAAAACACCAGTGTGGCACTGGAGAGATGGCTCAGCAGTTAAGGCGCTTGCCTGCAAAGTCCAAGGACCTATGTTCAACTGCAGATCACACTGTTAGCCAGATGCACAAAAGTGAGGTCGCACATGCCCACTAGATGGTGCAAGCATCTGGAGCTCAAATGCAGCATCTGAGACCCTGCTGGCCAATTCTATCTGTCTGCCTAGAAAAGGGGGGGAGGGTAGGGTGGGCAACAAGTGTGGGCAAACAAGCTGAAGCTGTCCAATACTGATTTTGCAAACTACCAAACCACCCCCACCCTCACTGTAATGGATACCGCCAGTGGCTTTTGTCTACAGAAGCCACTGCAACAGAGACTGAGAAATTCTCAAAAAAAAGTTGATTTACTACCTCTAGCCCTCTACAGAAAAAGCTTCAGACTCCTGACGCTAAGGAAAGCATTCCAGCCCAGAAGCCTAAGAAGAGCCTGCAGGAATGGTGTGTCTGGTACACCCATAGAATGCAGAAGTGCAGAAGGATCAAGTTCAAGAGAAAAACCAAGTTGGGTGTGGGGATGCAGCCCCTGTCATCCCAGCACTGAGGTGGCTGAGCCAGAAAAATCAGAAGCCTGTCTTGGGTTTGAATCCTAGCAATTGGGAGGTAGAAGCAGAAGGATCGGGGTTCATAGCCAGCCTTACTTAGCTACATAGCAAGTTTGAGGCCTTCTTGGTCTCAGAATATGAAATGAACAAAACAAAACTTAGAAGGTTTGACAGCCACTCATCATGATTCTACCAGTAACACTAATCCTGGCGAGACAGGAGCAGGAGGGTCCGATTTCAGCTACTGAGCAAGTCTGAGGCCAACTTGGTCTACCTAAGACCCTACTTCTGAGTGGGAGCTGGAGACTGCTCAGTAGGCATGTGCAAGGTTCTGCGGGTGATTTCCAGCACAGCAAAAAGAAAACAAGCAAACCAAAGATTTCTTTCGCACCAAAGAACCAATTTTTTACTCCTTCAGGGTGAGTGAGAAAGCAGTCCTGCCACAAGCCATGATTCAGGTCAGGAGGAAGAAGCCAGGCGTGGTGGTGCACGCCTTTTATCCCAGCACTCACTCTGGAGGCAGAGGTAGGAGGATCACTGAGAGTTTGAGGCCACCCTGAGACTACACAGTGAATTCCAGATCAGCCTGGGCTACAGCGAGACCCTACCTTGAAAAACAAAAAATAATTAAATAAATTCTTTAAAAAAAGGAGATGTAACCAAATGGTAGTTGTTGCCTAGCCCAGAGCTTGCCTTGGCTTAATGCCCAAACACTGCAATCAATCAATCAAGTTAAAATTTTAGCAGCTACAAAAGAAAAGTGTCTCAACTTTGATGTTCCTTCTATTTAAATCTTCACAGAAAAATACACAGCCCCCTCTCTCCCAGGATGGAGAGGAGCCCACTGCCCCAGCCTATGGTTGGATGGACCACATACCAAAGAGCTCTTTGAAAAGGAAACATTACCAATTACTGGAGCAGGAGGGGCCTGTGCCGGAGCAGTTTTATTCCAGGGACCCGAAGATTTTTCTACACCTCCACCACCTCCACCTTCTTCCCAGTTATCTCCTGGATCTTCTCTCTTTTCATTATCATCATCTTCCTTTTCACTATTGAAAAAGCAAACAAGTGAATGCAATTAACAAATTACCAGTAAAATGGTCAGTCCACACCCTGTATTTATGTCACCACTTGTGGTAGTTTGAATAAATAGGTGGCCCCCAATATATTCAGTGTTTTATTGGACTGTAGTTTGCATCTGCAGCCACCTGGCTGGAGGCAGTGTCACTGGGCAGATCTTAAGATGTGGTGGGTTTGAGATTTTAATCTAAAGATATGCAAAGTGTGCCTAGCTGGAGTTCCTGAGGTGTGCTATTGCTTTGTGGCTTTTGGCTTCTCTATGTGTTTGGTCCTGCGAAAGCAGGCCAGCTTCTTGTGCCATTATGGAACCCATTATGGAATGTCCCTGGATCTGCAAGCTTTAATAAATCCCTTCCTGCATAACTGTTCCTGGTCTGGAAGTTCATCTCAGGGAACCTGAAGCTATCTGCTACACCATTTATCTTGGTGACCCTGGCAAAGTCACTTAATCTCTTGACAGTCTAATGCTTTACTTATGTTAAAAAAGTGGGAACAGCCGGGCGTGGTGGTGCATGCCTTTAATCCCAGCACTGGGGACCCCGACAGAGGTAGGAGGATCGCCATGAGTTTAAGGCCACCCTGAGAAGACAGAGTGAATTCCAGGTCAGCCTGGACTAGAGTGAAACCCTGCCTCAAAAAAAAAAAAAAAAAAAAAAAAAAAAAAGTGGGAACAGGGATGTAAAGTCCAAGGACCTATGTTCAACTGCAGATCACACTGTTAGCCAGATGCACAAAAGTGAGGTCGCACATGCCCACTAGATGGTGCAAGCATCTGAGCTCAAATGCAGCATCTGAGACCCTGCTGGCCAATTCTATCTCTGTCTGCCTAGAAAAGGGGAGGAGGGTGGGCAACAAGTGTGGGCAAACAAGCTGAAGCTGTCCAATACTGATTTTGCAAACTACCAAACCACCCCCACCCTCACTGTAATGGATATCGCCAGTGGCTTTTGTCTACAGAAGCCACTGCAACAGAGACTGAGAAATTCTCAAAAAAGTTGATTTACTACCTCTAGCCCTCTACAGAAAAGCTTCAGACTCCTGACGCTAAGGAAAGCATTCCAGCCCAGAAGCCTAAGAAGAGCCTGCAGGAATGGTGTGTCTGGTACACCCATAGAATGCAGAAGTGCAGAAGGATCAAGTTCAAGAGAAAAACCAAGTTGGGTGTGGGGATGCAGCCCTGTCATCCCAGCACTGAGGTGGCTGAGCCAGAAAAATCAGAAGCCTGTCTTGGGTTTGAATCCTAGCAATTGGGAGGTAGAAGCAGAAGGATTGGGGTTCATAGCCAGCCTTACTTAGCTACATAGCAAGTTTGAGGCCTTCTTGGTCTCAGAATATGAAATGAACAAAACAAAACTTAGAAGGTTTGACAGCCAATCATCATGATTCTACCAGTAACACTAACCCTGGCCGAGACAGGAGCAGGAGGGTCTGATTTCAGCTACTGAGCAAGTCTGAGGCCAACTTGGTCTACATAAGACCCTACTTCTGAGTGGGAGCTGAGACTGCTCAGTAGGCATGTGCAAGGTTCTGCGGGTGATTTCCAGCACAGCAAAAAGAAAACAAGCAAACCAAAGATTTCTTTCGCACCAAAGAACCAATTTTTACTCCTTCAGGGTGAGTGAGAAAGCAGTCCTGCCACAAGCCATGATTCAGGTCAGGAGGAAGAAGCCAGGCATGGTGGTGCGCCTTTTTATTCCAGCACTAACTCTGGAGGCAGAGGTAGGAGGATCACTGAGAGTTTGAGGCCACCCTGACACTACACAGTGAATTCCAGATCAGCCTGGGCTACAGCAAGACCCTACCTTGAAAAACAAAAAATAATTAAATAAATTCTTTAAAAAGGAGATGTAACCAAATGGTAGCTGTTGCCTAGCCCAGAGCTTGCCTTGGCTTAATGCCCAAACACTGCAATCAATCAATCAAGTTAAAATTTTAGCAGCTACAAAAGAAAAGTGTCTCAACTTTGATGTTCCTTCTATTTAAATCTTCACAGAAAAATACACAGCCCCTCTCTCCCAGGATGGAGAGGAGCCCACTGCCCCAGCCTATGGTTGGATGGACCACATACCAAAGAGCTCTTTGAAAAACATTACCAATTACTGGAGCAGGAGGGGCCTGTGCCGAGCAGTTTTATTCCAGGGACCGAAGATTTTTCTACACCTCCACCACCTCCACCTTCTTCCAAACACTTGAGAGGCAGAGGGAGGATCACTCTGAGTTCGAGAGCTAGCCTGAGACTACGTAGTGAATTCAGGTCAGACTTGGCCACAGTGAAACCCTATGGAACAGCAAAATAAAGAAAAAGGAATGCTTATTGAATAGCTGCTGTATCAAGTGTCTTCACCCATTTCTAGCCGTACTACATCAAACTGCTCACAAGGCAGGTGCTGCTCCGAACATTTCCCCTAGCTAAAAAGTAGCAGAGCCAAGTCAGAAAACGCTCCAGGACCCATAATCTTTCACCTTCTTGTATTTTAGCCTCTTTATGGCTTTGAAAGATTATGCAAATTCTATTTAGCTGGAGTTTTGAGATTCTATTTCTTTAGTGAGAATTATCTTTATTTATTAAGAATACTCCTTTGAGCAGGCGTGGTGGCACGCCTGTAAGTCTGCCATGGGAGGCAGAGGTAGGATGATCACTGGGATTCAAGGCACCCTGAGACTACTAATTGTTCCAGGTCTGCCTGAGCCAGAATGAGACCTATCTCTACGTGGACCTATGTTCAACTGCAGATCACACTGTTAGCCAGATGCACAAAAGTGAGGTCGCACATGCCCACTAGATGGTGCAAGCATCTGGAGCTCAAATGCAGCATCTGAGACCCTGCTGGCCAATTCTATCTCTGTCTGCCTAGAAAAGGGGGAGGGTAGGGTGGGCAACAAGTGTGGGCAAACAAGCTGAAGCTGTCCAATACTGATTTTGCAAACTACCAAACCACCCCACCCTCACTGTAATGGATACCAGTGGCTTTTGTCTACAGAAGCCACTGCAACAGAGACTGAGAAATTCTCAAAAAAAGTTGATTTACTACCTCTAGCCCTCTACAGAAAAAGCTTCAGACTCCTGACGCTAAGGAAAGCATTCCAGCCCAGAAGCCTAAGAAGAGCCTGCAGGAATGGTGTGTCTGGTACACCCATAGAATGCAGAAGTGCAGAAGGATCAAGTTCAAGAGAAAAACCAAGTTGGGTGTGGGGATGCAGCCCCTGTCATCCCAGCACTGAGGAGGCTGAGCCAGAAAAATCAGAAGCCTGTCTTGGGTTTGAATCCTAGCAATTGGGAGGTAGAAGCAGAAGGATTGGGGTTCATAGCCAGCCTTACTTAGCTACATAGCAAGTTTGAGGCCTTCTTGGTCTCAGAATATGAAATGAACAAAACAAAACTTAGAAGGTTTGACAGCCAATCATCATGATTCTACCAGTAACACTAACCCTGGCGAGACAGGAGCAGGAGGGTCTGATTTCAGCTACTGAGCAAGTCTGAGGCCAACTTGGTCTACATAAGACCCTACTTCTGAGTGGGAGCTGGAGACTGCTCAGTAGGCATGTGCAAGGTTCTGCGGGTGATTTCCAGCACAGCAAAAAGAAAACAAGCAAACCAAAGATTTCTTTCGCACCAAAGAACCAATTTTTTACTCCTTCAGGGTGAGTGAGAAAGCAGTCCTGCCACAAGCCATGATTCAGGTCAGGAGGAAGAAGCCAGGCATGGTGGTGCACGCCTTTTATTCCAGCACTAACTCTGGAGGCAGAGGTAGGAGGATCACTGAGAGTTTGAGGCCACCCTGACACTACACAGTGAATTCCAGATCAGCCTGGGCTACAGCAAGACCCTACCTTGAAAAACAAAAAATAATTAAATAAATTCTTTAAAAAAAGGAGATGTAACCAAATGGTAGCTGTTGCCTAGCCCAGAGCTTGCCTTGGCTTAATGCCCAAACACTGCAATCAATCAATCAAGTTAAAATTTTAGCAGCTACAAAAGAAAAGTGTCTCAACTTTGATGTTCCTTCTATTTAAATCTTCACAGAAAAATACACAGCCCCCTCTCTCCCAGGATGGAGAGGAGCCCACTGCCCCAGCCTATGGTTGGATGGACCACATACCAAAGAGCTCTTTGAAAAGGAAACATTACCAATTACTGGAGCAGGAGGGGCCTGTGCCGGAGCAGTTTTATTCCAGGGACCCGAAGATTTTTCTACACCTCCACCACCTCCACCTTCTTCCCAGTTATCTCCTGGATCTTCTCTCTTTTCATTATCATCATCTTCCTTTTCACTATTGAAAAAGCAAACAAGTGAATGCAATTAACAAATTACCAGTAAAATGGTCAGTCCACACCCTGTATTTATGTCACCACTTGTGGCAGTTTGAATAAATAGGTGGCCCCCAATATATTCAGTGTTTTATTGGACTGTAGTTTGCATCTGCAGCCACCTGGCTGGAGGCAGTGTCACTGGGCAGATCTTAAGATGTGGTGGGTTTGAGATTTTAATCTAAAGATATGCAAAGTGTGCCTAGCTGGAGTTCCTGAGGTGTGCTATTGCTTTGTGGCTTTTGGCTTCTCTATGTGTTTGGTCCTGCGAAAGCAGGCCAGCTTCTTGTGCCATTATGGAACCCATTATGGAATGTCCCTGGATCTGCAAGCTTTAATAAATCCCTTCCTGCATAACTGTTCCTGGTCTGGAAGTTCATCTCAGGGAACCTGAAGCTGTCTGCTACACCATTTATCTTGGTGACCCTGGCAAAGTCACTTAATCTCTTGACAGTCTAATGCTTTACTTATGTTAAAAAAGTGGGAACAGCCGGGCGTGGTGGTGCATGCCTTTAATCCCAGCACTGGGGGGGGGGGGACCGACAGAGGTAGGAGGATCGCCATGAGTTCAAGGCCACCCTGAGAAGACAGAGTGAATTCCAGGTCAGCCTGGACTAGAGTGAAACCCTACCTCGGAAAAAAAAAAAGTGGGAACAGGGATGGAGAGATAGCTTAACAGTTAAGGCACATGCCTGCAACACCTAAATACCCAGATTTGATTCTCCAGGTCCCAAGTAAGCCAGATGCACATGGTTGCACGTGCATCTGGAGTTCATTTGCAGAGGCCCTGGAGCCCTCTCTGCCTTAAATAAATAAATAAATAAATAAATAAATAAATAAATAGGTGAATAAAAATAAACCTTTTTTAAAAAATTGGGGGAGGGGCTGGAGAAGATGGCTTAGCGATTAAGGGGTTTGCCTGCAAAGCCAAAGAACCTCGGTTCAATTCCCTGGGACCCATGTAAGACAGATGTACAAGGAGGTGCATGCATCTGGAGCTCGTGTGCAGTGGCTGGAGGCCTGGTGCACCCATTTTCTCTCTCTCTCTCTCTCTCTCTCACACACACACACACACACACACAGAGAGAGAGAGAGAGAGAACTTTTCTCTGTCACTCTCTCAAATAAATAAGTAAATAAACAAGTAGGGAATGACACGACTTTATATAGTAAATGTTGGGATTTCCAATTACTTCCTGTGGGGAAAAATTTCAATGCCAAAAAAAAAAAAAAACCATTATCTGGTTTTTACCACCAGCCTTGGCTACCTACCAAATTTGAGGCTAACCTGAGCTACATGAGACTCCATTTCAAAAAAAGAGGAGGGGACAAAAAAGGGAGGAGCCAGCCATAAACACCAGTGATCCCCAGTTAAAAGCCAGAGGCAAGATCATGAGTTTGACACCAGTCTAACACATACAGCAAGACCCTATCTGAAGATAAGAGTTCAAATGTATCTGATCGTGCCCACCTTTGTGCAGACCACTTACATACACTCAGAAAAATTTAGTAGTACCTAGCATGCTGATGCGGATGCCTGTGTGACAGCCTGCATGGTGATTTTTAAGCGCTGGACCCTAGCTGAAGCAAATGAGAGAGGGAAAGAGATTGATGTACCCTGAAAGGCTTAACCACACAATTACATTTCCCTAGACCAAAACATGCAAACTGCCATTTATGGTACTAAGTGTATTTTTAGTGAGCAAATGAAGGGCTTTTCCAAAATTGTAATTTTATTTGCTAATCATGAGCAGTACATGTGCCAAAATGATCACAAAATGAGAACTCTCATTCAACAGCCAACAGAGAAGCCAACCTGTGGCTCAGAAGCCCTGTCAGTGCTAAGATCACGCTCAACCCAGTCTTTCATCTGACAGTGAGAATTCACACAACAGTCTGTCAAACATACTTGTCAGCCACTAAAAAAAGAAACTACTCAGGAGTGGCGTTACACATCTATAATCCCAGCCCTCAGAAGCCAGAGGCAGGAGGAGCATGGGTCTGAAGCCAGCCATGATACCGATACAGTGAGACCATCTGAAAACATCAGAACACAAAACATGAAGTATGTCTTTGGCGAGGTGGGATGGACTCGAGCACACCTGTTATCTCAAAACTCTGGAGGGCTGAGTTTGAGGCCAGCCTGGTGGCGCACACTTTTAATCCAAACACTTGAGAGGCAGAGGGAGGATCACTCTGAGTTCGAGGCTAGCCTGAGACTACGTAGTGAATTCCAGGTCAGACTTGGCCACAGTGAAACCCTACCTGGAACAACCAAAATAAAGAAAAGGAATGCTTATTGAATAGCTGCTGTATCAGGTAATGTTCCACCCATTTCACAATAATGCTACATCAAACTGCTCACAAGGCAGGTGCTGCTCAGACATTTCCCTAGCTAAAAAGTAGCAGAGCCAAGTCAGAAACGCTCCAGGACCCATAATCTTTCTGCCTTCTTGTATTTTAGCCTCTTTATGGCTTTAAAATGGAACATGGAAATTCTATTTTGAGATTTGAGAAATTCTATTTCTTTAGTGAGAATTATCTTTATTTATTAAGAATACTTTTTTGAGCAGGCGTGGTGGCACACGCCTGTAAGTCCAACACGTGGGAGGCAGAGGTAGGATGATCACTGAGAGTTCAAGGCCACCCTGAGACTACATAGTGAATTCCAGGTCAGCCTGAGCCAGAATGAGACCCTATCTCGGGAAAAACAAACAACAACAAAAAAACACACCTTTTTTGGCCAGGCGTGGTGGTGCACGCCTTTAATGCCAGCACTTGGGAGGCAGAGGTAGTAGGATTGCCATGAGTTCAAGGCCACCTTGAGAGTACATAGTGAATTCCAGGTCAGCCTGGGCTAGAGTGAGACCCTACCACCCCCAAAAAAAAACTTTTTTGTAATTTGAGCACACCATTTATTTTGTTTATAGAGCTGATGTTTGGGCAAGACTTGGCAGGCACCACACAGCTCCACTAGATATGAAAACTGAGCATCATTGCTGGTTAGCTGGGACTGTCACCCCAGACACCTCCATGTGGCATGAACTAAGGCAGAACACTCACACTGGAGGTTAACTAGAGAATCTAGAAAACTTCCTTTCCTCAACACTAGGGGGAAGCAGCTAACACAGAAAGAGGCCTGGCAAGCTGCTGGAAGGGCAGCATCTCCACAGGTGTCCTCATTGCCCTGTAAATTCCACTAAAATGGGGAGCCTGAAATGCCTGTTGATCTGTGCCTAGCCTTGAGTCTTTAAATGTCACTACACTGACTGCCAAAGAATCTTTTCAATCGCCTTCCTGCTACACTGGTATCTCTCCTCTGTGCCCCACAGCACTCTTGTGCATCTCTAAAACCACCTGCTGGGATCTATTAAGAGCGACTTACAACTGGGAAACCGACACACAGTATTTGTTATAGAGCACTCTCCTAAGGATTTGCTACAATGATTCTAGCTGGGATTCAAGAGTGATTAATTTTCAGGGGCTGGAGAGATGGCCCATGGGATTGTGCTTGCCTGCAAGGCCTAACAACCCAGTTTGATTCCCCAGTACTCATGTAAAGTCAGGTGCACAAAGTAGCACAGGC
The DNA here is from genome assembly GCA_036365145.1 of Orientallactaga sibirica. Lineage (NCBI taxonomy): Eukaryota > Metazoa > Chordata > Mammalia > Rodentia > Dipodidae > Orientallactaga > Orientallactaga sibirica. Next base: position 25,422,003 of record JAEOAD010000009.1, on the reverse strand, counting down.
ATCTGGAGTTTGTCTGCAAGGGACAGTGACCCTAGTGTCCCAATTTTTCTCTCTCTGCTAGCAAATAATTTTTTAATAAATTTTATTATTATTTGAGAGTGAGAAAAAGGCAGAGAGAGAGAGAATGGGAGTGCCAGGGCCTCCAGACAGTGCAAACGAACTCCAGATGCATGGGCCCCCTTGTGCATCTGGCTTATGTGGGTCCTGGAGAATCAAACTCGGACCCTTTGGTTTTGCAGGTCAATGCCTTAACCACTAAGCCATCTCCCCAGCCCTGCAAGTAATTTTTTTTAATCACACTGAAGCTCAAATGTCAAACCCTTTTATTACCATCTCATGACTTCTTGCAAGAACCTATGTATAATGACCTTACCTTGAATAAGATCAATTCATTTTAACATATATATATATATATATATATATATATATATGTATGTATTTTTTTTTTTTTTTTGTTTTTTTTGAGGTAGGGTCTCACTCTGGCCCAGGCTGACCTGGAATTAACTATGTAGTCTCAGGGTGGCCTTGAACTCACTGCGATCCTCCTACCTCTGCCTCCCGAGTGCTGGGATTAAAGGCGTGTGCCACCACGCCCAGCCCTTTTTTTTTATTTTTGGAGGTAGGGTTTCACTCTGGTCCAGGCTGACCTGGAATTCACTATGTAGTCTCAGGGTGGCCTCGAACTCATGGCGATCCTCCTACCTCTGCCTCCCAAATGCTGGGATTAAAGGCGTGCGCCACCACACTCAGCTTTTATCTTGCTTTTTAATTTTGGTTTTGCGAGGTAGAGTCTCACTCTAGCCCAGGCTGATCTGGAATTCACTATGTAGTCTCAAGGTGGCCTCAAATTCACAGCAATCCTCCTACTTCTGCCTCTGGAGTGCGAGTGCTGGGATTAAAGGCGTAAGCCACCATGCCCGGCTCCATTTTAACATATTTAAATATCCTTGATAATTAATTTTGGGGCTGACTGATAAATGAGATAGAACCTTAGTTCTATACCATAGTATGGTTTGCTGGTACCAAAATACCTGCCCCCTGGGCTTTTTAATTTTTTTTACTTTTTTTGAGACAGGGTCTCATTTTGTACAACAAAAGACAGGCTCCAGATTTTTAACCATTCTTCGGCCTCTGCCTGCTCTACACTGGGATTACAGGTGCTGTGTCACCACACCCAGCAACATCATGTGGTTAATGACCTAGGCATGCTAACTTACTGTCAAGACTAGTGTCAGAACTTGAAAACTGGCTGGTGTGATGGCGCGTGCCTTTAAACCCTGGCACTAGGAGGAGGATCGCCCTGAGTCAAGGCCACTCAGACTACACAGTGAATCTAAGGTCAGCCTGGGCCAGAGCTAGACACCTACCTCAAAAAACAAAAAAACAAAACCACTTTAAAACTGTGTTCTGTATCAGCAGCCAGCTCTCACATGGTGAAAGAAAAGCCCAGGAATGGTGGACTAATCTCTGTAACCTCAGCATTGGGAAGTGGAGGCAGGAACATCTGGCTTACGTGGATACTGGGGAATCAAACTTGGGTCCTTAGGCTTTGCAGGCAAGCTCCTTGGCTGTTAAGCCATCTCTCCAACCCATAACTTAAAATATTTGAAAAGGGGCTGGAGAGATGGCTCAATGGTTAAAGGAACTTGTTTGCAAAGCCTGACAACCTGTTGATTCCCCAATACCCATGATAAAGACAGATGCACAAAGTGGAGCGTGCACCTGAAGTTTATTTTTAAGTGTCACAAGGCCCTGGTGCACCCAATTTCTTCTCTTTCTCACTCTCTACTTGCAAATAAACAAAAATAAAATGTTGAAGCTGGGCGTGGTGGCGCACACCTTTAATCCCAGCACTGGGGAGGCACAGGTAGGAGGATTTGCAGTGAGTCTGAGGCCACCCTGAGACTACATAATGAATTCTAGGTCAGCTGAGCTAGAGCAAGACCCTACCTCGAAAAACCAAAAAGAAATAAAATAAAATAAAATGTTGAAAAGTTAATATTTAATACAGTGTTTATAAGAATATTCAGTGCATAAAGTTAAATATTTTAGTCCTTAAATCTGAAATGGTTTCCAACCTTCAAGCTTTTACTAGAAGTTAGAATCCCCCTTTATTAAACGATTAAATTCCAGTTTTTAAGGCCCCACAAAAGCAAGTTCTTGGAAAAGGAAATTTTCTCAATGTTAACAGGTTAGTAAACACCTTTCAGATGGCCACTGAGGAACTGTAACTAGCTGCTAAGAATAAAATGTAAAACATAAAAGCAGATTTGAGGTAGGGAGATGGTTCAGCAAAGAGACTTGCTTGCAAAGCCTGCTGGTCTGGGTTCAATTCCCTAGCACTCCCATAAAGCTGGATGCAAAGTACCAAGTGCATCTGGGGTTTGCTGTTCCAAGAGACCCTGGCAACCCATACACACAGCTGATCTACCTTAGCAAAAACAACGTCAACACTCATACCAGCCAAAATTTACTACTGTCCTTGACAAGGAAAAGATGTCATTTAATAAACATTTTATCATCAAGTGTAGCTAAAATATCACTTGAATCCTGGAGTTTGGGTGCTAGAATGGACAATAAGACTGCCTGTCTCTTAAAAGAAAAGGGGGGAAGGGCTAGGAGAGATGGCTTAGCAGTTAAGGTGCATGCCTGCGAAGCCTAAGGACCTCGATTTGATTCTCCAGGTCCAACGTAAGCCAGATAGATGCACATGGTGGCACGTGAGTCAGAAGTTCGTTTGCTAGAGGCCCTGGCACGCCCATTCTCACGCTCTCTCTCTCTCTCTCTCTAATAAATAAATAAATAAATAAATAAATAAATAAATAAGGCAGCATGTTGTGGTACACACCTTTAAACCCAGCACTTGGGAGGCAAAGGTAGAGATAGGAAAATCACCATGATTTTGAGGTCATCCTGAGACTACATAGTGAATTCCAGGTCAGCCTGAGCTAGAAAAAAAAAAAAAAAAAAAAAAAAAAAAAAAAAAAAAAGGCTAGGCACATTATGCCTGTAATCTCAGCACTTGGAAGATAGAGTTGAAAAATAATTCAAGGCCAGCCTCTGCCACATAGTGAGCTCGATGCCAGCCTAAATATGCAACTCCACTTAGAGGAAAAACAGACCCTAACAATAATACATAAATGCTGGACACAATGGCTCAACCCTTTAATTCCAGCACTCCAGAGGCTAAGGTAGTAGGATGGACATGCGTTAGAGGTCAGCCTAGAGTGAGTTCCAGGTCAGCCAGGGATAGAATGAGACCCTGTCTCAAATAATAAAGATAGGATGGGCTGAAGAGATGGATTAGTGGTTAAGGCGCTTGCCTGTAAAGCCAAAGGACCCATGTTCAATTCCTCAGGACCCACGTAAGCCAGATGCACAAGGTGGCACATGCACCATTTGCAGTAGCTGAAGGCCCTGGCGTGCCCATTCTCCGTTTCTTATTCTCAAATAAATAAAAATTTAAAAAATAAGATAGGCTGGACGCAGTGGCGCACACCTTTAATCCCAGCACTTGGAAGGCAGAGGGAGGAGGATTGCTGTGAGTTCGAGGCCACCCTGAGACTACATAAAGAATTCTAGGTCAGCCTGGGCTAGAGTGGGACCCTATACCTCAAAAAACAAAAAAACAAACAAAAAACACAAAATTTATATTCAATGGGAAAGTTTAAATTTAAATATTCTCTATTATAACTTAAAACAAATTTTAAAACTTCATGAATCCAAAACATTTTTCCCCTTCTTCCAAAAAATGGTACTCTGGTCCACTAAGTTCCAGTTAAGGAAAATGTTTCCTCTATTGTCACACATACTCAATGAATGGCTTTCTGTACAAATTGAAAGCTTCAAATTAGGCAGTCTGAGGTCATTTCATTTTTTTAAACTGAGAAACAATGATTTTTTAATCTTAAAACAATGGAAGAAAAATTTTTAAAAACACAGGTGTAGGGCTGGAGAGATGGCTTAGTGGTTAAGGCGCCTGCCTGCTAAGCCTAAGAACCAGGTTCCAATCTCCAGGTCCCACGTTCAGCCAGATTCAAAATAAAGCAAGGGCACTTGACCACAAGGGGGTGCACACATCTGGATTTCGTTCTGTCTCCCTCTCCCCGTGTCTCTCTCAAATAAATCGTACGTACGTACGTACGTACGTACATACATACATACATACATACATACATACAAAGGTGTAGGGGCCGAGAAGATGGCTCAGCAATTAAAGGCACTTGCTTGCAAAACCTGCCACTCAAAGTTCGATTTCCCAGTCCCCATATAAAGCCAGAAGCACAAATTGCTATGTGCGTCCAGAGTTCATCTGTAGTGGCAGGAGGCCCTACCTGGTGCTTCCTTCCTTTTTTATCTTTCTCACAAATAAGTAAATAAATGAATTTTTTTGGTTAACTTTTGTTAAAAACTTTTTAAGAACTTTCATAAGTATAGATAATATAATCATGACAATCCTCACCACCACTTCCTTTTTCCCCCCAAATCTTCCCTTCCCCAGAATCCCTTCTTTCTGACTATCATAAACTAGACTTGATAAAATATTCCTAAGCCAAACTGGGGCTACAGAATAAGTTCCAAGTCAACCTAGGCTAGTGAAACCCTATCTTGAAAAATTCAAAAATAAAGTTTTTCAACCAACCAATCTAACTTTAAAAAAATTCTGTTTTGTTAGAGCTGGAGAGATGGCTCAGATGTACAAATTGGCACGTGTCTGTGTCTGGAGTTCGTTTGCAGCGGCTAGAGGCCCTGGTGTGCCTATTCTCTCACAAATAAAAATAATCATTTTCCTAAAAAAAAAAAAAAAAAAAAATTTCTTTTCAGCTGGGTATGGTGATGAAAGAAAGCCTTTAATCCCAGCACTTGGGAGGCAGAGGTAGGAGGATCACTGTAAATTTGAGGCTACCCTGAGGTTACGTGTAGTGAATTCCAGGTCAGCTTGGGCAGGAATAAGACCCTACCTCAAAAAACCAAAAAATTTCAGGGGAAAAAAAAAAAAGGACAGGCATGGTGGAGCCAGCACTCGGAAGGGATAGGTAGGAGGACTGCCATGAGTTCAAGGCCACCCTAAGACTACATAGTGAATTCCAGGTTAGCCTGACCTACAGTGAGACCCTACCTCAAAATAAATAAATAAAATTTGTTTTCTTGAGTTTTAAAAATAACTTAGACCCCACCCCCACAGACTGAGGTCTCTTGGTCCCCACAATGAATACCAATAACCCCACTGAAGACTCAGCAAAGTTGGGATCAGGGAGAGAGGATAGAAGTTTAACCTTTTTATTAAAAAAGGGGGACTACAGAGATGGCTTAGTAATTAAGGAGCTTGCCAGGTTCCATTCCCTAGTACCCAAGTAAGCCAGATGCACAAAGGGACACATGTGTCTGGAGCTCCCTTACTATGGCTAAAGGCCCTGGTGTGTCTATTTTCTCTACCTCCTTCTCTCAAATAATTAATTTAGGGCTGGAGAGACGGTTTAGCAGTTAAGGCCCTTGCCTGCAAAGCCCAAGGATCTAGGTACAATTCCCTGGGACCCACTTAAGCCAGATGCACAAGGTGGTGCATGTGTCTGGAGTTAGTTTATAGTGGCTGAAGGCCCTGGTGTGCCCATTCTCTCTCAAATAAATGAAAATAAAAGTACTTTTAAAATCTTACAAGAAATTTTAAAATAACATTTGAGAGCCTGATATGGTGGCAGCAGGCTTATAATCCTAGCACTGGCAAGGCATGGAAATGAGAAGCACTCAAGGCCAGCCTGAACTGCCTAGAGCAAGACCCTGTCACAAACACAATGTTCTTCTGTAATCTCACGCCGAGGAAAACTTTAAAGGAAATGATGGTGACAGGATCCTGGTTACCCCTAGGAATAGTAGGAATGTTCAGTTTCTTGACCTGGATGTTGATTATACAGGATGGTTTCACTGTAATTATAAAACCTGTACCTTTCTGAAAGTATCTTACACTTCAATAACAAAAATATATCTTGACTTACAGAACATGAAAAACATTCACATTAAAAAAAAAAAAAGCCAGGCCTTTAATCCCAGCACTCGGGAGACAGAGGTAGTAGGAAGATCACCATGAGTTCAAAGGCCATGCTGAAACTACATAGTGAAATCCAGGTCAGTATGGGCTAGCGCAAGACCCTACCTCAAAAAAAAAAAAGAAAAAAAGAAAAAGAAAAAGAAAAAAAGAAACCCTCTAAGTTCAAGCCAGACCAGACCATGTGGCACAGGACTGTAAAACCAGTACTCAGAAAGCAGAAGATGAGGAGTTCAAGGTCACTGTCTACCTCCTGAGTTTAATCCAACCTCAAGTGAGTCATGGTCTCAAAATAAAATGAACTCAAAGCTGGGTGTGATGGCGCACACCTTTAATCCCAGCACTCGGAAGGCAGAGGTAGGAGGATCACTGTGAGTTCAAGGCCACCCTGAGAATACATAGTGAATTCCAGATCAGCCTGGGCTAGGGTGAGACCCTATCTTGGAGCCGGGCATGGTAGTACATGCCTTTAATCCCAGCACCAGGGGTTTGAGACCAGCCTGAGACTACATAGGGAATTCCAGATCAGCCCAGGCTGGAGCAAGACCCTACCTTGAAAAAGCAAAAAATAAAAAAAGGAACTTGGGACTAGAGGAATGACTCAGTTTGCAATGGACAGAAGCCCTGGCCAACCCATTCTCTCCCTCTCTGCTTGCAAATCACTAAGGAGCCCTACCCATGCTCACTGCAAACTTAATGTAACCTGATTAGACCTAAGAAAATGGTCAAGAAAATTATATGTATACATTTGAATCGATGCTACTACAGATGGCATGACAAAGGACAAAATGTGAGAAATGGAGATTTACACTGAAAGACTAAAGTTCCAACACCAATATTATAAACGACAACATTGGGCTGGAGAGATGGCTTAGTGGCTAAGGCACTTGCCTCCAAAGCCCAAGAACCCAGGTTCCATTCCTCAGTACCCATGTAAAGCCAAATGGAAACAGCGGTGGTATTTGGAGTTCGTTTGGGGTGGCTGAAGGCCCTCCTGTGCCCATTCTCCCCCCCCCCCACATTTCTCAAATATTTACCAAAAAAAAAAAAAAAAGAGTGGGGTATGGTGGTGATGCATGCCTTTAATCCCAGCCCTCGGGAGCTTGAGGAGGACTGCCATGAGATTGAAGCCACCCTGAGACTTCATTGAATTCCAGGTCTGCTAGAGCTGGAGCCAAGACCCTACCTTGGGGGTGGGGAAGGAACTGACAAAAATCTTAGTTGTCTCAAACAGAAAGCCTAAGCAAGGTGGGCTGGAAACAGGGAAACTCTCACAGGATTTTAGAGATGGCAACTAATTGGATGCGTACACCTGAGGACCTCCTCCCCTGAGGGAGCAATAGCTAGTAACCCATGATGCTACCACGCTCCTGCTTTGGGGCTAAAGAAAGCTTGTAGTAGTCTGTCATGGTGGTGCATGCCCTTGATCCCAGCACTGGAGGGGTAGGAAGATGGCTGTGAATTCGAAGCCACCCCGAGGCAAATTCCTGGTCAGCCTGGGCTAAGAGCAAGACCCTACCTCGAAAAAACAAAAGAAATTAGAAAAAAAAAAAAAAAAACTGGGCTGGAGGGATGGCTTAGCAGTTACGGCGTTTGCCTGCAAAGCCAAAGGACCCAGGTTCGACTCCCCAGGACCCACGTTAGCCAGCTGCACAAGGGGGTGCAGGCATCTGGAATTCGTAGGCAGCGGCTGAAGGCTCTAGCGCACCCATTCTCTCTCTCTGTCAAATAACATACTTTAAAAAAAAAAAAAAACTTGTGCCCAACACGCATCCCCCTAAACAGGGTTACCTAAGCCCAGTTGTAAATCACAACTACCTTATTTGCATCGCTTGAACTCTGAGTCCGCTGTAATCGACCTCTTTTTGTTCAAATTCTTTCCACTCATCTTCATCCTGCGAAAGAAGTAACACCTCATCAATTAAAGCTCTTTGTAAACAGGTTCCCGGCTATTTAAATTTAAAAACCAAAAAAAAAAAAAAAAAACCAACGAGGGTGAGGGGAGGAGGTCCTCATGGAATCTAAAGGGTAACTCGAGCCTTTCTTCCGTGCCCAAGTTGTCCAACATCCTCCCTTGCCGCCTCATTCCCTCGCAGCAAAGCTGTGACTTAAAGGGAAAGCCCGGCGTTGAAACCGATGGGTCATTCCACAAGTCCATTTCCAGCTCCAAGTGGCCGCGACCAGGTTTCTCCCCGACCGGCCACGCCAACAAGGAGGAGTCACCCCTCGACCACGTTGGGGGGGACTCAGCTCCAACCAAGCGGGCTCAAGTCACGGCGGCCGCAGCCCGAGGGTCCCTGGATGGAGGGTGCGGGGCGCGGACTCCCGGGTCCGAGCCGACGAATCGGGGCAGAAGACCGACCCGGGCTGGAGGGAGGGGGGGTGGGGTGGCATCGAACCCCGGGTTCAAGAGAGCCCAGCCAGTCCCGACGTGGGGAAGCCTAGGTCACGTGGGCGCCCGCGGCTCGTCCCGGGCGCCTGGCGGAGGCGGGCCCATGGGGGGGGAAGGGAAAGGGGGTGCCGTCCCGGGTTCCCCCTTACCTTCGTCACGGCCTTGACGGCCCCCGAGCCCGAGATGCCACCGTCGCCCGGCCTGGTTCCCGTTCCAGTGATCCCGCCGTCTCCGGACCTGGTCCCGACGCCCGAGATGCCACCTTCGCCCGACCGGATCCCAGTTCCTGTCCCGCCATCGCCCGGCCTGCTTCCCGCGCCCGTCCCTCCGTCGCCCGGCCTGGCTCCCGTCCCGCCGCTCGCGCCCGCCGCGTTAGCCGCCGCTCGGTTGCTCCGTTCCTTCTTCTTCTTCTTGTCCCTCTTGGCGAAGAAGTTATCGAGGCTCCTCTCCTCCGTCTCGGCCATGGCCGCGGCCCGGATGGGTGGAGCCGGCGGCGTGAGATGGGGGGGAAAAGAGGGAGGTGGTGGTTTGCCGGAGCTCCGGGGTCGAGGCCCGGGGGAGGAGAAGGGGTGGGCTTCTGCGTTTCACGGGGTCGCCGAGGCGCGTGCGGCGGGGCGGGCGGCTCCCTTACACACGCACACTCTCCCACCCCCCCACCCCGCGTGCCGGGAAACGATGGTACAGGCCGTCTCCTCCGAGGTGGACTCCCGCGCTATCCAGGCCGCCGCGAGGACGGAGCGTGAGCCCGCCCGTTCCACCACCCGAGAAGGTTGGGGGGGGTGGAGGAAAAAAAAAACCGCGCGCGGGCCCGAGACACCGGCGAGCGGCGGCGCGTGCGGGAAGGAAGCGGCGCGCAGGCCCGGAGATGGGAGGGAGGAGGAGAACGAGGGAAGGAGAGGGGTACGGGGAGGGGAGGAGGAGGCGAGGGCGGGGCAAGCAGACGAGACAAGGCAGCGTCTGCGCCTGCGTGCTCAGTTCCTCCCGCTGCTGTGGGCGCGCCGACGGGGGTGGGTGGGGCCGACGGGAGGAGACGGAGGTGGAGCTGGACGGAGAGCCAATCAGATGCCGGGGCGAGGCGCTTAGGTGATAATCTGGACCTCTCTCGGGGCGGGGCCTCAGTGTGCGGGGTGGGGCGGTCGTATGCAAAGTGAGTGACGTATACAGTGGCTCCCACTGCCGATTGGCCGATGCTTTTTTGCCTTGAGGACGAGCATTTAGAGGGTTGGTGACTTGGCTAAAGGGGACCGAGCTGGAGGGGCGGGTGTGTCCTGGTGGAGCGCATGCGTCGGGGTGCACGTGTGTGTCTGCCTGCTTGCCTGGAAGACTGTGGCCTTGGGAGTGGGTTGAACTTTTAGGAAAGAGCGAGAAAAAAAAAAAGTGTTCTTAAGCCTGCTATGTTAAAAAATTGTTCCTGCCTTTGGCTTTCTTCTGTACTTTTACCTCCTCTGATCCGGCAGCGATTACTTTTCGTCTTTGAGGAGTGATTTTTTTTTTTTTTTTTAATGAGGGGAGCAGTGGATTCGAAGTTGACGTCCCATTTACTGGAAGATCTTTAATAAATCAGTACAGCCTGGAGTGGTGGCTCACACCTTTAATCCCAGCACTCTGGAGCTGAGGTAGGAAGATGGCCTTGAGTTTGAAGCCAGCCCGGGCTAAAGAGTGAACTTCAGGTCAGCCTAGGCTATCAAAATAAATAAATAAAATTTAAGATTTTATTTATTTATTTATTTATTAGAGAGAGAGAGTGATAATGGGCACGCCAAGGCTCTAGCCACTGCAAACGAACTCCAGACGCATACTCTACCATGTGCATCTGGCTTACATGGGACCTGGAGAATAGAAAGGGGATTCTTAGGCTTCGCAGGCATGCGCCTTAACCGCTAAGCCATCTCTCTCTAGCCCAATAAAATTTAAAAACAAATCAAAAGCACAGTAGATAAATAAAAGGGAACTGATTTTTGTCTGGACTCCATTTTCTTTCTTTTTAATTTTTATTTTAAGTTTTCATTTATGAGAGAGGGAGAGAATGGGCATGTCAGGACCTCTAGCCACTGCAAACAAATTCCAGGTGCATGTGCCACCATGTGCATCATGCTTATGTGGGTTCTGGGGAATTGAACCTGGGTCCTTAGGTTTCTTAGGCAAACTCCTTCACTGCTAAGCCATCTCTCCAGCCCTGGACTGCATTTTCTAATAGATGTGTTTCTCAAGATCAGGTTAAATAAATGTGACCCTCCATAGAGTCTGACGTGAACATTGGTGGACACTATCCTTTCCAAGATGTGGGACAGGTGGGCTTCAGATTTCTGTCAAAGGAAAGTTTGGTCATATCCGCCCTGGGTTCAATCCTCAGTGTCACAAAAGGGGGGGGGAGGGGGAGAAAGACTGATCCAGCACCCTGCTAGGAGGCTAACATACCTTCCCCATATCATTTTTTTAATTTTTTCATTTTTGGGCTTTCCAAGGTAGGGTCTCACTCTAGCCCAGGCTGACCTGGAATTCACTATGTAGTCTCAGGGTGGCCTTGAACTCACAGTGATCTTTCTTCCTCTCGAGTGCTGGGATTAAAGGCATGCGCCACCACGCAGGGCTCCCTTGTAGGGTTTTTTTAGACATGCTCTCACTGTGTAACCCATGCTGTTCTGAACTCACTATGTAAACCAGGCTGGCCTTGAACTCATGGCAATCCACTTGCCTTAGCCTCTCAAGTGCTGTTATTATAGATAGCCACCACACCCAGTTTAGGTAGATAATTTTTTATTTAATTTTATTTATTTTTTACTTATTTGAATTTTTGGGTCTTTTTATTTTTTATTTATTTATTTGTGAGCAACAGACAGAGAGGGAAAGAGGCAGATAGGCAGAGAGAGAATGGGTGCACCAGGGTCTCCAGCCACTGCAAACAAACTCCAGATGCATGTGCCACCTTGTGCATCTGGCTTACGTGGGTCCTGGGGAATCAATCCTTAAACCGGGGTCCCTAGGTTTCACAGGCAAGTGCTTAACCGCTAAGTCATCTCTCCAGGCCCTCTTTATTTATTTGAGAGAGAAAGAGAGAGATGGCTTAGCGGTTAAGGACTTGCCTGTGAAGCCTAGGGAACCAGGTTTAATCCCCCATAACCCTTGTAAACCAAATGCACATGGTGACACATGCATCTGGAGTTTGTTTGCAGTGGCTAGAGGCCATTCTCTCCCTCCCTCTCCCTTGCTCCTAAATAAATAAATATAAATAAATATAATAAATAAAATAAAAATATTTTTTAAACTAGGTGTGGTAACGCACACCTTTAATCCCAGCACCTGGGAGGCAGAGGTAGGAGGATTGCCATGAGTTCAAGGCCACCCTGAGACTACATAGTGAATTCCTGGTCAGGCTGGGCTAGAGCAAGAGTCTACCTTGAAAAAACAAGATAAAATTTAAAAAAAATTTTTAAAGAGAGAGAGAGAGAAAGGTAGGGGATGACAGAATGTCAAATTATGGAGATGGTAACCAAAATATTCACACTGGGCATGGTAGCTCCTGCCTGTAATCCCAGGCCTTCGGGAGGTAGAGGAAAGAAGACGAGGAGTTCAAGGCCAGCCTAAGCTTGCTGAACCCTGACTCAAAAACCAACCAAACAAATCTCCTTATATCCTTGTTTACACCTATCTTTACCACTTGAATCCCCCCGGGCCTTGAGGATGAAATGCATGTTACTCTATGGAAAGGGTGGTCCAGGTAAGGTTTGAAACTTTCCACTTCCTCCTAAGAGCAGAAGACCACGAGGAAATAGCTCAGTCCTAGGTTAGAAGCCCTGTGAGGCCGATAGAAGCCCCCACCCACCAACACCATCTTACCCGTTTAAAATTTTTTTAATTAATTTATTTATTAGAGAAAGAGGCAGATAGAGAATGGGTGTGGCAGGGCCTCCAAGCCACTGCAAGTGAACTCCAGATGCATGTGCCATCTTGTGCATCTGGCTTACATGGGTACTGGGGAATCAAACCTAGGTCCTTAGGCTTCATAGGCAAGCTCCTTATCTGCTAAACCATCCCTCAGGCCCCATCCTACCCTTTTTAAGAAATATTTATTTATTTATTTATTTATTTATTTATTTATTTATTTGAGAGAGAGAAAGAGGCAGAGAGAGAGAGGGAGAGATTGGGCGCCAGGGTCCCCAGCTACTGCAGACGAACTCCAGATGCATGAGCCTCCTTGTTCATCTGGCTTACGTGGGTCCTGGAGAATCAAACTGGGATCCTTTGGCTTTGAAGGCAAACACCATAACTACTAAGCCATCTCTCCAGCCCACCATCCTACCCTTTTAAAGAAATATTAAGAGGCTGGACATTGTGGCGCATGCCTTTAGTCCCAGCACTCGGGAGGCAGAGGTAGGAGGATCACCGTGAGTTCGAGGCCACCCTGAGACTACATAGTGACTTCCAGTCAGCCTGGGCTACAGCAAGACCCTACCTCAAAAAACCAAAAAAAAAAAAAAAAAAAAAATCTTAAGCCAGGCATGTTGGTGCATGCCTTTAATCCCAGCATTTAGGAGGCAGAGGTAGGAGGATCGCTGTGAGTTCAAGGCCACCCAGAGACTATATAGTGAATTCCAGGTCAGACTGAGCTATAGTGATCCCTACCTCAAAAAACCAGAAGCAAAAAAAATTATTTGAGAAAGAGCATGGGCACACCAGGGCCTCTAGCCACTGCAAAGTAACTCCAGACACATGTGCCACCCTGTGCATCTGGCCTTACATGGTACTGTGGAATTGAACCCAGGTGCTTAGGCTTTGCAAGCAAGTGCCTTAACTGCTGAGCCATCTCTCCAGCCCCATCCTATCCTTCACAGTTGCTATCCTCCACACCACTGCTAGGGGAAGTTCTGAGCATGTCAGTGAAGTAACTCAAGGACTGCCTTGGCCAACAATAAGCTTACATGTTACTGCCCAAACATAAATTTTCCCCAACTACCCAGGATGAGTCCTTAGGTAACTTCCTTCTGTGACACCACATATCTTCCTGTGATATTGGCTAAATACTGCTACCCTCACCAAATCTTTATCACATTTTCTTTCTGCCTCTCTATTTCTTCCTCTCGTTTTCCTTTTTCTTCCCTCCTTTCCTTCCCTTTCTTCTCCTCTCTCTTTTTCCCCTCTCCTTTCTCCCCTCTTATTTTGAACAGGGTCTCATGTTTCCCAAACTGGCCTTGAACTCACTATGTAGACATAGCCAAGGATGACCTTGAACTTCCTGATCCTCCTACCTCCACTTCCTCAGAGCTAGGATTACAGATGGGTGCTACCATACCTGGTTTTATGAGGTGCTGGGAATCAAACCCAGGACTTCCTGCATGTTAGGCAAGCACTGTACCAACTGGCTACATCTCCAATTCTCCGCTCTCTTTTTTTTTTATTTTATTATTTATTTATTTGAGAGAGAGATACAGAAATAGGCAGGGAGAGAGAGAGAGAGAGAATGGGTGCACCAGGGCCTCCAGCCACTGCAAACGAACTCCAGATGCATGCACCCCCTTGTGCATCTGGCTTACGTGGGTCCTTGAGAATCGAGCCTCGAACCGGGGTCCTTAGGCTTCATAGGCAAGCATTTAACCGCTAAGCCATCTCTCCAGCCCCTCTGCTCTCTTCTTTAACACAAGCTCTCCCTATGTAGCCTGGACTGACCTTGAACTAGACAGTCTTCCTGCCTTAGCCTCCAGAGTGCTGGAATTGCCGGTCTATACTATCATGCCTGCTCTTTCTTTTTTCTGTGTGTGTGGGGGGGTGGGGGGCGTAGGATCTCACTCTAGCCCAGGTTGACCTGGAATTCACTATGTAGTCTCAGGATGGCCTTGAACTCACAGCGATCCTCCTACCTCTGCCTCCCAAGTGCTGGGATTAAAGGTGTGCACCACCACGCCTGGCTATTTTTTAAATTAATTTATTTATTTGAGAGAGAGGGAACGCCAGGGCCTCTAGCCAGTTGCATGCACCCCCTTGTGCATCTGGCTTACATGGGTCCTGGAGAATCAAACTGGGATCCTTTGGCTTTGCAGGCAAATGCTTTAACTGCTAAGCCTTCTCTCCAGCCCTAATTTTTATTTTTTTATTGACAACTTCCATAATTGTAGACAGTATCCCATAGTTATTCCCTCCCTTCCCCCACTTTCCCCTTTGAAACTCCACTCTCCATCATATCCACTCTTTCTTTATGAAGTGCTTATTTACCTATATTTGAGACAATGTGCCTTATTTAAAAACAGACACAAACTCTGGGTTCGGAGTTCAAGGACTTCCCTGAGCTCCCCAAATCCAAAAGTTATAATTCCTACCTTTAATTCCCTAATAATCTGAGATCCAGCTACAAATAAATGGCAAGCAGTAGCCCACGCTCTTCTGTCCTCATCAATAATACATGATTGTCCGGAAGAAAATGCAGAAAATGCAAGAAAATGCAGAGAGAGGGACCTCGGTCAAGGGCTGACACGGCACAATTTCCCACTCTGTTTTTCTGTGTGATTGACAGCGTTCTCCCAGAACTTGATCATGTGTAAGAAATTCAGGTCAAGTCAGCAGAGAGACCAGTGCCTTGAGGGTTGTGTCATCATCTGTAGTTAGTGTTTCCTGGTCCCTTCCTCTGACTCTCCTGCCCTAAAATCAACAGCACCTATTTTTACCAGTTTCTTAAGTCTCTCCCACCAGCCTCCTCCAGGCTGGTTACACAATAGCCTGAGTCCTGCCATCACCACCCTCCCTCAGCCTCATCTGGTTCCCATGTCTAAAGCATCCTCAAGATCCCTTTTGATGTAGGAATCCTTCCCACTATCTTCCCGTTTGTTTGGACCTTCCCAATATTTTCTTTTCTTTTCTTTTGGTTTTTTGAGGTAGGGTCTCACTCTGGCCCAGGCTGACCTGGAATTCATTATGTAGTCTCAGGGTGGCCTTGAACTCACGGTGATCCTCCTACCTCTGCCTCCCTCCTGAGTGCTGTGATTAAAGGCGTGTGCCACCATGCCTGGCTCCTTCCCAATCTTTAAAGTCAATCAGACCTTCATTTGTCCTTGCAAGGTGGAAAAGAGGAAGTGACAAGGACTCAGACCATTCTCGGGGGGTATGCCAGCATGTCCTCGAAGGTTCTGAATGCTGTCTGAGCATGGGGCTTTC
This sequence comes from Orientallactaga sibirica, assembly GCA_036365145.1. Classification (NCBI taxonomy): domain Eukaryota; kingdom Metazoa; phylum Chordata; class Mammalia; order Rodentia; family Dipodidae; genus Orientallactaga; species Orientallactaga sibirica. Next base: position 25,406,425 of record JAEOAD010000009.1, on the reverse strand, counting down.
TCTTTGGATCCTCGGAAGTGGCACAATGCAATGGACATCAGACATCTCCCTGCCCAAGCGTGCTGAGCTGTGGTATTCAGTGAGCTCAACAGCTGGCAAAGGGCAGCCGAGCCCAGCCCCATTGTCACTGGCTTCTTTTCTGCTGAGCTATTTGTTCCAAGTTCCATTCTGCTACCTAGGCTGGAAATTCCGCTCAGGCTCAGCTCGTAGGAATGTAGCTCATGCTGGCCAGAGCTCCGCAGGAAGTGACTGTCCAGAATCCTTCCTTCTCAACATCTGTGAGGCAGACTGTGCCACTGCCTCAGGCGTTCTCTCCTTCCCAGTGGCAAGCCGTGGTTTACAGGTCACCTCCTTTGCAGGGAGGAGTGTATCTCTCCTGAGCTCTCCACAGGCGGAGTGGTCTCCTGAACTTCTGAGTCCAAGAATCCTTTTGTTTGGTATACTTGACGCTCTTCTGGTAATCTCATGGTTGTATGTTGCTCAATCACTTTAATTTATTTTTGTAAAACAATTTATTTTTTATTTTTTTATTTTTTGGTTTAAAACAATTTCTTTTTTGTTTTTGTTTTTGTTTTTTCGAGGTAAGGTCTCACTCTAGCTCAGGCTGACCTAGAATTCACTACGTAGTCTCAGGGTGGCCTCGAACTCACAACGATCCTCCTACCTCTGCCTCCCGAGTGCTGGGATTAAAGGCGTGCGCCACCACTCCCAGTTTAAAACAATTTCTTTATGAGTACTTACAATATTACCAGGCCCTGTGCTAGGAGTTAAGAATGAGTGGGGCTTGGCCTGGGGAGATGGCTTAGTAGTTCAAGATACATACTTGCAAAGCCTACTGGCCCATTTCCAATTCCTCAATACTCACGTAAAGCGAGATTCACAAAGTAGCACATGCATCTGGAGTTGGTTTGCAGCAGTAGCAAGAGGCCCTGGTGCGTCCATACTGTATCTCAAAAGTATTTAAATACTTAATATTAAAATATTTAAGGAATGAGTGGGGCTGGAGGTAAAGCATTTGTTTTATCATTTTATGAGGCCCAGGTTTGATCCCAGGACAAGGAGGGGCTTTGAACTTTTGATCCCCCTGCCTCTACCTCACAGGTGCTAGGATTACACACCACCATACTCAGCGATTTGGCTTTTGTATTGGTTCTGCGCTGGCTGGCCTCCTAGAGTCAAATGACCCTCCTCCCTTAGCATCCCAAGTAACTAACTATACATGTGGTGGTTATTTGATTGGTCTTCCAAAACTTTGGTTTGTTTTTCAAGGTAGGTTCTCCCTGTAGCCCAGGCTGACCTGGAATTCATTATGTGGTCTCGAACTCACAGTGATCATCCTAACTCTACCTCCCAATTGCTGGGATTAAAGGCGTGTGTCACCATGCCCGGCCCAAAACATTTTATTGTTGTATTTTGAAGGCAGAGTCTCACTTTAGCTCAGGCTAACCTGGAACTCTATAGCCCCAAGCTGGCCTTGAACTCATTGTGATCCTTCTACCTCAGCCTCTGAGTATTAGCATGAAAGGCATGCCATATGCACCACCATGCCCGACTCCAAAACATTTCTCTCTTTAAAAGATATTTTTATTAATTTATTTGAGAGGGAGAGAATAGGCATGCCAGGGCTTCTAGCCAGTGCAAATGAACTCCAGATGCATGCACCACCTTGTACATCTGGCTTATGTGGGTCCTGGGGAATCAAACCTGGGTCCTTAGGCTTTACAGGCAAGTGCCTTAACTACTAAGCCATTTCTCCAGCCCCATTTCTCTTTTTTGAGATTAAAATATCTGTGTGTAGCCCAAACTTGCCTTGAATTTGTGATCCTCCTGCTGCAGTCATCTGAATGATAGTGTTTTGTCTGAGTGACAGGACTACAGGATTGTGTCTCCATTCCCTGCCAACCTAATCCAACAATGATCCAAATTATTGTATGGACAATGCACATTGAAGGGAGAGAAATGAAGCTGGAGAATAGATTAGACTGAGGACGGGGAAAAGTGGGATAAAGCCCAGACCAGAAGTTGGCATTCATTCTCACCACTGCGCAGGAACGAGCAACATGAAACTGGTGCTCCCACAGATGGGCCTGTGGTGAGGTGGGCATGAGTCACTGGGCTCCACCCTGCCTTGGATGAAATGGCCTCAAATTTCTGCCCCACTTAACCAGGGAGGCACTGATAAGTGATCTGGCTCCCTGGGATTTCTAAGATTGAGGAAAGGTTCCCCAACAGCAAGAGGAGAACCCCAGTAACTTGAGGGAGCAGCTCTGACTGTTAACATGCACATCCGTTGTGCACTCAGCCGCCTGCATGTTGGATTTCTGGAGGTCATACTTCCTCAGATGGTGATGTCCCTCAGGATGCTGACCTGGCTGGAAACCAGGTTTAGCTCTGTGGGAAACACAGGAAAAGCTACCCTGGGTGGCCTCTTTGGGAGCCAGTCAAATGACTGGCACAATGTAAGACCTCCTGACACAATCACGTTGATCACGGAGTGCAAGGGATATAATTAAGTCGGTGAAGCACCATTATCCTGACCCCAACTCTGAACCCACTCCTACTTCATGTCCAAACAAGTAGGAGTGAGGCTGTCTGGCATTTTCTGCTTCTGACTCACAGACCTGCTTACCAGGTCAGTAGGTCAGTGCCGTTGTCACCTTCCTTGTGCTGAAAAGAACAGGCAAGGGGCCAGGAGCAGAGAGAGACAGACATCTTCCTGTGCCCAGGTGAAGGCAAGTCCTTTACTGTCCCTCTGGCCATTTTGAGTCATCTGTTTTTGAGGTCATGGTCAGGTTAGCACAATGAGTATAAACTAAATAATTAGCTCATTAGAGAGAAACCATAGAGCCAGGGGGAGTAGCTCACACCTGCAATCCCACCAAGCACATTGGAGGTTGAAGCAGGAGGATTGCCTCAAGTTCAAGATCAGACTGGACTACAAAATGAGACCTTGTCTCAAAAAAGAGAAGGTAGGCTGGGCAGGGTGGTGCATAAGACATAATCCCAGCACTTGGGAGGCAGAGGTAGGAGGATCACTGTGAGTTCAAGGCCACCCTGAGAGTACATAGTGAATTCCAGGTCAGCTTGGGCTAAAGTGAGACCCTACCTCAAAAAAAAAGAGAGAGAGAGAGAGAGAGAGAGAGAGTGTGCTAGGGAGATGGATCAGTGATTAGAGGTGCTTGCTTGCAAAGCCTGCCACCCTGGGTTTAATTCCCCAACCACTCACATAAAACCAGAAGGGCATTAATTTTCAAATGCAAGAGATACTGGTGTTCTAATACATAAACACACAGTCAAATAAATTTATATATATTTGGTTTTATATATATTTTGGTCCAGGCTGACCTGGAATTAACTATGTAATCTCGGGATGGCCTCAAACTCACGGCGATGTTCCTTCCTCTGCCTCCTAACTGCTGGGATTAAAGGCGTGTTCCACCATGCCTGGCAATAAATAAATATTTTTTTAAATTTTAGGGTTCCAGGAATAGGCTCAGTGACTGAAAGCACTTGCTTGAAAAGTCTGCCAGGCCCGATTTAATTCCCAAGTCACCCATGTAAGATGGACACAGAAAGTGACACAAGCATCTGGTGTTTGTTTGCAGGGGCAAGAGGCCCTGGTGTATACACGCACACTCAAATAATTTTTTTATTTAAAAACAGCTGGGTGTGATGGCGCACACCTTTAATCCCAGCCCTGAGGAGGCAGAGGTAGGAGAATCACTGTTTGAGGCTAGCCTGGGCTACATGGTGAATTTCAAGTCAGCTTGGGCTAGACAAACAAAATAGGCTGGAGAGATTGCCCAGCTGTTAAGGCACTTGCCTGCAAAGCCTAACGACCTGAATTCAATTTCCCAGTACCCACATAAGCCAGATGCACAAAGTGGCATATGCATCTATCTGGAGTTTGTTTGCAGTGACTAGAGGCCATGGCACGTTCACTCTCTCTCACTCTTTCTATCTCTATCATCTCTGTCTGTCTGCTTGCAAATAAATAAAATATTTTAAAGAAGAACAACAATAAAAACCCAAGAGTAGTCAAGTAGTTAACTATTTCATATTTAGTAAGTGCTGATATAAAGCATGAACATTTAATTCATTTTTAGCTCTTCCTTTTTGGGGAATGTGTGTCCAAGTGCTCATGCACATGTGTGTGCATGTCTGTGTAGGCCAGAGACTGATAGCAGATCTCCTCAGTCACGCTTCATTTTTTATTATTTTATTTTATTTTATTTTATTCTATTTTATTTATTTGAGAGAAAGAGGCAGAGAGAGAGAGAGAGAATGGGTGCATATCCAGCCACTGCAAACAAACTCCAGACGCATATGCCCCCTTGTGCATCTGGCTTATGTGGGTCCTGGAGAATGGAACTGAGATCCTTTGGCTTTATAAGGCAAATGCCTTAACTGCTAAGCCATCTCTCCAGCCCTTCATGTTATTTTTTGGTACAAGGTCTCTCATTGATCCTAGAGCTCACTGATTTAGCTAGCCTGGCTGGTCAGCAAGCCTCAGGGAGTCTCCTGTCTCTACCTCTGCAGCACCAGGATTACAAATGCCATGTCTGGAATTTCATGGCATTTTAGTAGGTGCTAGGCATCTGAGCAGAGGTCTTCCCAGGGTCTCATGAAGCCCAGACTGGCCATGCCTTACCTGCCATGATGTACTCTACTCACTGGAACTGTAAGCCAAAATAAACTCTTTTCTTCCTTAAGTTGCTTCTGGTCAGGTATTTGCTCACAGCAACAAGAAAGTAACTGATACAGCTAGGCACCCACCTGAATATGATCAATGAATGACCCTCAGCTAACACCATATGGAGCAGAAGAACCACCCAGCTGAGCACAGCTAACTCACAGAATCATGACAAATAAAAGGTCATAGCTGTTTAGTCACAAAGCTTTAGGGTAGTTTGTTACATAATGATAAATAATCAAAACCTCCAAGTCCTTCACGTTAGCACAGCAATTATGAAGGGGACCTGAGTGACAGAAGGACTGTGAAAGAGATGTTAATTTACCTCCCATGGCACAGCCAGCTTAGCAACTGCATCCTTGACAACCAGATGCTGGAGACCCTTGAGATTACATTCCAAATTCATGCGATGGTATCAGGGGAAGGTGTATGTCTCTAGGGCAGAGACTGGGAGATGGAATTATCTCAAAGGACCTTGTTTCCCATCCCTAATCAACTTCCTCTATCAGACTGCTTTAGAACAGAGGCTGTCTTAGAAGCCTTTCCTTTTGGAGTGTCTGTACCCTAGTGGCCATCTGTTCCATCCATATATGATGTAACAATGAGCAGGATTAGAGCCCCATAACCATTGTTCAACTCCAAGCAAAGCTTGCTTTGTCCATCATGCAGTATGCCAACTATTGAAGTGAGGTTTTGCAAAAGAGTTGCAAAAGGACCCAGGTTTAATTCTCCAGTACCAACATAAGCAGATGCACAAGGTGGCACATGCATCTAGAGTTCATTTGCAGTAGCTAGAGGCCCTAGTGTGCACATTCTTTCTGTCTCTCTTGCTCTTTCCCTCTCAAATAAATAAATAAAATGTATTTTTTTTTTTTTTGGAGAGAGACAGAGAGAGAGGGAGAGGAAGACAGAATGGGCATGCTAGCAGCCTCTCAGCTGCTGCAAACAAAATCCAGATGCGTGCACCCCCTTGTGGTCAAGTGCGGCATTGCACCCTTTCGTCACTTTGCATCTGGCTAAACGTGGGACCTGGAGATTGGAACCACTGGAGATTGGAATCAGTGTTCTTAGGCTTCGGAGGCAGGCGCCTTAACCGCTAAGCCAACTCTCTAACCCTAAAATATAAAATTTTTAAAAGAAAAAAAAGAAGGGTCCTGGTCAGCCAACTGGCCCAAAGAAGAAGAATGAACCAGAAGATGAGGAAGAAAACCTAATCAAAAGCCTATGGTGAGGAGGTCATGAGCATTACAAGTGTAACACCTGCTCTTTTCTGGCTAAATGCATATATTATGCTCACCAAACTGCCCTGTGAGCACTTTATCTAATATTCTTACCCATATATTAAGACTATGCTCACTTTTTTGTTTTGTTTTTTGTTTTTCAAGGTAGAGTCTCACTCTAGTCCAGGCTGACCTGGAATTCACTATGTAGTCACAGGGTGGCCTTGAACTCACAGAGATCCTCCTACCTCTGCCTCCCAAGTGCTGGGATTAAAGGCATGTGCCACCACACCTTGCTGGAATTCTTTTTTTTTTTTTTTTCAGTTTTAACTTTTTATTGACAACATCCATACATATATACAATATATCATGATCATAGTTCCCTCCCATCACCTTCCGTTTACCCTCTCTCATATGCCCCCTCCGCTGAGTCCCTTCTTTCCAGCTATCCCTCCTCTGATTTTTTAAAATGTATTTTATTTATTAATTTATTTGAGAGAGAGAAAGAGGGAGAGACTGGGTGTGCCAGGGCCTCCAGCCACTGCAAATGAACTCCAGATGCATGCACCCTCTTGTGCATCTGGCTTATGTGGGTCCTGGAGAATCAAATCGGGATCCTTTGGCTTTGCAGGCAAACATCTTAACCACTAAGCCATCTCTCCAGCTCTGATTTCTTTTGACAACTTCCATACTTACAACAATAAACCATGATAATTCCCTTCTCTCTCCCTCTTTGCCCTTCACAAATCCAGTCTCCATCATATACCCTCCCTCTCTCAGTAAGTCTCTTTTATTTTGATGTCATCATCTTTTCCTACTAATAGGAGGGTTTTGTGAAGGTAGTACTAGGCACTGTGAGGTCATGGATATCGAGACCAGTTTCTGTCTGGGCAGTTGCATTGTAAGCATTTTTGCCCTTCCTTTGGCTCTTACATTTTTTCCATCACCTCTTCAGCAATGGATCCTGAGCCTTGGAGTGTATGATAGAGATGTTTCAGTGGTAAACACTCCTCTGTCAGATCTTCTTAGCACTATGATGCCATTTGGGTCATCCCAGTCATCACTGCCATTTGAAAAGAGAAGCTTCTCTAATCAAAAGTGAGTGTAGGGGCTATAGAGATGGTTTAGCAGTTAAGCACTTGCCTATGAAGCCTAAGGACCCCGGTTCGAGGCTCAATTCCCCAGTACCCAAATAAGCCAGGTGCATATGGTGGCACATGCATCTGGAGTTCATTTGCAGTGGCTGGAGGTCCTGGTGAGCCCATTCTCTCTCTCTGCCTCTTTCTCTATCTCTCTTACATAAAAAAATAATAAATTTTAAAAGTGAGTGTAAGCTGGGTGTGGTGGCAGAGGTAGGAAGATTGCAGTGAGTTCAAGGCCACCCTGAGACTACATAGTGAATTCCAGCTCAGCCTGGGCTAGAGTAAGACCCTACCTCAAAAAACCAAAAAAAAAAAAAAAAAAAAAAATCAGGGCTGGAGAGATGGCTTAGTGGTTAAAGTGCTTGCCTGCAAAGCCAAAGGATCCAGGTTTGATTCCCCAGTAACCACATAAAGCCAGATGCACAAAGTAGGGCATGTGTCTGGAGTTCATTTGTAGCAATTAGAGGCCCTGGTGTACCCATTCTCTCTCTCTCTCTCACCCATTTTCTCTATGTCTGCCTCTTTTCTCTCAGATAAACAAATAGATAAATAAAAGCCAAAAGAAAAGAAAAGAAAACCCAGATCAGCTTGGCATGGTAGCACACACCTTTAATCCCAGCAATGGTTAAAAAAAAAAAAAAAAAAAAAAAAAAAAAAAAACTTCAAAAAAAGGTTAAAAATGAAAAAGAACAACATAGTGACATTACCATGATCTGTGGTTCACTTTGGCTCACTAATGTCAAAAGGTCATCCATGGAATACTTGCCTAGGCCCATGTACAAGGTCAATGGTTTGGACATGGTTGGGTTAATCAAGGCTACCTCCAATTTCCTGGAAAACAGTCAATGGTTACCGTCGTGACTATACTCAGCAGTGTTATCTGTAGCAAAGCCTATAGGGTCTATAAAATCATCAGTGAAAGCAAATACCCAGAAGAAAGTCAAGCTAAAGGCTTCATTAGGGTCCCATAGTTTCACGTCCAGCACAGGAACCTCACTAACCCTGGAAATATGAAACTGAATTTGCAGCTTAAAGTATTTTTATTTATTTATTAGAGACAAAGGGAGGGAGAGAGAAAATGGGCACACCAGGTCCTCTAGCCACTGCCAATGAACTCCAGATACATGTGTCACCTTGTGCATCTGGCTTACGTGGGACATAGAGAATCAAACTTGGGTCCTTTGGCTTCACAGGTAAGTGCCTTAAATTCCAAGCACTAGCTGGGTGTGGTGGTGCATGCTTGTGATCCTTGAACCTGGAAGGTGGAGACTGGAAGCTCAAGAGTTCAAGGTCATCCTTGGTTATATATCAAATTGGAGGCCTAGGTTACCCCCTTCCCTGCCTCTCCTCTCTCTCTCTCTCTCACATGCACGCACACACACACATGCTGAAGAGATGGCTCAGCAGTTAAAAGCCTTGCTTGCAAAGTCTGATGGCCCGAGTCTGATTACCAGTATCCACATAAAGCCAGATGCACAAAGTAGGACATGTGTCTGGATTCCTTTGCAGTGGCAAGAGGCTTTGGCATGCCCATACTTACTTTCTTTCTCTCTCATCTCTCTCAAATCAATACATAAAAATGTTTTTTTTTAAATTAAAAACAAAGAAAATACCTGTTGGCACAAAGCCATGAGTACCTTCTAACTCCATGACAATGCTCTCTCCCATTGTGACTGTACTTATTTCTGATTTTTAAAATCCAGGACTAGAGCACTTGACTAGCAGGTCCGCAGGATCCCCAGCATGGTCCTCTTCCCTTTCTCTGGCATGCTTTCTTTTCCAGTAATGTCTCAGGAGCTCAGTATCTCCAGTGTCTCACTCAGCCTGGAGACAACCTCAACCCAAGCAAAAGCCAGCAGTCAGACACCTTCTTAGAAAACCCTTTTATGCTGGGCATGATGGCGCACGCCTTTAATCCCAGGACTCAGTAGACAGAGGTAGGAGGATCGCCACGATGGTTCGAGGCCACCCTGAGAGTACATAGTAAATTCCAGGTAAGCTTGGGCCAGAGAGAGACCCTACCTAAGAAAAACAAAAAAGGGGGCTGGAGAGATGGCTTAGTGGTTGGGGTGCCTGCCTGCAAAGCCTAGGAATGCTTGTTCAAATCTCTAGGGCCCACATTTAGTCAGATGCAAAAGAGACGCAAGTGGGCTGGGTGTGGTGGCACACACCTTTAATCCCAGCACTCGGGAGGCAGAGGTAGGAGGATCACCATGACTTTGAGGCCACCCTGAGACTACATAGTGACTTCCAGGTCAGCCTGAGCTAAGAGTGAGACCCTACCTTGAAAAACCAAAAAAAAAAAAAAAAAAAAAAAAAAGAGAGAGAGAGAGAGAGAGAGAGAGATATGCAAGTGAGCAATGTCACACATGTGCACAAGGGGGCTCATGCATCCGGAGTTCATTCACAGCACGTGAAAAGGCCCTGGCATGCCCATTCCCTCTCTGCCTCTTCCTCTCTGTTTCTCTCAAAAAAAAAAAAAAAAAAAGAGGTAAAAAGGCTATAAGGGAGGGAGGAAAGGGAAGGACTTAAGTGTATGGTATTGCACATATGTAAGTAGGAGAACAGATTACAGGGAGGGGAATGGCCTAAGTGAGGCCATGGGAAGAGAATGCGTAAAAGAAGGGCAGGGGGAAGGTCAATCTAAATTCAAGATATTGTGAATAAGACTTATGTAAACCTACATTTTTGAATAATGGTACATCTAGAAGCTGTAGACTATTACTAGAAAATTTTCAGTACCTGGGATGGGATACCTTCCAGTGAGTTGTTGGCCAAGGAGGTCCTGGTAGCCTCTAAAACATTAAAGGCTTTGCCAAAGCCCTTGGTTTTCCCTGAGAAACAGATAGTAAGACCCTATTGCTGAAGACATCTCTTGCCTGAGAGGCAAGGTCACTGAGAAAGCAAGCTGGGGCTGAGCAGAAAACCTTCTCCCTGTAGACCAGCCAACTGAAAGCTGGAAAAAGCTGCACTGCATGCAGCCGTATGGGAGACAGAAGTCATCAGCAGTGAAAACAGTGGACACTGAATATTCAAGTTTGGCCATACAGGCCCAATGACTGAATGGGTGCAATAGTGGCATGTCTACTCTTGGGGTAACCAACTGCTCCATAATTGGTCTGAAGGCCCTCTCTACGGGAGGGAATACATACCTCGTACAGAAAAACCTAAGCAATAGCCTATGGCAGGGGAGGTCATGAGCCTTAGGGGTATAAAGCCTGCTCTTGTCTGGCTAAATGTATATATTATTCCCACCAAGCTGCTCTGAAAGCACTACACTTAATGTTCACATTCACATATCAATGCTACTCTCACTTCTGGTTAGAGAAGCTTCTCTTTTCAGATGGCGATGACCACTGGGATGACCCAAAAGGCAACATAGTGCTGAGAAGAAGGGATAGAGGAGTGCCCAGCACTGAAACACCTCTGTCACACCCTCCAAGGCTCAGGGCCCCTTGCGGAAGAGGGGGCAGATAGAATGGAAGAGCCAAAGGAAGAGTACAACTCCTTACAACGCAACTGTCCAGACAGAAATTGGCCTTGATATCCATGACCTTGCAGTGCCTAGCAATACCTTCGCAAGACCCTCATAATAGAAGAAAAAGATGATGACATCAAATTAAAAGAGAGACTAATGGAGAGAGGGACAAGATATGATGGAGATTGGAGTTCTAAAGGGGGATGGGGGAGGGGAGGGAAATATCATGCATTTTTTGTATGTAAATATAGAAGTTGTCAATAAAATTTTTTTTTATTTTTTTAAAAATTAAAAAAAGAAAGAAACCCTTTTATGACTTAATTTTACAACAAACATAAATGTTTTTATCATCACCTTGTAGAGAGTTGCTGAGGTAGATTTAAAATGGCCACAAATTCTGCTGTATTGCTACTATTGAAATGGAATCTGTGTTCCCTCTCTTTGAATTGGCATGGTGATCAATTACCAAAGGAACAATAGAACACAGTGACATTGTGCCAATTTCATGGCTCAGTTTTCTTTTGCGCGTGTTTGTGTGTGTGTGTGTGTGCATGTGTGTAGGTGTGCACACTGTGCATGTGCATGAATTTGGAGTCCAGAAGTCAAGTGTCAGTTGCTCTGCTCTCCCGGTCTTCACTGGTTGGGTGAGACTAGCCAGGGATCTTTCTGCCTCTGCCACCCCAGTGTTAGGATTATAGGAGTGTCTCTGGACTTGGCTTTTCTGTGAGTCCTGGGGATCCAAACTCAGGTCCTCATGCTTATGCAGCAAGCACTTCACCAACTGAGTTACATCCCCAACCCCTAGGACCAAATCTTAAAGTCTGAGCCCTTCCTTTTCCCGGAAGTCCTAAGCTGCCACATAGGATTTCATCTACCACTGGGGATGTGGCTCTAAGGGCAGAGTGCCTGCTTAGCATGCATAAGCCCTGACTGAGTTCAATGCCCAGTGTGTAAGCATAAACTGGGGACCCGCTCCTGTAATCCTAGCACTTGGGAGGTCGATACAAAGAAGATCAGGAGTTCAAGGTCCTCGGCTAAGTAGCCAGTTCGACACCAGCTTGGGATATGTGAGACCCTGCCTCAAAAAGAAAAAGAAGCCAGGCATGCTGGCGCATGCCTTTAATCCCAGCACTAGGGAACAGAGGTAGGATCTTTGTGAGTTCAAGGCCACTCTGTGACTACGTAGTGAATTCCAGGTCAGCTTGAGCTAGAGTGAGACCAAAAACTGCAAATCTCAAAAAACCAAAAACATGGGCTGGGGAGATGGCTTAGTGGTTAAAGCGCTTGCCTGTAAGCCTAAAGACTCCTGTTCGAGGCTTGATTTCCCCCGTAAGCCAGATGCACAAGGTGCAGCATGTATCTGGAGCTCGTTTGCAATGGCTAGAGGCCCTGGCATGCACATTCTCTCTCCCTCCCTCCATCTCTCTCTCTCTCTCTGTTGCCAATAAATAAATAAAAGTAAACAAACATTTTTTTAAAAAAGGAAAAACCAAAAACAAAACAACAAGGAACTTTTACGGATGGTGGGACTCACGAGGGTCTGTCCAGCACAAAACTCTGTGCCCTTTTCACCATCCCACATCCATCCCACAGTACTGGTCTTGGTTCTCATGAAAGGCTACATTGCACTTACCATGGTGTCATATACAACTTCTCATGTTGCCACAAAGCCTTCAGAACCCTCCCTTTAGGCAAGCACTCTACATCTTTCCTAAAGAGCTGAGCTACATCTCCAGCCCCAGAACCCTCCCTTCAAATGGCCACTTAGAAGTCCAACTCTATAGCCTACGTACCATTCCCCTATTACGAGTATTTACATTCCTCCCAGATTGTTTTTACCAGCACAAGGAATCTTGACAAGAACAAGTTACATCAGGTCAAGAGAAAGCAGAAGTTCTAGTGGGAGGGTGGGCCATCTTCACTGGGTGCCATCAGGAATCCCATCTTCCCCTCTCTACCCTGGGGTAACCAACTGCTCCATAATTGGTCTGAAGGCCTTCTCTACGGGAGGGAATACATACCTGGTACTGAAAAACCTAAGCAATAGCCTATGGCAGGGAAGGTCATGAGCCTTAGGGGTATAAAGCCTGCTCTTGTCTGGCTAAATGTATATATTATTCCCACCAAGCTGCCCTGAAAGCACTACACTTAATGTTCATATTCACATATCAATGCTTCTCTCACTTCTGGTTAGAGAAGCTTCTCTTTTCAGATGGCGATGAGGCCCTAAATGAGTTTGGGCACCCACTCAGTGAAGGAGGACACCCTGGCCCTGTTGTGTTATAGGGTGGAGCCAGGAGGGAAGGGAGAAAACTAACTCCCTTGGAATTCACACACCATTGAGGCTGATTAACTAATCACCTCTCAACAATTTAGTGCAGAGCTCATTAATCTTAAATGCCTTGGACAGCCAGAAAAATTAAGATTATCTTAGGATGTTTATTGGTTTTGAAAAGCTTATAAATGCTTCGTCTCATATGGACCAAGTGAAACATGTCTAAATCCTTTTAAGAATTTTAGCCTTTAAAGCTGAGCATGGTGACTCACGTAGTGTTGACTTAAAGAGAGGTCTCTGGAGGCGCTTTTGTGGTAGAGGCTTGAGGATGAAAAATTAAAGGCCAAATTCCATTACACAGTGAGTTCAAGGCCAGCCTGGGCTTGCATGAGACCCTGATTCAAAAAAAACAAAACAAGCCAAGCTTAGGGGCACACACCTTTAATTACAGCACTCAGGAGGCAGAGATAGGAGGGTCCCCATGAGTTCAAGGCCACCCTGAGATTACATAGTGAGTTCCAGGTCAGCCTGGGCTAGATCAAAACCCTACCTCGAAAGAAGGAAGGAAGGAAGGAAGGAAGGAAGGAAGGAAGGAAGGAAGGAAGGAAGGAAGGAAGGAAGGAAGGGAGGAGGGAAGGGAAGGGAAGGAAAGAAAGGGTAAAAAAACAAACACCTGGCTGGAGTGATAGTTCAGTGGTTAAGGGTGCTTGCTTGCAAAACATTATGGCCTAGGTTTGATACCCCAAAAGTCCATGTAAAGCCAAATGCACAAAGTGGTGCATGCATCTATCTGGAGTTCCTTTGCAGTGAGTGGCAGGAGGTCCTGGTGCCCATTCCAAATATTTTTTAAAACAGCTAGGATAAAAAAAACACCCTAAATAAATATTTTAAAAAACACCTTTAAGGAAAGCACTTGTAGGATTTAGCAGTCAATTGGATGAAGGGTAGGGGAAAGGGAAGATGCCTATTTAAATACAGGATTCTGCCCAGAACTGCTGGATGGACATGATGCTAACAGGAAGGGGAGAGAATGCTGGGATAGTAGCTCCTTTTGGGACAAGGTGAGTTAGGAGTGGCTGAAGATAGGGCCAGGAACATCTGTGATGTAGGGAAGGCAAGAGGCTGCCAAGTGTCATTGCTCAGGGCTCTTATGAGCCAGCTGATTGGTCAGTTAGACCCTGGTCAAAAAGGGAAAGCTCCCAGAGGCCAGACGAGCCTAGGGAATTGAGGGTTCCAGAAGGCCAAAAGTGACAGAAGTGGGAGCAGTGGGGAAAACTTCTCAAGGCCATGAAGATTGCTAAACACAGCTTCCCATGGGAAGTTCTGGATCATTCCATCTATGGGGCTGCTTGGCTTACACTGATCAAATCCATGGAGCTTCTCAAGTGAAGGATTCAGATGGATTTTTTTTTTTTAGGTGGGGGGTAAGGTAGGGTTGGAGATGAAAGCCAAAATCTGTGCATTCTATGCAAGCACTCCACTACTGAGGTATACCCCAATTTCTAGCTTTAAAATTTTTCATCTCCTTTTTTTCCCCTGGAGGCAGGGTCTAACGGTGTAACTCTAGCCCAGGCTGATGTGGAACTTACTATGTAGTCCCAGTCTGGCCTTGAACTCACAGCAATCTTCCTACCTGTGCTTCCCAAGTGCTAGAATTAAAGGTGTGCACCACCATGCCCAGCTTAGTTTCTTTTTCTTTTTTTTTTATTTCAAAGTAGGGTTTCACTCTAGCCCAGGCTGACCTAGAATTCACTATGTAGTCTTAGGGTGGCCTCAATCGAACTCACAGCCATCCTCCTACCTCTGCCTCCCGAGTGCTGTGATTACAGGTGTGTGCTAAAGTAACGGTACATTCTCATCGACTTTTTCTTAATTTTTTTTTTGTTGTTGTTTTTTCAAGGTAGGGTCTCACTTTAGCCCAGGCTGACCTGGAATTCACTATGTAGTCTCAGGGTGGCCTGTTGATGATTCTCCTACCTCTGCTTCCCAAGTGCTGGGATTAAAGGAGTGCCCCCCACCCTGCTGCTCATAAATATTTTGTACTTTAGGGCCAGATACTACTTAAGATGTAACTCAAAGGGAAAAACTTCCTGGTCCATTTCCCTTGAAAGCTCTACAGCTAGCTAATCTTGGTGGCACATGCCTATAATCCCAGCATGTGGGAGGCAGAGGCAGGAGGATTTTGAGTTCAAGTCCAGTTTGAGCGATAGAGTGAGACCATGGCTTAAAAAGCAAACAGGGCTTGGGGAGATGGTTTGGTGGGGAAAGTGTTTTCCACACAATCGTGAAGACCTGAGTTAGGATCCCTAGCATGCAGGCAACAGTTGGGTGTGGAAGTGTGAACCTATAATCCCAGCTCTGGGGGGGGGGTGGGCGGAGACAGGGGGATACCTGGATCTTGTAGCCCAGCAAGTCTAGCCAGATAGGTGAGCTCTATGTTCAGTGCAAGAACCAAGGTGGAGAGTGACTAAGTAGGCACTCGTGTCCAACTGTAGCCTCTACATAAAAAGTGCACATGGAGGGCTGAAGAGCTGGCTTAGCGGTTAAGACGCTTGCCTGCAAAGCCAAAGGACCCAGGTTAAATTCCCCAGTACTCACGTAAAACCAGATGCACAAAGTGGCACATGGATCTAGAATTCATTTGCAGTAGCTAGAGGTCCTGACGCACCCATTCTCTTTTTGTCCTCTCTCTGTCTCTTGCTGTCTCCCTCTCAAATAAATAAAGAAAGAAATAAATAAAGCTATTAAGGGCTGGAGAGATGACATAGCGGTTAAAGACCCCGGTTCAAATCTCCCACGTAAGCCAGATGCACATGATGGCGCATGCGTCTAGGGTTCGTTTGCAGTGGCTAGAGGCCCTGGTGCACCCATTCTCACTCTCGCTCTCCCTCTCTCTGTCTCTAAATAAATAAATGAAAAATAAAAACAAACAAACAAAAAGCTATTAAAAGAAACACCAAACTGAGCTGGGTGTGGTGGCGCACATCTTTAATCCCAGCATTCAGGAGGCAAAGGTAGGAGGATCACCATGAGTTGGAGGCCACCTTGAGATTACATAGTGAATTCCAGGTCAGCCTGAGCTAGAGTGCAACCCTACCTCAAAACAAAAACAAAAACAAACAATCAGGAAAAAAAAAAAAAGAAAAGAAAAACAAACCTACCAAAGATTCAAAGTAGCACAAAATCTAAAACACTTCTGGTTCCAAGGATTTCAGATCAAGGCTCTCAACCTGTGTAACTATCTCCTCTTTTTTTTTTTTTTTTTTTTTCCAAGGTAGGGTCTCACTCTAGCTCAGGCTGACCTGGAATTCACTGTGTAGTCTCAGGGTGACCTTGAACTCATGGCAATCCTTCTACTTCTGCCTCCTGAGTGCTGAGATTAAAGGCGTGCATCCCCATGCCGGCTCTCTCTCTCTCTCTCTTTTTTTTTTAAATTATTTATTTATTTATTTGAGAGAGAGAAAGAAGCAGAGAGAAAGAGAGACAGATAGAGAGAGAATGGGCACTCCAGGGCCTCCAGCCACTGCAAACGAACTCCAGAAGCATGTGCGAAGTTGTGTATGTGCCACCTGTCCTGGGGAATCAACCTAGGTCCTTTGGCTTCGCAGGCAAGTGCTTTAACTGCTAAACTATTTCTCCAGCCCACAACTATCTCCTCTTAATGATTAGTTGGTAAGCACTTTTAACCATCCAGCAGTCTCCCCAGGCCTGATTGGTTGTTTGAACTTTTTGTTTGTTTGTTTGTTTGTTTCTTGAGGTAAGGTCTCACTCTAGTTCAGGCTGACCTGGAGTTCACTATGTAATCTCAGGGTAGCCTTGAATTCATGGCGATCCTCCTACCTCAGCCTCCAAGTGCTGGGATTAAAGATGTGTGCCACCATGTCTGGCTGATTAGTTGTGTTTCCAAAGGGTAAAACCTCTTATGAGTAGGTTGAGGGTGGGGGGTAGCCCTTCTGGTGGATGGTCTCAAGAACGAACAGATCTTCTGGCCTGAGCTTCCTGAACCTCTCAGGAGCTAAGTCACGAAAATAGCCCTTTTTGTCTGTCATAGTCTTGGGATAGGCCACTGACTTAACTCATAATCGTAGCTGATTATTACTTGTTTTCACTCTGCAGCCCTGGCTGGCCTTGAACACACAGTGATCCCACGACCGAAGCCTCCTGAAACTGGAGCGCTGGGATTGCAGGCATGAGTCACCACGTCTAACTCATGACCACCTTGGATATAGGGGTTATTAGCAAACTGTGGTGGGGGAATATAGTCTACGCTTATGTCTGTGAACTTCCATTCCTTGGGACATCACAGGTAATTCGGGGACAGAAATACCAGAGTGAGCAGAGCTACATTAGGACATTTTATTTGCTGGATGGCATTGGTCAAAGTCACCTCACCTCTCTGTGTCTCATTTCTGACAACTATAAAACATAGTAAGAAATATTTATCTGGCAGAAGTATTGTAAAAATTTGATGGACATCATGGTTATCAAAATATCTGATACTATATTACACTGGATCAGACAGGGAAGAAGGAAGATGGAGCAAAGGAGATGTAAATTTCCATCTTAACTCCAAGACTGGGGGTGTAGCTCAGTGGTATGTAGCATGTACAAAACTTTTTTAAAATATATTTTATTTATTTATTTGAGAGAAACAAAGAGGGGAGAGAGAGAGAGAGAGAGAGAGAGAGAGAGAGAGGGAGAGAATGGGCATGCCAAGGCCTCCAGCCACTGCAAACGAACTCCAGACACGTGTGTCCCCTTGTTCATCTGGCTTACGTGGGTCCTGGAGAATTGAACCAGGATTCTTTGGCTTTGCAGGCAAACCCCTTAACCACTAAGCCATCTCTCCAGCCCCATAAGCCATCTCTTCAGCCCCCAAAACTTTTTTTCTTTTAGTGGGAAGAACGATTTATTTTGCCTCATAGTTTGAGAGGTTTAGTGGGAAAGGCATGGATGAGGTCATGGTGACAGAAGCATGTGGCTGAGGTGCCTCACTTTCTGGCAGACCAAGAAGCAGAGATCCTTCCTTCCTTCCTCCCTCCCTTCCCCCCTCCATCCCTCCCTCCCTCCCTTCCCCCTCCATCCCTCTCTCCTTCCTTCCTCACTCTCTTTCCCTCCCCTTCCTTCTTCCCTCCTTCCCTCCCTTCCTCCCCCTCTCTACCTCTCCCCCTCTCCCTTCATCCTTCCTTTCCCCTTCCTCCCTGCCTCCCTTCCTCCCTTCCTTCCTTCCATGTGCAGTGTTTGTGTTTATTGTTTGTGTGTATGCATATGTATGCAGGGGTGCATTCACATGTATGCAGATGTGTGTGAAGACTAGAGATTGATCTTGGGTCTTCAATTACTCTTCAGTTTATTTTTAAAATGTTATTGGTTAATTGATTGATTTGCGAGAAAGAGAAAGGGAGGTAGAGAGAGAGAGAGAGAAGGAGAGAGAGAGAATGGGCATGCCAGGGCTTCTAGCCACTGTAAATGAACTCCAGATGCATGCGCCACCTTGTGCATCTGGCTTAAGTGGGTACTGGGGAATCAAACCTGGGTCCTTAGGCTTTGCAAGCAAGCGCCTTAGCTGCTAAGCCATCTCTCTAGCCCCCACATTATTTTTTGTTAAATATTTTATTTATTTATTTATTGTTTATGAGCAGAAGGGGTATATGGGCATCTTGCTGCTACAAACAAATTCCAGAAGCATGTGCCACTTTGTGCATCTGGCTTTGGTTTTTTTGTTGTTGTTGTTTGTTTGTTTTTTAAGATTTAGAGAGACTTTATTAGCTTAAGAGAAAGAAAGAAAGCTAGGCGTGGTAGCACATGCCTTTAATCCCAGCACTCAGGAGACAGAGGTAGCAGGATCCCATGAGTTCGAGGCCACCCTGGGACTACATAGTTAATTCCAGGTCAGCCTAGGCCAGAGGGAGACCAACCTTGAAAAACAAAAATCAAAATAGAAAAAAAAAAGGGAAAGAAATATAATTGGAAGCTGTTTTGCTAATTCTTTTATAACCATAACAAGCTAGTGGAGAGTATGTTCAAAACAAAACACAATAAAGGTTCAGCATGAGGTGTTCTTGTAGCAAGGCTAGAGATTTTAGTGTCTGGTGTTTGGAATTTAGGCTGTGGTTCTTGTTTTCAGATGGATAGCAACTGCATCTTAAAAAGTTTTTTTTGGCTTTTAAAAAAGATTTTATTTTTATTTATTTATTTATTTGAGAAAGAGAGAGGGAAAGAGAGAGAGGGAGAGTGAGAATGGGTGCGCCAGGACCTCTAGCCACTGCAAATGAACTCCAGACACATGTGCCCCTTGTGCATCTGGCTTACATGGGACTTGAAGAATCAAACCGGGGTCCTTAGGCTTCGCAGGCATGCACTTTAACCGCTAAGCCATTTCGAGTGCCCGCCCCCCCCTTTTTTGAGATAGGGCCTCACTTGAGCCTAGGCTGACCTGGAACTCACTCTGTAGTCCCAGCCTGGCCTCGAACTCACAATGATCCTCCTACTTTTTTTTTTTTTAACTTTGTTTTACTTATTTTGTTTTGTTTTGTTTTTTTTCAGTGTCTCAGGCTGGCTTTAAACTCCCAATGATTAACCTACCTCTGCCTCCTAAGTGCTCAGATTAAAGACATGCACCACCATGCCTAGCATCCTTAGCATTTTATTTATTTATTTATTATTTATTTATTATATTTATTTATTTATTTATTTTTGGAGAGAGAGAGAGACAGAGAGAGAGGGAGAGGAAGACAGATAGAGATGGGCGCGCCAGCAGCCTCTCAGCTGCTGCGAACGAAATCCCGATGCGTGCGCCCCCTTGTGGTCAAGTGCGGCATTGCACCCTTGCGTCACTTTGCATCTGGCAAAATGTGGGACCTGGAGATTGGAACTGCTGGAGATTGGAACCAGTGTTCTTAGGCTTAGCAGGCAGGCACCTTAACTGCTAAGCCATCTCTCCAGCCTTATTTATTTATTTTTTAATTGACAACTTCTTTAATTGTAGACAATATTTCATGGTACTTCCCTCCCTCCTCCCACTTTCCCCTTTGAAACTTCACTCTCCATCATATCCCCTCCCCTTCTCAATCAGTCTCTCTTTTCATTTTGATGTCATTGATCCTCCTACTTTTGCCTTCCAAGTACTGGGATTAAAGGTGTATGCCACCTTTATTTATTTGAGAGCAACAGACAGACAGAGAGAAAGAGGCAGAGAGAGAGAGAGAGAGAGAGAAATTGCGCACCAGGGCCTCCAGCCACTGCAAACAGATTCCAGATGCATGCGCCACCTTGTGCATCTGGCTTACTTGGGTACTGGGGAATCAAGCTTTGAACCAGGGTCCTTAGGCTTCACAGGCAAGCACTTAACCGCGAAGCCATCTCTCCAGCCCTTATTTATTTGAGAGCTGCAGAGAGAAGAGAGAGAGACAGACAGAAAGGTATGGGTACACCATGGCCTCTTGCCACTGCGAACAAACTCCAGATGCACGTGCCACTTTGTACATCTGGCCCTGTATGCATGGAGCTTTATGTGAGTTCTGGGGAATTGAACCTGGGCCATTAGGCTTTGCAAGCCAGTGCTTTCACCCCTCCCTGAGCCATGTTCCCAGCCCATCAACTGCATCTTAATCTACCCTCTGGGACTAGAGAGCACCCGGTGATCTTCCCTGAGTGTGCTGGGCTTCTTCACACGTGCACAGATGGAGACAGACTCCATCTCTAATGGCATTATGAGGTCGAGCCAAGCTCAGCTTTAGGGGTCCCACCTGCCTTCTATGCTCCCCTCAGGTAAAGTTCCCTCATGCTAGGGACCTAGGAGAGGTAGCAAGCTCTTCACTGAACTCATTCAGAGGAAGACGCTGAGTGAATGAGTCACCCAGCTGGTGAAATCTCAGATACTGTGGGCGCCTACTCAGAAGATTTTTGTTAGGATCTCCCAGACCCCCACAAAATGTCTGCATGCCTTGCAGGTACCCTATTATTTTGATCCTTATTTGGTACACAGAGTTTCTGCTGCTGCACACCAGAGGCTGGAGGAGATCCTTCCAAGCTGCTCAAGCAGTCTAGGTAGGCACCTTGGGCCTTCAGGGAAATCAGACACTTAGGGCCTCAGAGAGTATGTACAGGCAAGCACCTGGGGCCTCACGAACCCTCGGGATTACAGTGAAAGCTCAGAAAATAATTATGCTGGAACGGCTTTCCCCAGCAGCAGGAGCCGTGCTCCCCTCCGCTGCCTCTCAGGAAAGGAAAAGGAAACCTCAGACAGGAAGATCTTCACAGCCAATCAGAGCAGGGCAAGAGAGGACCTGATCTAGTTCTGTCCTCTAGTTCTGCCATCTGAGAAGTAACACACCATGGGGATAAAAAGAAAACCATGATTATTTAACAATTAACCACCCAATGTGATGCCATAAAATTACAGGGATTTGTCATATTTTGAGAGTCAGCTAGGGTGAGAGGTTTAGCTTGGGGTCTCC
This sequence comes from Orientallactaga sibirica, assembly GCA_036365145.1. Classification (NCBI taxonomy): domain Eukaryota; kingdom Metazoa; phylum Chordata; class Mammalia; order Rodentia; family Dipodidae; genus Orientallactaga; species Orientallactaga sibirica. The sequence continues at coordinate 25,385,158 of JAEOAD010000009.1, read as the reverse complement.
CATGGGTCTGGAGTCAAGCTTTAGCAACCCAAGGCTTTGCGGGGCTGCAGGATTTGCTTCTAAGTTGGCTTCCTCGTGTGGCTGTTGGCTGGAGGCCTCAGTTTCTTACCTCCTGTTGTTCACATGCCTCAGTTACACACCACATGGGTGTAGGGTCAACACCATCTTGGTTTACACAGGACCGAGGGTTCAGGATGGGAGACTTCCCATGCTACACCACGTCAGTCCTAGTAAGCTTGTTACCCTATGTGGGCCTTTGCAAGGGGCTGTTCACGACATGAAGGATCATCTGTGAGAAGACTAAGACAGAGGACACATGGCCTTTTTATTGATTTATTATTTATTATTTTTTTGGTTCCAGGCTGGCCTCAAACTTCATATGTAGCAGAAGATGACCTTGAACTTCTGATTTTCCTCCCAAATGCTGGGATTACAGGTGTTTGTCACCACATCCAGTTTATGTGGTGCTGGGGATTGAACTCAGGGCTTCATACATGCTGGACAGGTACCCTATCCTTGAGCCATATACCCAGTCTGGCACAAGGTCTTTTTAAATTTTATTTATTATTTTTATTTTTATTTATTATTATTTATTTTTATGTATTTAAGAGAAAAAGAGAGAAAGAGAAGAGAGAGAGAGAGAAAGAAAATGGGCATGCTGGGACTTGCAGCACTGCAAACAAACTCCAGATACATGTACCACCTTGTGCATCTGGTTTACATGGGTCCTGGGGAATCAAAACGAGGTCCTCTGGCTTTGCAGGCAAATGCCTTAACCGCTAAGCCATCTCTCCAGCCCAAGGTCTTTTTTAAAACAAGAACATTTATTTTGTTTTATTTATTTGAGAGAGAGGAGGTAAGTAGGTAGAGACAGAGAGAGAATGGGCACATTAGGGCCTCCAGCCACTGCAAACAAAATCCAGACACATGTGCCACCTTGTGCATCTGGCTTATGTGGGTACTGGGGAATTGAACCTGGATCCTTAGCCTTTGCAGGCAAGTGTCTTAACTGCTGGGCCATCTATCCAGCCCTAAAGGACCCACATAACCTAGATGCACAAGGTGACACATATGCCCAGAGTTCATTTGCAGTGGCTGGAGACCCTGATGTACCCATTCTTTCTCTCTCCAATGAATGAATAAATAAATAAATAAAATCTTTTAAAATATCTTATTATTTATTTGTAAGCAGAGAGAGATAGAAGAGAGATAGAGAGAATGGGGTTCCAGCCACTACAAATGAACTCCAGATGCATGTGTCACTTTGTGCATCTGGCTTTTTTTTTTTTTTTTCAAGGTAGGGTTTCACTCTAGTCCAGGCTGGCCTGAAATTCTCTGTGTAGTCTCAGGGTGGCCTTGAACTCACGGCAATCCTCCTCCTGAGTTCTGGGATTAATGGCATGCACCTCCACACCTGGCTATGAGCATCAGGCTTTAAGTGGGTACTGGGGAATGGCACCCAGGTCATTGGGCTTTGCAGGCAAGCACCTTCACCACTGTGCTATCTCTCCAGCCCGACACATGGTCTTCTATAGCCTAATCTTTATTTATTTATTTATCTTTGGTTTTTCAAGGTAGGGTCTCACTCTAGCACAGGCTGTCCTGGAACTCACTCTGTAGTCCCAGGCTGGCCTCAGACTCACAGCAATCCTGCCTCTGTCTCCCAAGTGCTGGAATTAAAGGGCTGTGCCACCACTCCCAGCCTTTTAGCCTAATCTTAGAGGTAGCAAACCATGCATCTGATTGCACACCTTTGCTGCATTCCATTGGCCACATAGACCTGCGCTGGCAGAAATGGAAAGGACTAGCGGAAAGTGTGAATATCAAGAGGTGAGGATCCCTGGGGCTCGGATCTCGGAAACTGGCCACCATATTACTGAAGAATAAGACTTCAGACAGCCATTTTTCTTTTTTCTTTTTTTCCCTGAGACATTTTTCTTTGTTTTTTTTTTTTTTTTTTTTTTTTTTAGCCCAGCCTGACCTGGAATTCACTATGTGGTCTCAGGGTGGCCTCAAACTCACAGCAATCATCCTACCTCTTCCTCCTGAGTGCTGGGATGAAAGGCATGAGCCACCACGCCCAATTTAGACAGCCATTTTTCTATCTGCCATTCTGTGCATTGACAGGGCTCAGTATGGTGGCCCTTGTGCTGTCTGTGATGTTGGTCAGAGCCGCAGTCCTCAGAAGTCCCACAGGGTTAGGTTTCATAATGACTTTCTCACCAGGTTGGCAGCTGGCACTGCGAACAGCAGGAGAGGCTCCCTTCTCCTCTGTGTGGACTTTCCACATGGAACAGCTGTGTTTTTCTTAATATTTATTTTTATTTATTAGAAACAGAGAGAGAGGGAGAGACGGAGAATGGGCGCACCAGGGCTTCCAGCCACTGCAAATGAACTCCAGATGCATGCACCACCATATGCATGTGGCTTACGTGGGACCTGGAGAATCGAACCTGGATCCGTAGGCTTCACAGGCAAGTGCCTTAACTGCTAAGCCATCTCTCCAGCCCACAGCTGCGTTTTTGCTTTTTTTTTTTTTTTTTTTTTTTTTTCGAGATAGGGTCTCACTCTGACCCAGGCTGACCTGGAATTCACTATGTAGTCTCAGGGTGGCCTTGAACTCATGGCAATCCTCCTACCTCTGCCTCCCTAGTGCTGGGATTAAAAGCATGCGCCACCACGCCCAGCACAAATCTTGTGTTGAAGTACTGTTTTGGTTTTTTTTGCAAGGCAGAGTCTCACTCTAGCCCACCATGCCGAGCTCCTTTATACCGTGTTTCGTTTTATGGTAGGATCTTACTATGCAGTCCAGGCTGGACTCCATCTCACAATACTCCTGTCTCAACCTTCTTGGGTTGGCATATCACCAACCCAAACCTAAATTACACTGTTCTTCAGAAGCATTTAAAACTGGGCATGGTGGTGCATACCTGTAGTCCCAGCACTAGGGAGGCGGGCCAGTCCAGGCTGCATGAGTGAGACTGTCTAAAACAAACAAAATGATAAGCACATGTGAAATCAACACAATTCCAGAGGAAGCATTCATTCAGGTCCTTTTCACAGCGACAGTCCTGAGGCCCCAGAATGGGAGTTTTCTCAGGAAGAACCCTGGAATTTAAATTGGGAGTGGTAGTGCATGCCCTTAGTCCCAGCATTCCAGAGGATGAGGTAGGAGGATCACTGTGAGTTCTAGGCCAGCCTTGGGCTACAGAGCGTACCAGGTCAGCATGGCCTAGAGTGAGACCTGCCTAAAAAAAAAAGAAAAGAAAGAAAGAAAAGAAAATAACCCTAGAATTCACTTTTTTTAAATTTTTTGAGGTAGGGTTCCACTCTAGTCCAGGCTGACCTAGAACTCACTAAATAGTCGCAGGGTGGCCCGGAACTCACAGTGATCCTCCTACCTCTGCCTCCCGAGTGCTGGGATTAAAGGCGTGCACCACCACGCCCAGCTCACTTTTTTTTTTTTTAAAACATATTTCCTAGATGATATGGATGCCCTAAAATCTGACAACTCCTGAACTGGGAAGAGCTGAGAGGTGACGTGTAGGGGAGCTGATAACTAAAGCTGACTCAGGCCAAAGAGCTGCCATCTTCCCAAGCAGCTGGGAGACTCCTCTGTCCATGGCATGGGAGTGAAGAGTTGGCTTCATGTTGGGATCCAGGTGCCAGCAGGGCTACCTCAAGGTCATCTTGGCACCACTTCCTAACCACAGAACTGTGTAGGCCAATCTCCAAGGACAAGGACTCTCTCATGCCCCTAGGGAACTGTGCCGTGCTCTGACATTTCAAGTGTTTTTCGCTTTGACATGGTACTGATTACGGTTGCTTTTCTGAAATTGCAAAAATTTCAAAAACAGCCAATCAGTCATAAAGCAATGACTGTTTATGTGAGTGTAAGCAGTATTAGCAATACCTCCTCTGTGCTGAGAATTAACATTGTTTACTTCGGGACTCTTGCCCGGATTTCTGTTCATTCATTCGCACACAGTTTCTCTTCTCAGTCTTGTGACTCAATAAAGTTTTGCCCAGCGGGAGCAGGGCACAAGGAAAAGTGTCACAGATAGACCCCAGCCTCGTATTGACTTCACCAAAGATGGTTGAAAAGTCCCTTCCTTTCATACCAATATATTAATGCTACTCTCACTTTTGGTGAGAGAAAGTTCTCTTTTCAGATGGCAGTGACCTTGGGATGACTCAGAAGGCACCATGGTGCTGAGAAGTGACAGAGGAGTGCTCAGCACTGAAACATCTCTAACACACCTTCCAAGGCTCAGGGTCGATTGTGGAAGAGGGGGCGGGAAGAATGTAAGAGCCAAAGGAAGGGTAGGACTCCTTACAACATGCTCCTCCAGACACAAAATGGCCTGGATATCCATGACCTCACAGTGCCTGATACTACCTACACAAGACCCCCATAATAGGAGGAAAAGATCATGACATCAAATGAAAAGAGAGACTGATTGAGAGGGGGAGGGGATATGATTGAGAGGGGGAGGGGATATGATGGAGAGTGAAGTTTCAAAGGGGAAAGTGGGGGGAGGGAGGGAAGTACCATGGATTATTGTCTACAATTATGGAATTGGTCAAAAAAAAAAATTAAAAAAAGAAAAAAAAGTCCCTTCCTTTAGCCACTTCCAAGAACACGAATCCTCTCTTCCCATTCTGCTGAGACTCATTCAAGAAAGAGCATCTGCCCTAGTGTCCATTGCTGTGGAACTGATCTTACTGAACCTACTTGCCTGCTCAGTGCTCCTCCATTAGCTTTTCATTGCTCTTTGGCGGCTTGGCAGCTCAGCCGAGCCAGCCGACTTCCCGAGGTGACGTCAGCAGGAGCTGTAGCATCTGGGGCCTTATCTTGGCTGAAACATCTGATGTGGTTCATTCATATGGCTGGTAACTGATGCCGGCTTCCAGCTGGGAAATCCGCTAAGGCTGTGGGTGGAAGTGTCTACACCTGGCCTCCTCATGTGTTTCGGATCCCCTGTGAAAAGAGCAGCTGGGATTGGAGAGGGAGTACCCTCAGCCCAAGTGTTCAAAAAGGGGGCTAGGCATAGTAACACATGCTAGTAATTCTGCCTACACGTTGGGAGGCAGAGGTGGGAGAATTTTACATATCAGTCCTGTCTGGGCTACATAGTGAACCTGCCAGGCTAGCCTGGACTACATGGAGAGACTCCATAAGTAAAATAAATAAAATAAGAAGTACTTCAGCTAGGTGTGGTGGCACATGCCTTTAATCCCAGCACTTGGGAGGCAGAAGTAGGAGGATTGCTATGAGTTTGAGGTGATTCTGGGACTACAGAGTGAGTTCCAGATCATCCTGGGCTAGAGCGAGACTCTATCTTGAAAACTGAAAATAAAGAAATACAGCAACCACAATTCTTCCCTGAAAGTGGAGAATGGAGATGAGGAAACTTCTGAGCTATACCTTGAAGGGGATCTTCATATACCAAGCAGGGGTAGATCCAAAAAGCCACCTGGAGCCTTTAGTCCCACAACCTGGGAGGCTGAGGTAGGAGAATCACCATGAGTTCAAGGCCAGCCTGCGGCTACATAGTGAGTTTCAGGTCAGCATGGGTTGGAGTGAGACCTTGCCTCAAAACAACAGCAACAAGCCGGGTGTGGTGGTGCACGCCTTTAATCCCAGCACTTGGGAGGCAGAGGTAGGAGGATCGCCATGAGTTTGAGGCCACTCTGAGACTTACATAGTGAATTCCAGGTCAGCCTCGACCAGAGTGAAACCCTACCCCCGGCCCAAAAAAAGCCATTTGGAGCAAGGATTTTTGGCCCCAGAGATTTCCTGAGTTCTTGTGCCTACCTTACATGGGAACTGGGAAATTGAATTCTGGGCTGGTAGGCTTTGCAAGCAAGTGCCTTTAACTGCTGCACCATCTTCCCAGCCTCTCTTCAGAAGTTCTGTTGGTTCCAGTACAGCAATTTCTTTTAATTTGTCTTATTATAGTCACCTTCCAAGAAAGATTTCATTAGAAGAAAGTCTCTGGGGCTGGAGAGATGGCTTAGCTGTTAAAGCACTTGCCTGCAAAGCCAAAGGACCCAAGTTCAACTCCCAAGACCCATGTAAGCCAGCTGCACAAGGTGGTACATGTGTCTGGAGTTTGTTTGCAGTGGCTAGATGTCCTGGCGTGCCCATTCTCTCCCTCTCTCTGCCTCTTTGTCTCAAATAAATAAATAAATAAAAATAAAACATTTTTAAAAAAACTCTGTAAGCTTAAGGTTTAGCCCAGTGGGAGAGCACTTGCTTACGAACTCAAGATCCTGGGATTCAACTTCAGCACTATAGTAAATAAAGTAACATGAAATAAAATTTGAGCCCAGGGTGGTGGCACTCACTTTTGATCCCAGCTTTTCAAAGACTGAGGCAGGAGAACTACCATGAGTTCAAGGCTACTCTGGGCTACATAACTAGTACCAAGCACCAGGCTGGTCAGGGCTACAAAACAATAGTCTTTGTCAAAACAAATAAGTAAATAAGGGGCCCAGAGTTTGACTGGATCTTTTGGGGAGGCTGAGGCAGGAGTATTGAGGTCAGGAGTCCAAATTAGCCTGGGCAACACAATGAGACCCACTCTCAAAAACCTTAAAAACAAATGGGCTGGAGAGATGGCTCAGCACTTAAAGGCACTTATTTGCAAATCCTGACAACCTGGGTTCACTTTCCCAGTACCCATGTAACCCAGATGCACAAAGTGGCACATGCAGCTGGGTTCATTTGCACTTGCAGGAGGCCCTGGAAGGCCCATTCCCATTCTCTCTCCTTGCAAATAAATAAACAAAACTATATTTAAAATATTTTTAAAAAATATTTTATTTGCCAGGCATGGTTGTGCACACCTTTAATCCCAGCACTGGGGAGGCAGAGGTAGGAAGATCACCATGAGTTTGAGGCTACCCTGAGACTACATAGTAAATTCCAGGTCAGCTTGGGCTAGAGGGAGACCCTACCTCAAAGTCCTCCCCCCCCCAAAAAAATTATTTTATTTACCAGGCGAGGTGGTACATGTCTGTAATCCCAGCACTTGGGAGGCAGAGGTAGGAGGATCACATGAGTTTGAGGCCAGCCTGTGACTATATAGTGAATTCCAGGTCATCCTGGGCTACATAGAGACCCTACTTCAAAACAACAACAACAAAATTTTATTCATTTATTTGGGTGGGGGAACAGGCATGTCAGGGCCTCTAGCCATTGCAAAGGGAACTCCAGATGCATGTGCCACCTGGGGCATCTGGCTATGTGGATACTGGGGAATCAAACTGGGTTCCTTATGCTTTACAGGCAAGTGCCTTAACTGCTGAGCCATCTCTCCAGCCTCAAGAATAATTTTAAAAATTTGAAAAGAAGAAAAGAAAGAAAGGGAAAAAAAAAAGGTTAATTACTAGACAGGCATGATGGTGCACACTTTTAACCCCAGCACTCAGGAGGTTGAGGCAGGAGGATCACTGTGAGTTTGAAGCCATCTGGAGCTAGGGCGTGAGTTCCAGGTCAGCCTGGTTAAGGAACTGGCATGTAAAGCCAAAGGACCCAGGTAATGGGTCCTATGACATTGTGAATGCACTAAATGCTGCTAATGACACATTTTACCTATCTTAGCACAGTTAGAATGCTTACAGTCAACAGAGCTGCTAGAACAACCATTTCTACTGACAAGGAGGCTGAGAACACTCAGCCAGTCAGAGGTCAGGCCCAGGCCACCCCCTTACCACAGCAGGCTGCCTTTCTCTTCCTCACTTAACCCTCCCCCACTAATCACTGCCCCCCCCCCCCAAAAAAAAAAAAAAAAAAAACAAGTCAAGTTCCATGCCTCTCCATAGTTTCTGCAGCCAGGTTCCCTCACTTTCCAAGCAAAGGTCCGGCTTGTCCTTGCTCAGAGCCCCGGCCAGCCATTCTTCTGCTGGGCCCAGAGCCTTCTCCCTTCCAGTATGTGGAATGAGAGGCAAACCCACATGGAGCTTCAGAGTGACATGTTCTGGAAGGCCTCAATGGTAGCTGCTGCTGTCAGAACAGGACAACAAGGCCTGGGTCGATCAAATTCCTTAAATTGCAGACATCGCTCAGTTTCCCGAAGTGCTAAGGGGCAGACAGCCTGAAGGAGCTGGCTCTCTGGATGAATCCTAGCAGCATGATACCCTTGTGTGCACTCACTGGGCTCTTCTCCCTGGCTCTAAGGCCACAGGCATCTATCACATAGTAGGTACTTCATAAAGACATTGGTGGGTTGGGGGTGGTGGCATATGCCTGTCAATCTCAGGGCTTGGGAGGCTGGAGCAGAGGATCCAAGCCACACTGGGATCTACAGAGTGAGTTCAAGGTCAGCATTGGCAACTTATAAGAGTGAGTTCAAGGTCAGCCTTGCTAACTTACAGACCCTGTCTCAAAACAAAAGGAAAAAGAGGACTGGGGATATAGCTCAGTGGTAGAGCACTTGCCTAGCACGTGTAATGTTCCAGGTACAATCCCTAAGCTCTGCAAAAGAAAATTACAAGAAAAAGGGGGCTGGGAGATGGCTCCATGGACAAAGTGCTGTTACACAAGCACAAGGATCTGAGTTCCATAAACTTATATATATATATATTTTAGGTAGGGTTTCACCCAGGTTAACCTGGAACTCACTCTGGTCCCAGGCTAGCCTCAAACTCACAGCCTTCCTGCCTTCCCAGTATTGGCAATAAAGGTGTGTGATGCCACACCCAGCTCTTTTCTATATTTTTACTTATTATGAAAGAGAGAGGAGAGAGAGAGAGAGAATGAGAGTATGGAGTTTGGGTGTACCAGGGCCTCTTATAGCTGCAAAAGAATCCCAGACATATGTGCCATTTTGGGCAAATGGTTTTATGTGGGTGCTGGGGAATTGATCCTGGGCCAGCAGGCTTTGCAGATAAGTGTCTTTAACTGCTGAGCCATCTCCACAGCCCTGGCATCTGAGTTTCGATCTCCAGAACCCATGGAAAGGCCAGGCACAGTGCGTTGCACCTGTAATCCAGTACTGGGGAGGTGGAGACAGAGGATCTGTAGCTCTTGCTGGTTAGTCTAGCTGAACAGGTGAGCTCTAGGTTCAGTGAGGGGCCTTCTCTCGAAGAGTAAAGTGTACAGGTTGGAGAGATGGCTTAGCAGTTAAGGTGCTTGCCTGTGAAGGCTAAGAGCTCAGGTTCAAATCTCTAGGTCCCACATAACCAGACACACCATGATGCAAGTGTGCAACATCATACATGTGTACTAGGGAGTATGTGCATCTGGAGTTCGTTCACAGTAGGCTGAAGGTCCTGGCACGCCCATTCTCTCTCTCTCTGTTTCTTTCTCTCTCTGCCTCTTTCTCTCTCTCTCAAAAACAACAACAACAACAACAAAGTAAGGTGGAGGGGCTGGAGATGGTTCAGTAGTTAAAATCATTTGCCTGACAACCTGGGATCATTTCCCCAGTACCCATGTAAAGCCAGATGCAGAAAGTGGCACATACATCTGGAGTACGTTTGCAGTGACAAGAGGCCCTGGCATCCCTATTCTTTCTCTCTCTCTCTCTCTCAGCCTCTTTCTCAGTCTGTCTCTCGGAAGACATCAATGGTGACCTCTTGCCTCCACATACACACATATGTGTGCCTACACATACCAACATACATGAATACACGTGTGTGTGCGCACACATACACACAAGATAGAAAGAAATAAAAAAGGAACTTGAGGCCAGCCTGGCCTATATGCTGAAGCCCTGTCTCAAAACCAAGCAACAGTAAACAATTCATTACTGGGATGGAGAGATGTCTCAGCTGTCAGAGGTGCTTGCTTGTGAACCCTGGTGACTGGTTTGATTCCCCAGGACCCACAAAAAGCCAGATATGCAAAGTGGTGCATGTGCCTGGAGTTCCTTTGCAGTGGCAGGAGGCCCTGGCGTGCCCATTCTCTCTCTGTGTCTGCCTCTGTTGTAGTTACCTTCTCATTGCTGGTACAAAGTACCTGATCAAAAGCAGCTTGTGGAGAGGAAAGGGTTTCTTTTGACTTACAGCCTCGAGGGGAGCTCCATGATGGCAGGTGAAAACACAGCATGAGCTAAGGCTGGACATCACTTCCCTGCCAACATCAGGTGGACAGCAGAAACAGCTGAGTGTGCCAAACAACAGAAAAGGAAACTGGCTATAACGCCCATAAGTCCGCCTCCAACAACACTCTTCCTCCAGCAAGGCTCCAGTTGCCAAACTGCCATCAGCTGGAGACCTAGCATTCAGACCACATGAGTTTATAGGAACACTTAGTTCAAACCACCACAGCCTCTTTCTCTCAAATAAATAAATAATTTTTTTAAAACCCTACAAACAGCCAGGGCTGGAGAGATGGCTTAGTGATTAGGGTGCTTGCCTGCAAAACCTAAGGACCCATGTTTGACTCTCCAGATCCCACATAAGCCACATGCACAAAAGTGAGGCAAGCGCAAGGTCACACATGCCCACTAGGTGGCACAAGCATCTGGAGTTCTTTTGTTCTTTTTGCAGTGGCCGAGGCCCTGGCATGCCCATTCTCTTTCTTCTCTGCCTCATTTTCTCTTCTCTCTCTCTCTCTCAAATAAATAAATAAGTAAAATATTTAAACATAAATAAGTAAACAAAAGACCATTACTGGGTCTTGTACCACCACCACGCCAGTTTTTAAAAAAATATTTTTATTTATTTATTTGCAAGCAGGGAGAGTTAGAAGAGAGACAGAGACTGGACACTTCAGGGCCTCCAGCCACTGTAAATGGACTCCAGATGCATGCACCACCCTGAGCATCTGGCTTTACACAGGCACTGTGGAATCAGTCCCAGGTTGTCAAGCTTTGTAGGCAAGCACCTTAGCCACTAAGCCATCTCTCCAGTGCCCTCCCCTCTGCCCACTTTTTAAAAAAATTTTTTTTAAATTTTATTTATTTTTGGAGAGAGACATAGAGAGAACAGAGAGGGAGAAGGAGACAGACAGAGATGGGCACACCAGCAGTCTCTCAGCTGCTGTGAACGAAATCCAGATGCGTGCGCTCCCCTTGTGGGCAAGTGAGGCATTGCGCCCTTGTGTCATTTTTGCATCTGGCTAAATGTGGGACCTGGAGATTGGAACCGGGTTCTTAGGCTTAGCAGGCAGGTGCCTTAACTGCTAAGCTATCTCTCCAGCCCGTGCCCACTTTTTTAGGCAAGGTTTTATATAACCTAAGCTGCCCTCAAACTCAATATGTAAGTAGAGACTGGCCTTGAACTCCTGAGTCTCCTGCCTCCGTCCCCCAAGGACTGAGTTTAGTGTACCGCCTGCTTGGCCTGGCCACTTTCTGACATGGACTTCTTCACCACTGTGGGCTGGGAGATGACAAGAGAAAGGAAGACCTCATTTGGATTTGCCTCCAACCCTTTCCTAGTGTCTGGAGATTTTGTTAGGGTTTTTTCTTCTGCCTAGATCCTGACCTCTCCTTACAACTCTTATAATCTCAAAACTCAAAAAAAAAAAAAAAAAAAAAAAAAAGCTGGGCACGGTGGCCCACGCCTTTAATCCCAGTACTTGGAAGCAGAGGTAGGAGGATCACTGTGAGTTCAAGGTCAGCCTGGGCTAGAGCTTTACATGGGTCTTGGACCATTAAACCCAGGTTGGTGGGCTTTGCAAGCAAGCACCTTTAACCACTGAGCAATCATCCCAACTCTTATGTATTAGGATAATTTGTTATACAATGACTAGAAAACAATGCCAGTTTTACAATTCTAAATCTTGGGCCACTTGCAAATTGCTTGCTATTGTTACAATGTACCAGTTTCAGTAGCACATTTTGCTGGCTTTGAACATTTTCACTTAAAGGAAAGGATCAGCAGGGCTGGAGAAGTGGCTCAGCGGTTAAAGATGCTTGCTTATAAAGCCTGACTGCCTGGGTTCAACTCCCTAGTACCCAAGTCAAGCCAGTGTGTCAAGTGCACATGCATCTGCAGTTTGTTTGCAGTGGAAGGAGGCCCTAGTGTGCCCACACACTCTCTCTCTGAAATAAATAAATATATGAAAAAGATGTACTCAGTATGATGTCTTCGTATGTTTCTGTGGACTTTTGGACTTTACCCTCTAGCACAAGGACATAAACACAGGGGACATCTTTATTTCTGTCAGTTGGAGACACCCAGTCTTCTTGAGGGATTTGTTTTTTTTTCCTCCGGAATGAATTTTACTTCTTATGGATTTGGAACACAGCTCTGATGGGAATTGGTTATTGATTTGTATCTGAAACACCATGCCTCCCAGGCTCATGTTTTGAGTGTTTGTTCCCCAGAGGGTAACACTATTTTGGATGGCTATGAAACCTTGAGGAGATGAGACCTAGCTGGATTAAGGTTACTAGGGGTGGGTGGGCCTTGAAGGTTAACACCTGGCTTGTAGTTCCTGCCTCCTGCTTCTTGATCTACCTTGATGGGAATAGCCTTTGCCACATTCTCCTACAGCCAGGAACTGAGCTTCTCTGCCATGGTTTCCCCTCTGTGATGAACTAAAACCCTCCAAAACAGCAACCCTAAATCTGACCTTCCTTAAGTTACCTCTGTCAGTCATTATGGTCATAGTGACACAAAAGTAATGCACAGAAAGTGAGACCCTACCTCAAAAAACCAAAAAAAGATTACTCAGGGTGAAAAGGCCCAAGTGAGGTTCAGGGGAAGAGATTGAGTAAAGGAAGGGTGGGGGAGGGTTAATCAAAATCTAAGAGGGTATGAATAAGTCATACAGAAACCTACTTGTTTGAACAACGGTGCATCCAGAAGCCATAGATTACTAGAAAAATTTCAGGGCCAGGTATGGGATACCTTCCGGTGAGTTGTTGGCCAGGGAGTTCACTGATGCCCCCAAAACATTATAGGCCATTACTGAGGCTCTTGGTTTCCCACTAGGAATAGATGGTAAGACCCTATTGCTGAAGACTCCATTTGCTTGGGCTGCAAAGTCACTGAAAAATCTTGCTGGAGCTGAGCTGAAAACCTTCTCCCTGGAGACCGGCTGACAGAAAGCTGGAAAAAATTACACTGCATGCAGCTCCATGGGAGACAGAGAAGTCATCAGTGGAGATAAACAACAGTGGGCACTGAAAGCCTTAAGTTGAGCCAGCCAAGCCAAATGAGCCAACGGGTGCAATAGTGGCATGTCTGTCATGGGGGAAACCAACTGCTCTCTAATTGGACTGGAGGCCTGCTCCACAGGAGGGAATACATGCCTGATACTGAAAACCTATCACAGGGGAAGTCATGAGCCTTATGGATGTAATGTCTGCTGGTGTCTGGCCAAATGCATATACTATGCTTACCAAACTGCCTGGTAAGTACTTTTCTTAATGTTCATACTCATATATTAATGCTAATCTTACTTTTGGTTAGAAAAGCTTAGAGAGCTGTCTTTTGATTTTTTTTTTAAAAAAGATTTTATTTTTATTTATTTATTTATTTATTTATTTATTTGAGACAGAGAGAGGGAGAGGGAGAATGGGCATGCCAGGGCCTCTAGCCACTGCAAACAAACTCCAGATGCATGCGCCCCCTTGTGCATCTGGCTTATGTGGGACCTGGAGAATTGAACTGGGGTTCTTAGGCTTTTCAGGCATGTGCCTTAACTGCTAAGCCATCTCTCCAGCCCTCTTTTTTGAGTTTTTGAAGTAGGGTCTCACTCTAGCTCAGGCTGACCTGGAATTCACTATGTAGTCTCAGGGTGGCCTTGAACTCATGGGATCCTCCCACCTCTGCCTCCCTAGTGCTGGGATTAAAGGCGTGCGCCACCACACCCGGCTATTAGAGAAGCTTCTCTTTTCAGATGGCAGTGACCTTTGGGATGACTCACAAGGCACCATAGTTAGTGCTAAGAAGTGACAGACGAGTGCTCAGCACTGAAACATCTCTATCATGCCCTCCAAGGCTCAGGGTCCATTGAGGAAGAGGTGGCGGGAAGAATGTAAGAGCCAAAGGCAGGATAGGACTCCTTACAATGCACTCACTCTTCCAGACACAAAATGGCCTGGATATCCATGACCTCACAGGGCCTGGCACTACCAATATAATACCCAGTATAACAGGAGAAAAAGATGATGACATCAAAATAAATGAAAGACTGATTAAGAAGGGGAGGGTATATGATGGAGATTGGAGTTGTGAAGAGGAAAGTGGAGGGGAGAGAATGATCATGGTTTATTGTCTATTGTCAATAATTAAAAACAATTTTTAAAGGAAAAGAAGTAACAGACAGTTATGCAACCTTGGATACTTGGGTATCAGTTTTCTCATCTGTAAGACAGGTGTGGTGGTTTGATTCAGGCGTCTCCCATAAACTTAGGTGTTCTGAATGCTAGGTCCCTAGTTGATGGCAATTTGAAAATTAAAGCCTCCTAGAGGCAGTGTATTGTTGGGGGCAGGCTTATGGCAGTGTTTGGCACTCTCTCCTGCTGCTGTTGTCCATCTGATGTTGCCTGGGAGGTGATGTCCACCCTCTGCTCATGTCATCGTTTTTCCTGCCATCATGGAGCTTCCCCTCAATTCTGTAAGCCAAAATAAACCTTTTTTCCCCATAAGCTGCTCTTGGTCAGGTGATTTCTGCCAGCAACGTGACCCTGACTGCAACAACAGGATAACAATCTAATTTCCTTCTCCTAACTTTAAAATTTCTCTCCTTTCTTTTTTCTTCCCTTAATATTCTTTTAAAAATATCTTTTTTATTTATTTGCAGAGAGAGATGCCAAGGTCCCCTGCCACTGCCAATGAGCTCCACATGGGCACTGGGCACTCAACCCATAAAGGCAGGCTTTGTAAGCAAGTGCCTTTAACTGCAGAATTACCTCTCTAACCTTTTTAGGGTGTTTGTTTGTTTGTTTGTTTGTTTATTAATTTATTTTTGTTTTTTCCAGGTAGGGTTTTATTCTAGCTCAGGCTGATCTGAAATTCACTATGCAGTCTCAGGATGGCCAAGAACTCACAGCAATCCTCCTACCTCTGCCTCCCAAGTACTGGGATTAAAGGTGTGCATTACCATGCCTGGCTTAGTTTGTTTTGTTTTAATATTTTTAATTTTCTTTCTTCTTTTATGTTTCCATTTTTCATAGCTTCTTGTATTGATTTTCCTCAAGAAGATGGCTCAGATGCCACTGTGGATCTTCCTTAAGGTGGTGTGAGAGGCACTGATTTTTATTTTATTTTATTTTTATTTTATTTCATTTTTACTTTTGTAAGAACCAGCAGAGAAGGCAGCTGCTGATTAATTCTATGTCAGCCAGGCTGTTCTGTGCTCTGCATCTAGAATAGGGCAGTTTCCAAGGTGACCAACACGAGTGTGTGAGGATAGGTGAAGCCCTGAAGTTATGAGCTGCCAAACCCATAAACCACACACAACCTCCCCCCAGCAATGCCATCCACACAACGCGCCAAGCGATTTAACAACCGACTTGCTGCAAAGTGTTCCAACAACACTTAATGATCGGTGCGTCTATAAATAGGATCATAGAACCATTTGGGTAGATGTTAATATATGGGTTTAGTGCTGGAGTGACTAAACCTTGAATTGTTTTGACCTCAGAGAGCCATCAAGAGTCTGCTGTGAGGAACAAATACCGCAGTTGTCTACAGCAGATGCTCTGCCTCTGTGGAGCGTGTCCTTGTGTGTATAATTTACTAACATGGTAATAATGTGCTGGTTGACAGTTCGCAATTTACGAGGTGCCTTCACACACATGTTCCTGATTGATGCTTGCAAGACAGGCACTGTTACTGAGACAGGGTGGCGACAAGCAACTTGCTCTAGGGTACCCATACATATATGGAGAATGGACAGGACGATGGCGGAGTGCTAGGGCGAGGGTGATGCTGGCACTGACTCCAGGTGGAAGAGCAGGACTGGAGGGGCTTCCCAATTGTTCCTCCCTTCTTATTTCATTCAGATCCCGATCACCTAGCACCTTTTGTTTTTGTTTTTCAAGGTAGGGTCTTTCTCTAGCCCAGGCTGACCTGGAATTCACTATGTTGTGTCAGGGTGGTCTTGAACTCATGGCAATTCTCCTACTTTTGCCTCCCAAATGCTGGGATTAAAGGCATGCACCACCACACCTGGCTCTTGCATCTTTTTTTTTTTTTTTTAATGCTTTTTTTTGGCTGATTCACTCTGGTCCAGGCTGACCTGGAATTCACTCTGTAGTCTCAGGGTGGCCTCGAACTCTCTGCAACAGTTACCTCTGACCTGGGATTAGTACATAGCACCCATCCATGCTTGGCTGATTTCTGCCAGCGTAAACAACCCAAATTAATGACCTATTAAACAACAAAAAAACACGAAAAATGACATTAGCCGGGCGTGGTGACACACATCTTTATCCCAGCACTCGGAGGCAGAGGTAGGAGGATCACTGTGAGTTTGAGGCCAGCCTGAGACTACATAGTGAATTCCAGGTCAGCCTCAGCTAGAGTGAGACCCTGCCTTGAATCCTCCCCTCCCCAAATGACAAATGTGAGGACATGAAAAGATAGGTGGGGTGAATATGACCAAAATACATTATATATGTATGAATTGTCAAAAATAAATTAATTAAAAAGAATGAGTAGGGCTGGAGAGATGGCTCAGTGGTTAAGATGCTTGTCTGCAAAGCCTAAAGACTTGGGTTCGGTTCCCCAGTACCCACATAAAGCCAGATGCACAAGGTGGCTCGTGTGTCTGGAGTTCATTTGCAGTGGTTAGAGGCTTTAGCGTGTCCATTCTTTTCCTCTTTCTCTTTCTCTGTCTGCCTCTTTCTCAAATAAATAAATAATACAATAAAAATAAAAATATGGAGCTGGAGAGGTGGTTTAGCAGTTAAGGTCTTGCCTGCAAAGCCTAAGGACCTGAGTTAATTTCCCCAGTGCTTACATAAATCCAGATGCACAAAGTGACACATGCATCTAGAGTTTGTTTGCAGTGGCTGGAGGCCCCGGCACACCCATTCTCTCTGTCTCTCTCTGCTTGCAAATAAATAAATACATTTTTTTTTTAAAAAGAAAGAGTAAAAAAAAATTCCCCTAAGAACAATATGAGATCCCTTAAAGAAAAATTTGGAAAGTCAAAATGAAGAAACTTAAACAAAATTAAGGGAAACTATTATCTTTAACCAACAGGCAACAATTTCTAGTATTATTATTATTAATTAATTAACTAATTAGTATTTTGGATATCTACTGGATTTATTTTTTACTTTTTGAGATAGGGTCTTGCTCTAGACCAGGCTGATCTGGAATTCAGTACTAGGATTAAATGGGTGTGCCAGCACACCTGTTGACTTTTTTATGCACATATTTTATATGCTTAAATTCATCTTTTTAAAATGATAATCTAGGGGTGGACACAGGGTCTTGTGCCTGCTATATAAGTGCTCTGTCATGGAGCTATAGCTCCACACATAATTCCTTTTTTTAAAAAATAAATATATATATTTTTATTTATATTATTCTGATTTTACATTCATAGTATTGGTTCCATTGTCCTCCTCCCCGTCCTCCCACTTTCAAAGGGGCCCTCATCAATGGGGAATGGATCATCTTTTTTGCTCAAAGTTCTGATAATAATGCCCCAACTTGGACTCTAACAATCTTTCCGCCCCTCTTCTGGAGCCACATTGGGGTCATTTAGTTCTGCTTCTTGATGAGGTTTTGGGAGCCTCTGTGTCTCTGGATATCTGGCTTAGTTGGAGTTGGATGTTCTCTGTGTTTATCTCCTTCAGCCTTTTTTGTGTGGATCGCCTTGAGCGCTGTATTCTTGCCCTTCCCTTGCATTGTTCATAATTCCTCCTTTCTCCAATGGAGAGAAAGATAGAAGGGATAACTATATGTTTTGGGGCTGGAGATTGATGCCCACATTTGGTGGCTCTAGATCTTGGAGACTGAGCTCATTTTTTGTACATGGCTTTGACTTATTTCCCAGTTCCAGCAATGAGTTCCAGTCCACTGAATGGATTTATTAGCCAAATCAAGAGCAGTTGGTAACCCACCATGGCTGTTTGCCACATAATTCCTTTTTAAGAAACAGAAACTATGGGGCTGGAGAGATGCTTTAGCAGTCAAGGAGCTTGCCTATGAAGCCCAAGGACCCAGGTTCGATTCCCCAGTACCCACGTAAACCAGCTGCATAAGGTGGTGCATGTGTCAGGAGTTCGTTTGTAGTGGTTAGAGGCCCTGGTGCACCCATTCTCTCTCTTCTTCTTCTTCTTCTCTCTCAAATAAATAAATAAATAAATTATAAAAAAGGAAATAGAATCTCCAGGTGAAGTGTAGGGGCATACTCCCATAATCCCAGCATTTAGGAGACTAATGCAAGAAGATTAAGAGTTTGAGACCAGCCTTGGCTACAGTTTGTCTTAGAAACCAAGAAAAAAGAGAGAAGAGAGGGGAAGAGAAAGACAGAGACTCAGAGAGCCTGAGTCAGGCCTGGTTATGCAGGCTTGTATTCCTAGCTATTGGGGATGTTAAGGCAGGGCAGTCAAAAGGTTAAGGCCAGCTTGGGATATAGAGTGAATTATAAACTAGCTTGAGTAACTTCATGAATCTCTGTCTTAAAATTAAAAATGAAGCCTGTGTGGTGACACAGGCATTTAATCCCAGCACTTGGGAGGCAGAAGTAGGAGGATCACTGTGAGTTCAAGGCCACCCTGAGACTACATAGTGAATCCTAGGTCATCCTGGGCTAGAGTGAGACCTTACCTTGAAAAACCAAAACAGGGAAAAAAAAATTTAAGAATGAAAGAGGGTTGGGGATAGAGCTCAGTGGTAGAGTGCTTGCCTAGCATGTGTGAGGTCTTCCGTTCAATCCCTAGCATTACAAAAATAAAAATGGGATTTACTGATTATTCTACTTCAGATTTTCTTTTCTTTAGTTTTTTTTTTTTTTTTTTTTTTTTTTTTTGGTGGAGAGTGTATATCCTGTGTGTGTGTGGGGGGTGCACATGCAAGCCAGAGGCCAGTGTCAAGGGGCTTCCTCAGTTGTTTCTGCCTTATCCTTTGAAACAGGGACTCTCACTGAATTTTGTCCATCCATTCCGCTAAACAAGTTCGCCGGCAAGCCTGTCTCCCCAGAGCTGCGATTACAGGTGGCCACCACCACGCCAGGCAAGATCTGCTTTCTGTTACTCAACAGTGTGTCACGACAGCTTCTGTGTCCTCCCGTATTCTGTAACCACTGAGCCCTGCTGGGTCATCAGCCGAGCACACGGTGTGTACCTCCTCCCTGGGAGGCAAGCCCATAGGTCTATGTCTAGTGTTTTATTGTCACAGACCTTGCCACCAACAGTCTTTGCTACATGACTCTGCACATTCCTGGAGAAACTACTGGCAGGAGAATTTTTAGGTCAAAGTGTAAGCAGACTTTAAAAGATTTTTGGTCCAAATTGTCAAACTCTCCTCTAGGAGGTTGGGCCAATTCTGTTCTCACAAACAGTACCTGAAAGAATCCCTCTCCCTGCTCTGGGAATTATTAAAAACAAAAAAGAGGGCTGGAGAGATGGCTTAGCAGTTAAGCGCTTGCCTGTGAAGCCTAAGGACCCCGGTTTGAGGCTTGATTCCCCAGGATCCACGTAAGTTAGATGCACAAGGAGGCGCATGCATCTGGAGTTTGTTTGCAGTGGCTAGAGGCCCTGGTGTGCCCATTCTCTATCTATCTGCCTCTTCCTCTGTCTGTCTTTCTCAAATAAATAAATAAATAAACAAACAAAATTTTAAAATAAATAAAAACAAAAAAGAAAAGTCCCTCTATGATTCTTTTTTATCTAATTAAATTAATTTATTTATTTTGGGTTTTCAAGGTAAGGTCTTGCTCTAACCCAGACTGACCTAGAACTCATTATGTGGTCTCAGTGTGGCCTCAAACTTGTGGGGATTCTCTTACCTCTGGTATTAAAGGTGTGCACTACCACACCTGACTATGTTTTTTATTTTGTAGTTGTATTTATTTATTTTTAAATTTTAATTATTTATGAGAGAGAGAGAGAAAGAGGTAGAGAGAAAAAGAGAGAGAATGGGCACATCAGATCCTCCAGCCACTGCAAATGAACTCTAGATGCATGCGCCTCCTTGTGCATCTGGCTTACATGGGTCCTGGGGAATCAAATCAGGGTCCTTTGGCTTTGCAGGCAAACGGCTTAACCACTAAGCCATCTTCTTCAGCCCTGTTTTTTACTTTTTAAAACTATTTATTGACAACTTTCATAAGTATATGATCACTGGTGATCATAATCCCCTCTTACCACCCTCGCTTTCTCCCTTCCTCTCCTTCACTGAATCTTTTCTTCTTTCTAACTAGTCTCTCTTCTATTCTGATGCCATCATTTTCCCCCTCCTATTATGTAGATCTTGTGTAGGTTGATTCTTTCTTCCTTTTAAATTAATTAATTAATTAATTTTTTTGTAGTTTTTAGAGGTAGGATCTCACTCTAGCCTGGGTTGACCTGGAATTCACTGTGTAGTCTCAGGGTGGCCTTGAACTTAGGGCAATCCTCCTACCTCTGCCTCCCAAGTGCTGGGATTAAAGGTGTGCACCACCACACCCAGCTTTGATTCTTCCTTTTCTTAAGGTCTGGGGAGATGGCTGAGTTAAGTAGCAGTTAAGCTACTTGCCTGTAAAGCCTCCCTGGTTTGATTACCCAGTGCCCACATAAAGCTAGCTGCAAAGTGGTGCATGCATCAGGAGTTTGTTTGCAGCAGCTAGAGGCCTTAGCACACCCAATCTCTTTCTTTCTCTCTCTCCCTGCAAATAAATAAAATAAAAAATATTTTAAAAGTTTTTCTGGGGGCTGGAGAGGTGGCTTAGTGGTTAAGGTGCTTGCCTGCAAAGCCTAAGGACCTGCATTTGATTCCCCAGTACTCATGTAAGCCAGATGCACAAGGTGGCACATGCGTCTGGAGTTCCTTTGCAGTGGCTAGAGGCCCTGCTTCTTTCTCAGAAGTAAATAAATAAATAATTTAAAAAACAATTTTCTGGGTGTGGTAGCACATGCCATTTATCCCAGCACTCAGGAGGCAGAAGTAGGAGGATCACTGTTAGTTTGAGGCCACCCTGAAACTATATAGTGAATTCCTGGTCACCTGGGCTAGAGGGAGATCCTACCTCAAAAGAGAGAGAGAGAGAGAGAAAATATTTGCATGTGTATGTGCATGACATTCCAGGACCTCTTGCCACTACAAAATAACACCAGATACCAAGACACTTGTGCCACCTTTTGCAACTGGCTTATGAGGGTGGCTTGGGAATTGAAGCTAGGCCTGGCTTTTCAAGCAAATGTTTAACTGCTGAGCCACACTTTTATTTAAAGATTCTGCCCATTCCATAATCACAGTCAACTGCCTGTCCTGGAGCCAGACTACATGATCTCACTGCTTTCTACTGATCCTTCAGTGCCAAAAGAGGGAAGTGAAATAGATGCGGGACAGAAGTCACTAGTGCTGTCCCCTCCACACCATGCCACATCTCATCATGAATCTTCCACCATGTTTGGGAGAGCTGCAGAAACTTGTGCGGGTGGTCATCCCTACACACACTGTTCATAAGGAAGACTTCCCTTTGTAAAATAATTTAGCTAACAGAGCTGGAGTGATGGCTCAGGGGTTGAAGGTGCTTGCATGCAAAGCCTGACAGTCCAGGTTTGATTCCTCAGTACCTATGTAAGGCCAGATGCACAAAGTGATACATAAAGTGATGCATAAAGTGAGTTTGTTTGCAGTGGCAAGAGGCCCTAGCACGCTCATACTCTCTCTCTCCAATAAATAAATAAAGCCTGGTGTGGTGGCTCATACCTTAATTCCAGCACTTGGGAGGCAGAGGCAGGAGTATCACCATGAGTTAAAGCCAGCCAGGGATTACAGAGTGAGTTTCAGGTCAGCCTGGGCTACACCTTGAAACAAATAAATATTTAAAAAGAATTTAGGACTGGAGAGATGGCTTAGCAGTTGAGACATTTGCCTGCAAAGCCTAAAGACCCAGGTTTGATTCTGTAGTACCTACATAAGCCAGATGCACAAGGGGGCGCATGCATCTAAAGTTTGTTTGCAGTAGCTGGAGACCCTTGTGTGTGCCCATTTTCTCTCTCTCTCTCTCTTTTTCTCTCTGTAATAAATAAAATACAAAAGAATTTAGATAGTAAATGAATAATGAATGATAGAATCAGAATGCACTGGTCTGGCATGGTGGCACACACCTTTAATCCCAGCACTTGGGAGGCAGTGGTAGAAGGATCGCTGAGTTCAAGGCCAGCCTGAGATTACATAGTGAATTCCAGGTAAACCTGGGCTGGAGTGAGACCCTATCTCGAAACAAAAAGAAGAATTGGAATGTACTGATCATCAGTGTCTGCTTATATCAGATGCTCCTAACAGAACACAACACCATTGGCAAGTATTCTGGCCAAAAATCTGAACCTGGATCCAATCAAGCTTCCCGACCCAACTGTGAATTTTCGAGGTAGGGTCTCACTCTAGCCCAGGCTGACCTGGAATTAACTATGTAGTCTCAGGGTGGCCTTGAACTCAGGGCAATTCTCCTACCCCTGCCTCCCAAGTGCTGGGATTAAAGGCGTGCGTCACCATGCTCGGCTCCAACTGTGAATTTATAGGCAATGAAGAGAACACAGGAAATGCCCAACTGTACTATGGAGATGCGATCTGCAAACTGTAGAGTGTGGGAGGTGCAGCTTAGATAATGCGTGTTCTCTCCCTTATATCCAGAGACAACAAGGAAAGAGAGGAAAGGAAAGCTATAGGCTGAGAGACACCTAAAGACCTTTCTGCTAACCACGGGGTGTGGAGTTTTTTTTTTTTTTTTTTTTTTTTTTTGGTTTTTCGAGGTAGGGTCTCACTCTAGCCTAGGCTGACCTGGAATTCACTCTGTATTCTCAGGGTGGCCTCGAACTCATGGCGATCCTCCTACCTCTGCCTCCCAAGTGCTGGGATTAAAGGCGTGCGCCACCATGCCCGGCTTTTTCTTTTTTTTTTTTTTTTGATGAAAGTATTGAGAAAACCTATTTCAACATGTATGAGATAATTAAACATTTGAACAGACTTGATTATATTAAGAAATAATTGAGGGACTGGAGTGATGGCTTAGCAATTAAGGCACTTGCCTGTGAAGCCTAAGGACCCAGGTTCGATTCCCCAGGACCCACATAAACCAGATAGATGCACAAGGTAGCACATGTGTCTGGATTTTGTTCACAGTGGCTGGAGGCCCTGGCATGCCCCATTCTCTCTCTCTCTCTCCCTGCTTCTTTCTCTCTCTCTCAAATAAATAAAATTAAATTAAAAATTTTTTTTTATTACAAATTTTTTAAGAGGAAAGAATTGAGGTGGGGAGAGAGCTCAGTGGGTAACGTGCTTGCTGTGCGAGCATGAGAAACTGTGTTGAAATGCCAGGTGGACTGAGAAGCCCATTTGTAATCCCAACACTCAGGAAGTAGAGATGGGGGGGGCAAGGAAGCTGGCCAGCTAGACTAGCCAAATCGGCAGGCTCTGGGTTCAAATGAGAGACCCCATCTCAGTAAATGAGGTAGAGATCAATTGAAGAAGACATCCCACTGTCAACCTCTGACCTCCACATGTACCCACACACATGTGAACAGGCATATACACACACACACACACACACACATGTAAGCAAAAAATAAATAAAGTATTACAAGCTTGACAGCTTGCCTGTCGTCCCAGCACTGGGGAGTCCAGGGACAGCTCTGGCTAGTCTAGCTAAATTGGTGAATTGAACTAAAATCTTTTAATTTCAATATAATTTTGGCCTTAAACAATTAGTTGGGGCCAGACATGGTGGCACATACCTGTAATCCCAGTTTTATGGAGGCGGAGACAGGAAGATGCTGAGTTTGAGGTTAGACTGACCTGCATAGTAAATCCATACTAGCCTGGACTATGTAGTCAGTTTGAGGCCAGCCTGGGCTATGTAGTGAGACCTTATCTCCAATAATTAAAATTAAATTTAACAGATAATTAAATAACTAATTAGTTGATTTTTCTAGAGGAATTTGTATAATTTGGTATAATTTTTTCCTTCCATATTTGGGTAGACTGCATATAAAATCATCTAGATTTGTGATGTTTTGTGGGAAAGCTTTAAACTTTAAATTAATTTTATTTAAGAGATAATGGACTACTCAACTTGTTTATTTCTTAGTAATTTGTGTCTTTCAAGGAGTCTGTCCATTTTGTCTAAGTTGTCAAGTTTATATGCATCAAGCCTTTTCTTTTTCTTTTCTTTTCTTTTCTTTCTTTCTTTCTTTTTTTCTTTCTTTCTTTCTTTCTTTCTTTCTTTTTTTTTGAGGTAGGGTCTTGCTCTAGCTCAGGGTGACTTGGAATTCACTATATAGTCTCAGGGTGGCCTTGAACTCACAGAGATCCTCCCACCTCTGCCTCCTGTGTGCTTGGATTAAAGTTGTGTGATATCACACCCAACCATGTCTTTTTTTTTAAAAAGTATTTTATTTTTATTTATTTGACAGAGAAAAAGGGAAAGAGAGAGAGAAATGAGTGCACCAGTGTCTCTAGCCACTGCAAATGAACTCCAGACACATGTACTCCCTTGTGCATCTGGCTAATGTGGGTCCTGGGGAATTGAACCTAGATCCTTTGGCTTTGCAGAAAAATGCCTTAATCGCTAAGTCATCTCTTCAGCCCCACTTTTTTGTTTTTTTGAAGGGCTGAACCAAGGAATTGAACCTAGATCCTTTGGCTTTGCAGGCAAATGCCTTAATCACTTACATCCCTCTATCCCAGGTTTATTCTAACAAACTGACTTGGAATCCTGCTAGCCCAGGTTTATCTCAAATACTAATCCTAAACTTGTCTCCCAAATACTAAGTCCCCCCCAACCCTCCAGCTTTTTTATTTCTTTTAAAATTTTTATTTATTTATTTGAGAAAGATAGAAAGAGACAGACAGAGACAGAGAGAGAATGAGGGTGTCAGGGCCTCTAGCTGCTGCAAATGAACTCCAGATATATGTGCCACCTTGAGCATCTGGTTTACGTGGATCCTGGGGAATCAAACCTGGGTCCTTTGACTTTGCAAGGCAAATGCCTTAACTGCTAAGCCATCTCTCCAGCCCCTTTCTTTCTTTCTTTTTTCTAACTTTCTTTATTTATTTATTTTTTATTTATTTATTTATTTATTTATTTATTTTTATTTGAGAGCAGCAGACAAAGAGGCAGAGAGAGAGAGAGAGAGAATGGGCACACCAGGGTCTCCAGCCACTGCAAATGAACTCCAGATGCAAGTGCCACCTTGGGCATCCGGCTTACATGGGTACTAGAGAATCGAGCCTTGAACCTGGGTTCTTGGGCTTCACAGACAAGCGCTTCACCACTAAGCCATCTCTCCAGCCCCCCTTTCTTTTTTTAAACTGTTTTATATATATTTCTGGACGTGGTGGCCCATGCCTTTAATCCCAGCACTGGGGAGGCAGAGGTAGGAGGATCACTGTGAGTTTGAGGCTACCCTGAGACTACATAGTGAATTCCAGGTCAGGCTGGACTAGATTGAAACTTACCTGGAAAAACAAAACAAACAAACCATATATATATATATATGTAAATATGTATTTATTTATGGCTGAGTGTGGTGGTGCATGCCTTTAATCCCAGCACTTGGGGAGTCAGAGGTAGGAGGATCTCTCAGTTCCAGGCCAGCCTGAGACTAGTTAGTGAATTCCAGGTCAGCCAGGGCTAGAGTGAAACTCTACCTCAAAAAACAAAACAAACAAACTGGAGATATGGCTATAGCAATTATGTATTTGCCTCCTATGGCTGAAGTGTGGTGGTTCAATCTTCAGCCTCCCAATCCCAGGTCCCACGTTTAGCCAGATGCAAAGTGATGCAGGGCACAAGGCCACACTTACCCAGGACACTCAGTTTTGTTCAGGCCAGCCTGAGACTGCTGGTGCGCCCATCTCTGTCTCACTCTCCAGGTCTATCTCCTCTGTGTCTCTCTCCAAAAATAAATAAAATAATAAAAAAATTTTAAAAAAACCACTACAGGGCTGGAGAGATGGCTTAGCGGTTAAGTGCTTGTCTGTGAAGCCTAAGGACCCTGGTTCAAGGCTTGATTCCCCAGGACCCACATAAGCCAGATGCACAAAATGGTGTATGTATCTGGAGTTCATTTGCAGTGGCTGGAGGCCCTGGTGTGCCCATTCTCTCTCTTTCTCTCTCTGTCTGTTGCTCTCAAATAAATAAACAAAAAATTAAAAAAAATTTAAAAATCACTACACACACACATTATATATATCTCAATATTATATATTATATATAAATATATGTTTGTATTTGTGTGTGTATGAGTGCACACATGTGGAGGGCAGAGGACAGTTCAGTGTCGAGGTAGGGTCTCACTCTGGTCCAGGCTGACCTGGAATTAGCTATGTAGCCTCAGGGTGACCTCGAACTCACAGCCATCCTCCTACCTCTGCCTCCCGAGTGATGGGATTAAAGGCGTGCACCACCACGCCCGGCTCGGGAATATTTTTATCAACTATTTTGTAAATGCAAGTTTTTTTTAGTAGCTCTAGAAACATTTTTTAAAAGGAGGGACTCCCACCTCATCCCGTTTTTTAAGTGTAAATGATTTTTTTTAAGGAGGTGAAGTCATTTGCTGGTTGTTTATTTTTTGGTACAACCAGAAAATAGTGGGATATTGAATTATGGGAGGCTTTGACTGTCTTGGGTGTCAGCTTAACATTCCATAGGTGTGTGGGAGGTTAGTTTTATACACTACAATACAAAGCAAACTAAATGGCAATTTGGAGACACATTTGTGCATTGAATATGTCTTGAATATTTTCAATGATTCCTAGTCTGTGTTTTTAGTAGAGCTGTTTCCTAAAAAGACAAAAAACGACTCCTTGATCACTGCCCTGTCAGCTCTGTGTGCCTCTGTGACATCTCTAGTTGTGATAGTCCAGTGTTCCTAATAATTTTGATAACGTACTGTGAAAGATGAAAGATTTGTGTTTGCAGTGTATGTGATACTAAAATTGAGAGCTGAGTAGCAATTGTGAGCATTTGAAGATGCTTGTACAGGAGAGCCTCTCAAGGAAAAATGCCTTCAAGATGGAAGCTGGGCATCACTGGAATAACTTCTAAATCATTTATTTATTTTTTTTTTAAATTTTTTTTTGGAGAGAGACACAGAGAGAGACAGAGAGAAAGGGAGAGGAAAACAGAGATGGGCTCGCCAGCAGCCTCTCAGCTGCTGCAAATGAAATCCAGATGCATGTGCCCCCTTGTGGTCAAGTGTGGCATTGCACCCTTGTGTCACTTTTCATCTGGCAAAACGTGGGACCTGGAGATTGGAACCACTGGAGATTGGAACCAGCGTTCTTAGGTTTAGGAGGCAGGCACCTTAACCCCTAAGCCATCTCCCCAGCCCTGGAATAACTTCTAAAGAAACAATACATGGTCTTGGGATTTTCTGTACAAGTGTTAAGACTTATGTACAATTGAAATGTTTGTGTACTGTTCCTCAGCACCAATAAAATTATGAAAATATTTAAAAATAAAATTATTTTGAGGAAAAATATGTCTGTGGTAGTTTGAGTATGCTAGTATAAATGTATGGCCTCATAGGCATGGATGTTTTATTAAAACTGAGTTTGCGTCTTCAACCCAGAGCAGGCAGATTCCTGCTACAGAGGGGTGTGTTACTGGGGTGGATCTGATTCTGGCCCAAAGGTGTGTGGAGAGCAGTTTGAACTTGGCTGGTTTGTGCTTGCTGATTTTGGTGTTTGCTGGCTGTGTGGTGGCTTCTCTCTGCTTGAATCCATGAAAGAGAGCCAGCTTCTCCTACTGTTGATGGAACTTCCCTGGATCTATAAGCTTGAAATAAATCCCTTCCTCCAATAAACTGTATATGGTTGGATTATTGTCTCAGCAATGTGAAGCTGACCACAACAGAGTCCCACTAAATTACTCAGGTTGGTCTTGAACCCTGGTCCTCCTGCCTCAGCCTCTTGAGTAGCTAAGATTACAGCTGTGTACCACCGTGTCCAGCTCTATCAACTTTATTGAGGCATAATTATAGACAACAAAATTCATCATCTGGGGAGGGAGACTGTATTCTTATAATCTCAGTACTCAGGAGGTTGGCAGATCAGTAAGACAGTGAGACACTATCTCAAAAATAGAATCGGGAGTGGTGGTGCATGTATTTATCCCAGCACTTGGGAGGCAGAGGTAGGAAGATGGCTGTAGGTTTGAGGCCAGCCTGAGACTATGTAGTGAATTCCAGGTTAGTCTGGGCTAGAGTGACACCCTATCTTAAAAAAAGAAAGAAAGAAAGAAAGAAAGAAAGAAAGAAAGAAAGAAAGAAAGAAAGAGGGCTGGAGGGATGGCTTAGCAGTTAAGGTGCCTGCCTCTAAAGCCAAAGAACCCAGGTTCAAATCCCCAGGACCCACATAAGTCAGATGCACAAGGTGATGCATGCTTCTGGAATTTGCAGTGGCTGGAGGCCTTGGCGTGTCCATTCTCTCTGTCTCTCTCTCTCAAAAAAAAAAAAGAAAAGAAAAGAAAAAAAGAAAAAAAAAAGAAGGAAAAATCTGCCTTCTAATGTCCTTACCAGAGGAGAAAGCAGAGATGGCATGTGTGGGTTCTTTTGCATTCAGGGTTAGCATCAAAGGAGAAGGAAGCCTGGGTTGGGGCCATTGAGTTCCACATTCCAGATCATTTCCAAAGTGTTCCTTTAACCATCGCATCTGAGTAGCATGAGGCCCAAACTGAAGTCACTGTGCTTCTTTACTCCCATGCTCTGGAGAGCCAGATGGCATTGACCAGCTCCGATAATATTCTAGAAGTATTTTTCCAGGAAGGGAGGGTGTTTTGAAATTGTAGGGAAGTCATTTCTTTGGGAATAATACATACTTAAATCAAAGTTTGGGTTTAATATATATTTCTGGACGTGGTGGCCCATGCCTTTCATCCCAGCACTGGAGAGGCAGAGGTAGGAGGATCACTGTGAGTTTGAGGACACCCTGAGACTACAAAGTGAATTCCAGGACAGGCTGGACTAGAGTGAAACTTACCTAGAAAAACAAAACAAATAAACAAACAAACCATATATATATATATATGTATGTATGTATATATGTATATATATATTTATTTATTTATGGCTGAGTGTGGTGGTGCATGCCTTTAATCCCAGCACTTGGGGAGTCAGAGGTAGGAGGATCTCTCAGTTCCAGGCCAGCCTGAGACTAGTTAGTGAATTCCAGGTCAGCCAGGGCTAGAGTGAAACTCTACCTCAAAAAAACCACTATAGGGCTGGAGAGATGGCTTAGCAATTAAGGCGCCTGCCTCCTAAGCCTAAGAACGCTGGTTCCAATCTTCAGCGGTCCCAATCTCCAGGTCCCACGTTTAGCCAGATGCAAAGTGATGCAAGGGCACAAGGCCACACTTACCCACAAGGGGACACACACATCTGGATTTTGTTCACAGCAGCTGAGACTGCTGGTGCGCCCATCTCTGTCTCACTCTCCCTCTTTGTCTATCTCTCTCTGTGTCTCTCTCCAAAAAATAAATAAAATAATAAAAAAAATTTTAAAAAAAAACCACTACAGGGCTGGAGAGATGGCTTAGCGGTTAAGTGCTTGTCTGTGAAGCCTAAGGACCCTGGTTCAAGGCTCAATTCCCCAGGACCCACATAAGCCAGATGCACAAAATGGTGTATGTATCTGGAGTTCATTTGCAGTGGCTGGAGGCCCTGGTGTGCCCATTCTCTCTCTCTTTCTCTCTCTCTCTCTCTGCCTCTTTCTCTCTCTGTCTGTTGCTCTCAAATAAATAAACAAAAAATAAAAAAATTTTTAAAAACCACTACACACACATTATATATATCTCAATATTATATATTATATATAAATATACGTTTGTATTTGTGCGTGTATGAGTGCACACATGTGGAGGGCAGAGGACAGCTCAGTGTCGAGGTAGGGTCTCACTCTGGTCCAGGCTGACCTGGAATTAGCTGTGTAGTCTCAGGGTGGCCTCGAACTCACAGCCATCCTCCTACCTCTGCCTCCCGAGTGCTGATATTAAAGGTGTGCGCCACCACGCCCGGCTCGGGAATATTTTTATCAACTATTTTGTAAATGCAAGTTTTTTTTAGTAGCTCTAGAAACATTTTTTAAAAGGAGGGACTCCCACCTCATCCCGTTTTTTAAGTGTAAATGATTTTTTTTAAGGAGGTGAAGTCATTTGCTGGTTGTTTATTTTTTGGTACAACCAGAAAATAGTGGGATATTGAATTATGGGAGGCTTTGACTGTCTTGGGTGTCAGCTTAACATTCCATAGGTGTGTGGGAGGTTAGTTTTATACACTACAATACAAAGCAAACTAAATGGCAATTTGGAGACACATTTGTGCATTGAATATGTCTTGAATATTTTCAGTGATTCCTAGTCTGTGTTTTTAGTAGAGCCATTTCCTAATAAAACAAACAAACCACTCCTTGATCACTGCCCTGTCAGCACTGTGTGCCTCTGTGACATCTCTAGTTGTGGTAGTCCAGGGTTCCTAATAATTTTGATAACGTACTGTGAAAGATGAAAGATTTGCGTTTGCAGTGTATGTGATACTAAAATTGAGAGCTGAGTAGCAATGGTGAGCATTTGAAGATGCTGGTACACGAGAGCCTCTCAAGGAAAAATGCCTTCAAGATGGAAGCTGGGCGTTACTAGAATAACTTCTAAATCATTTATTTATTTATTTATTTTAATTTTTTTTTGGAGAGAGACACAGAGAGAGACAGAGAGAAAGGGAAAGGAAAACAGATAGAGATGGGCTTGCCAGCAGTCTCTCAGCTGCTGTGAATGAAATCCAGATGTGTGCGCCCCTTGTGGTCAAGTGCGGCATTGCGCCCTTGTGTTACTTTTCATCTGGCAAAACGTGGGACCTGGAGATTGGAACCACTGGAGATTGGAACCAGCGTTCTTAGGCTTAGGAGGCAGGCGCCTTAACCCCTAAGACATCTCTCCAGTCCTGGAATAACTTCTAAAGAAACAATACATGGTCTTGGGATTTTCTGTACAAGTGTTAAGACTTATGTACAATTGAAATGTTTGTGTACTGTTCCTCAGCACCAATAAAATTATGAAAATATTTAAAAATAAAATTATTTTGAGGAAAAATATGTCTGTGGTAGTTTGAGTATGCTAGTATAAATGTATGGCCTCATAGGCATGGATGTTTTATTAAAACTGAGTTTGCGTCTTCAACCCAGAGCAGGCAGATTCCTGCTACAGAGGGGTGTGTTACTGGGGGTGGATCTGATTCTGGCCCAAAGGTGTGTGGAGAGCAGTTTGAACTTGGCTGGTTTGTGCTTGCTGATTTTGGTGTTTGCTGGCTGTGTGGTGGCTTCTCTCTGCTTGAATCCATGAAAGAGAGCCAGCTTCTCCTACTGTTGATGGAACTTCCCCTGGATCTATAAGCTTGAAATAAATCCCTTCCTCCAATAAACTGTATATGGTTGGATTATTGTCTCAGCAATGTGAAGCTGACCACAACAGAGTCCCACTAAATTACTCAGGTTGGTCTTGAACCCTGGTCCTCCTGCCTCAGCCTCTTGAGTAGCTAAGATTACAGCTGTGTACCACCGTGTCCAGCTCTATCAACTTTATTGAGGCATAATTATAGACAACAAAATTCATCATCTGGGGGGAGGGAGACTGTATTCTTATAATCTCAGTACTCAGGAGGTTGGCAGATCAGTAAGACAGTGAGACACTATCTCAAAAATAGAATTGGGAGTGGTGGTGCATGTATTTATCCCAGCACTTGGGAGGCAGAGGTAGGAAGATGGCTGTAGGTTTGAGGCCAGCCTGAGACTATGTAGTGAGTTCCAGGTTAGCCTGGGCTAGAGTGACACCCTATCTTAAAAAAAGAAAGAAAGAAAGAAAGAAAGAAAGAAAGAAAGAAAGAAAGAAAGAAAGAAGGCTGGAGGGATGGCTTAGCAGTTAAGGTGCCTGCCTCTAAAGCCAAAGAACCCAGGTTCAAATCCCCAGGACCCACATAAGTCAGATGCACAAGGTGATGCATGCTTCTGGAATTTGCAGTGGCTGGAGGCCTTGGCATGCCTATTCTCTCTGTCTCTGTCTCTCTCTCTCTCTCTCTCAAAAAAAAAAAAAAAAAAAAAAAAAAAAGAAGGAAAAATCTGCCTTCTAATGTCCTTACCAGAGGAGAAAGCAGAGATGGCATGTGTGGGTTCTTTTGCATTCAGGGTTAGCGTCAAAGGAGAAGGAAGCCTGGGTTGGGGCCATTGAGTTCCACATTCCAGATCATTTCCAAAGTGTTCCTTTAACCATCGCATCTGAGTAGCATGAGGCCCAAACTGAAGTCACTGTGCTTGTTTACTCCCATGCTCTGGAGAGCCATGGCATTGACCAGATCATTTCAAAGTTTTCCAGGAAGGGAGGGTGTGTTGAAATTGTAGGGAAGTCATCTGAGGAATAGCATACTTAATTCAAACTTGGGTTCATTCACTAGCCTTTTTCCTGGAGCAAATTCTGAAAATTCTCACGTGAAAAACTGAGAAAATGAGATCTACAGCAAAGTCCTCTTGGGGTATTTTTCCAATTTAATTTTTTTGTTTTGAAATTGTTTTTTGTTTTTTTTTGGGAATGGTCTCACTTAAATCAAAGACCTTGGGTTTCACTATGTAGTCTCAGGGTGGCCTTGAACTCTCGGGCGATCCTCCTATTCTGCCTCCTGAAAAACTGGGATTAAAGAGATCTACACCACCACGCCCGGGGTATTTAATCTAATTTAATTTTTAAACATTTTTATTTATTCATTTACAAGCAAAGGAAAGAGAGAGAGAGACTGAGAGCAAGAGCAAGAGAGAGAATGCGAGAATATGGCACCAGGGCCTCCAGCCACTGCAAAAAAAAACCTTCAGACATATGTGCCACTTTGTGCATCAGGCTTTACATGGGTACTGGGGACTTGAACCAGGGCTGTCAGGCTTTGCAAGAAAGGGCTTTTAACTGCTGAGCCATCTTTCCAACCCATATTTATTGAGATATTCTTCTCACTAAACCCAGAACTTGTCAATTTGTCTAGTCTAACCAGTCCCAGGGATTCTCTCTCTGCTTCCCCAGCACTTGGATTACAATACACCATACCCAGATTTTTTCTTGTGGATGTATATATGCTGTGTGTGTGTGTGTGTGTGTGTGTGTGTGTGTGTGTGTGTGTACCTGAATCTGCGGGTCCATGTGAAGGGTAGAGGTTGACACTGTGTGTCTTCCTTGATTGCTTTCCACTTTATGTATTAAGACAGGGTCTCTCTCTTGAATCCATCACTTGCTGATTCAACTAGCTAGCCAATGACCCCCAGGGACTTTCCTCTCTGCTTCCCCAGGGTGGTGAGAGCCCAACAATTTATGCTTTTTTCTTTTTTTTTTCGAGATCGGGTCTCACTCTAGTCCAGGCTAACCTGGAATTCACTATGTAGTCTCAGGGTGGCCTCAAACTCATGACAATCCTCCTCCTCTGCCTTCCTAGTGCTGGGATTAAAGGCATGTGTCACCATGCCCGGCTAGCTTGCTTGTTTTAAGACACAGTCTCAGTGTATCACAAGGTCTGTTCTGGATCTCTAGATTCTCCCACCTCAGTCTCCTGAGCTCAGGATTGCAGGTATTCACAATGTTTATGTATCTCAAGCCTTGGAGATTCTAACAGCAAGCACCTTTAACTGCTGAGCCATATCTCCAGCCCTAAATTGATTTTTAAAAAACTTAAAAAATTTATTTATTGGAGAGACAGAGAGAGAGGGAGACAGAGAGACAGAGAGAGAAAGAGAGAGAGAGATAGAATGGGTGTACCAGGGCCTCTTGCCACTGCAAACAAACTCTAGACACATGCCACTTTGTTCTCTGGCTTTATGTGGTGTGATAGTTTGAATGTATGGCCCCATAGACTCAGGTGTTTTAGTAAAATTGAATTTGTAGGGCTGGAGAGATGGATTAGCAGTGAAGGCGCTTGCCTGCAAAGCCTAAGAACCCAGGTCTGACTCTACAGATCCCACATAAGCAGAAGCACAAAGGTGAGACAAGCACAAGGTCTCACCTGTCCATTAGGTGGTGCAAGCATCTGGCGTTCAGTTGCAGTGGCTGAGGACCTGGCACACCAGTTCTCTCTCTCTCTGGCTTGTTCTATCTAAAATAAAAAAATATATAAATATTTATAAAAATTTGGCTGGAGGAATGGGTTAGTGGTTAAGGCATCTGCCTGCAAAGCCAAAGGACACTGGTTCGATTCCCCAGGACCCACATTAGCCAGCTGCACAAGGTGGTGCATGTGTCTGGAGTTCATTTGCAGTGGCTGGAGGCCCTGACACGTCCATTCTCTCTCTCTCTCTCTTTGGTTTGGTTTTTTGAGGTAGGGACTCACTCAGGCCTAGGCTGACCTGGAATTAACTATGTATTCTCAGGGTGGCCTTGAACTCATGGTGATCCTCCTATCTCTGCCTCCCGAGTGCTAGGATTAAAGATGTGCCACCATGCCTGGCTTTTTTTTTTTTTTTTTTTTTTGGAGGTAGGGTCTCACTATAGTTCAGTCTGAACTGGAATTCACTATGTAGTCTCAGGATGGCTTTGAACTCACAGCGATCCTTCCACCTCTGCCTTCCCAAGTGTTGGGAATAAAGATGTGTGCCACCATGCCCAGCTCAATTTCTTTAAAATATTTTATTTTTATTTATTTATTTGAGAGAGGGAAAAAGGGAGAGAAAGAGAAAGAGAATGGGTGTGCCAGGGCTTTTAGCCACTGCAAACTCCAGATACGTGGGCAACCTTGTGCATCTGGCTTACATGGGTCTTGGGGAATTGAACTGAGGTCCTTTGGCTTTGCAGGCAAGCACCTTAACCACTAAGCCATCTCTCCAGCCCCCAGCTCGATTTTGAATATATATTTTTATTATTCTTTGACCATTTCCTACATGCATTTTGATCATATTTAACCCCATTACCCTCTCTTGTCCCTCCTACTGAGCCCCTTTTTCTTCCCCAAGAAATCCTTTTTCTACTGTCAGTTTTTGTTGTTTTTGTTTTGTTTTTGTGATCCACCAAGTTTCGTTAGGGTTGCATGAGCATGGGTGGGTCACCACAGGCAATTCACAGGTGGTTACAGTACTGAAGAAAACGTCTTCCCTTTTCCAAGCAACTGCCAATAACTCCTCAGGGTGGGGTGCGGTGGGGCCTCGTGATCCTCTCCCCACCACCTGTGATGGAATGTAGACAGGCCCGGTTTTGTGCAGGTAACCACGGCGCATTCGTGAGTGCAGTGGCTGGGTCACGTTCACAAAACAGGGCCTTGAACTCTTTCTTGATCCTCCTGCCTCCACCTTCCAAGTGCTGCTGTCACAGGCACATGCCATCAAGGCAGGCTCATAGATAATTTTCTTCTTCCCATTCTTCTACCTTATTCTTGGTTCTTATGCTAATTCTTTTTAAATTTTTAAAAATTTATTTCCATGTGTGTGTTGGGGTGGGGCATGCCAGAATCTCTTGCTGCTGCAAATAGATGGCCACCTGGCTTTACAGGGGTCGCCGGGGAATTGAACCCCAGACTTGTAGGTGTTGCAAGAAAGCACCTTCAACCACTGAGCCATCTATCTCTGCTAATTAGCTCTAAGAGTCAAGACTCTTTTTTTTTCCCAGATAGGGTCTTGCTCTAGCCCAGGCTAACCTGGAATTAACTATGTAGTCTCAGGGTGGCCTTGAACTCATGACAATCCTCCTACCTCTGCCTCCCAAGTGCTGGGATTAAAGGCGTGCGCCACCACGCCTGGCTGTCGAGACTCTTTTTTTTTTTTTTTTTCCTCTTCACATCTCATCTTTTGTCCTTCCCTGAGAGTTCCTGAGAGTGTTAGTATTCAATAGGAATGCAGGGAAAGTTAGCTACATTTCTATGTGCCAGATAAAGACAGAACTGCCCTTGGTGTTCAAGGGCCTTGCTTATTTATTTGATGTCTATTGCACCAGGGCTCAACCGGGCGTCTGGAAGATGAAGTGCTCAGCCTGCGTCTGGAGTGAATACCAACCTCGCTCTGACACAGGGACGCTGGGCATGTGCTGTTTCCCACCCCACCCAGTGTCAGCAGACCCACACTTCAACCCCAATAAACATGAAAGCCAGGGCAATGTTATAGACCGTTTAGTGATGATTAAAGGCCAGATGTAATAAAGCCTCGCCAGTTCACAGCACCTAGAGTGGGTGAGCACAAAGGCCATAAATACAAGAGACACTTGAGCTGTATAGAAAATTCTTTTGCTTAACAAAATACAATCATTATTCACACAGTACTTTATTTATTACTTTGTTTAAGAAGCACCAAAGAAGGGTCAGAGTTGAACCTCTCTAGTAACATGCTTAAATGTTCAAGGCCCTGGGTTCAATCCTTCCTTAGACACACACACACACACACACACACACACACACACACACACGCACCTAAAAATCTAGAGCAGTTTTGTGTGCCTGATGCCCAAGCTACAGTAGATTGCTTGTGTTCCTGTTTCTAGAAAATAAATAAAACAAAACCAAACACTAATGAAATCCAAATCCAAGACCAGCCCATAGCTGTCTTACGGGATAGCTGTGAGAAATGGATGACTGTGACTTCCAGTATTACTCTAAATACGATCGCAATTTGTTAAACACCCCATAAATAATGTCATCATAATATTACAAGTAGTAATAGTTGATGACAGGTGAATGCTTAATGGACAAATGACTAATTGTGCGTGATTGGCTGAACAAACTATTGATATATTTGATCACGGAGCTTTTAATTATTTTCAGTAAAATTTTTTGACTCTTATTATTTGTGTGTGCATGTGTGTATGTGTGTGTATGGGTGTGCATATGCCATGGTGCATGTGTAGAGGTCAGAAGACAGCCTCAGGGTGTTGG
Source organism: Orientallactaga sibirica (assembly GCA_036365145.1). Taxonomy (NCBI): domain Eukaryota; kingdom Metazoa; phylum Chordata; class Mammalia; order Rodentia; family Dipodidae; genus Orientallactaga; species Orientallactaga sibirica. Next base: position 25,348,217 of record JAEOAD010000009.1, on the reverse strand, counting down.
GCCTCTCCTTCCATCTTATTTGAGATAGGGAGACTAGGTGCCCTGCAAACTTTCCGGATTCTTCCAACTCCATCTTTCATTGTTGTAGGCATGTCAGGATTGTATGTGTGCCACTGTGTATCCATCCTTGCACAAGTGCTGGGCATCCAACGCTGGTCAGCGGGCTTGTTCCACTGAGCCATCTCACTAGCCCCAGAGCTTTCCTTTGAGCAGAAACAAATGTCAGGGGAAATTATTCATCTAATAGGAAGTGAGTTGCAATACACTTGTTGAAACCTAAATAAATGTAGCTGAAACTTACGAAAGTATGCATAATAGCAAATATCCAACTATCAAGAGGAGGATGAAGAAAGACACTGTGTCATGCCCATACAATGGAATAGTTTGAAGCAATGAAAAATGGTTTGACACACACAATAGCCACGTACTTGAAAAGTCGTTGCCCTGGACCAAAGAAGTCAGGTTAAAAGGGGAGCATACGATAGGATTCACTCCAGAAAAGGTAAACTCTAGTTCACAGTCCTTTGTTAGGAAGCACATCAGTGGTTGTCGGAGGGTGAGATTAACTTCAGAGAGACCAGTAGGGATCTTTTGAGTTGATGGGAAAGTTCTGAATCTTTTTTTTTTTTTTTTTCCATTTTTCGAGGTTGGGTCTCACTCTAGCCCAGGCTGATCTGGAATTCACTATGCAGTCACAGGGTGGCCTTGAACTCATGGTGATCCTCCTACCCCTGCTTCCCAAGTGCTAGGATTAAAGGGATGGGATACCTTCCAGTGAGTTGATGGCCGGGGAGGTCACAGATACCCCCAAAATATTATAGGCCATTGCCAAGGCCCTTGGTTTCCCACCAGGAATAGATGGTAAGACCCTATTGCTGAAGACTCCACATACTTGGGCTGCAAGGTCACTAAGAAATTGTGCTAGAGCTGAGCTGAAAGCCTCCTCCATGTGGACCAGCTGATAGAAAGTTGGAAAAAGCTACACTTCATGAAGTTCCATGGGAGAGAGAAATCACCAGTGAAGGTACTCAACAGTGAACATTGCAAGCTTTAAATTTGGCCAGCCAGGCCAAATGAGCCAAGGGGTGCAATAGTGGCATGTCTGTTATGGGGGAAACCAACTGCTCTCTAATTGGACTTGAGGCCCACTCCATGGGAGGGAACACATCCCTGATACTGAAAACCTACAACAGGGGTAGTCATGAGCCCTAGGGATGTAACGTCTACTGGTGTCTGGCTAAATGTATATACTATGCTCACCAAACTGCCCAGTAAGCACTTCTCTTAATGTCCACACCCATATATTAATGCTACTCTCACTTTTGGTTAGAGAAGCTTCTCTTTTCAGATAGTGACAACCTTGGGATAACTCAGAAGGCACCATGGTACTGAAAAGGGACAGAGGAGTGCTCAGCACTGAAACATCTCAAACACACCCTCCAAGGCTCAGGATCCATTGTTGAAGAGAGGGCAGAAAGAATGTAAGAGCCAAAGGAAGAGTAGGACTCCTTACAACGTGCTCCTCCAGACACAAAATGGCCTGGATATCCATGACCTCACAGTGTCTGCCACTACCTACACAAGACCATCATAATAGGAGGAAAAGATCATGACATAAAAATGAAAAGAGAGACTGATTGACTGGGCGCGGGGGATATGATGGAGAGTGAAGTTTCAAAGGGGAAAGTGGGGGGAGGGAAGTACCATGGGATATTGTCTACAATTAAAGTTGTGAATAAAAAAATTATTTCGCCAGCCATGGTGGTGCATGCCTTCAGGAGGCAAAGGTAGGAGGATCGCCATGAGTTCAAGGTCACCCTGAGATTACATAGTGAACTCCAGGTCAGCCTGGACTACAGTGAGACCCTACCTTGAAAAACCAAAAAATGAAAAAACCAAAAAAATTTTTTGTGTATTTATTTATTTGCAAGGAGAGAGAGAGAATGAATCAACGAGTGTGCCAGGGCCTTTAGCCACTGAAAACGAATTCCAGATGCATGTGCCACTTTGTGCATCTGGCTTTATATAGGTACTGGGGAATTGAACTCCTGTTGCTAGGTTTTTTTCAGGCAAACACATTAACTGCTGAGCCATCTTTCTAGCCCCAGGGTCTCATTAAAAAAAACAAAACAAACAAACAAAAAAACAAAAAACAAAAAAACCACAATCCGGGCTTGGTGGCTCATGCCTTTAATCCCAGCACTTGGGAGGCAGAGGTAGGAGGATCACCGTGAATTCGAGGCCACTCTGAGAATACATAGTAAATTCTAGGTCAGCCTGAGCTACAGTGAGACCCTTACCTCGAAAAAACAAAACAAAACAAAAAAACACATGAAAATATATGATTTTTAAAAAAATGATGTGTGTGTTGGCAAAGTGCTGAGAAGAAGGGACTATGGAGGGCTCAGTGCTAAATGAGCATCCACACTATCTCCTCAAAGGCCAGGGAATGTCCTGGAAGAGTGGGCGAAAGCATGTAAGTGGATGGGGAGGAGTGCTGGGGAATGCTGTCATCCAGGCAGGACATGGCCACTGCATACACAACCTCACAGTAACTGTGGTTATCTGCATAGTATTGGGTCCATCAACCTTCTGCCATGGATGAGGGAGACCCCATTCCTCCCTGGTGAACTATTGGCAGTTACTGATTGCTGGAGATATAAAAGGCCTTTTCTTTTCTTTTCTTTTTTTCTTTTCTTTTCTTTTCTTTTCTTTTCTTTTCTTTTCTTTTCATTTCTTTCTTCTTCATTTTCTTTTCTTTTCTTTTTTTTTCCTTTTTTCTTTTTGTTTGTTTTGTTTTGTTTTTTGAGGTAGGGTCTCGTTCTAGCCCAGGCATACCTGATAGAATTCACTATGTCATCTCAAGGTGGCCTCAAACTCACGGCGATCCTCTGCCTCTGCCTCCTGAGTGCTGGAATTAAAGGTGTGTGCCACATATAACAAGAGACATTTTTATTTATTTATTTATTTATTTATTTATTTTGGTTTTTTGAGGTAGGGTTCCACTCTAGTCCAGGCTGACCTGGAATTCACTATGTAGTCTCAAGGTGTCCTCAAACTTATAGCGATCCTCCTGCCTTTGCCTCCTGAGTGCTGGGATTAAAGGCGTGTGCCACCCCATCTAACAAGAGACACTTTTATTTTTTAAAAAAATTTATTTATTTATTTATTTATTTGAAAGAGAGAGGCAGATAGAGACAAAGAGAATGGGTGTGCCCGAGCCTCTAGCCACTGCAAACAAACTCCAGATGCATGCACCACCTTGTGCATCTGGCTTACATGAGTACTGGGAAACTGTTAAGCCGAGTGTGGTGGGTATGCCTTTAATCCCAGCACTTGGGAAGCAGAGGTAGGAGGATCGCCATGAGTTCTAGGCCACCCTGAGACTACATAGTCAATTACAAGTCAGCCTGGGCCAGAGTGAGACCCTACCTCGAAAAACCAAAATAAATAAATAAATAAATAAATAAAAAAATAAACCTAAGGGCTGAGGAGATGGCTTAATGGCTACAAGCACTTGCTTGCAAATCTTGCAAGCCCAGGTTTGAGTCCCCAGTACCCACATATAGCCAGATGCACAAAGTGGCGCATGTATCTGGAGTTTGTTTGCGATGGCAAGAGGGCCTGCCTGGTGTGCCCACTTTCTCTCTCTCTCTCTCAATGATGATGTGGTAGTTTGAATTGAGACAGGATTTCTTCTGAGGATGACCTTGAACTCCTGATACGCATGCCTCCACCTTCCAAGTGCTGTGATTATAGGTGTACCACCATACTTAGTGGAATGTGTGGATTTTTGTTTCATCATTTTGATAAATTTTGTTGTATATAAATTATGCCTCAGGAAGGTTGATTGGGGAAAAGGAGGAGGAGGTGGAGGAACAGGAAGTGGAGGGGGAACAATTTTACTTCTAAGGCCTGGAAGGCAGATGTCTGGACCGCTGATGTGGCGTCTGATGCACAGTGCTCTGGAGTGTGGGCTGGAGGCCCGCCTGTCTGTACAACTCTGGCAGGAGAGCAACAGTCCATCCACGTAGGGTCCATTGACCATGGCTGACCACTCTGGGGAGATCCTTGAGCTGGGAGGAACAGTGTAACCTAAAATGAAGTCATTGTTCCAAGCAAAGCACCTATTTCAAGCGCATTCCCTAGTCCCTCTCCTGTTTTCCTCTTAAATGAAAGGTTAACCTCTAATTTTAGCGCTGATCTGGTTTGGGTCCAGAATGCATTTCACGTTGATGTTCCATGCCCCTTGGGGACTATTCAGGGATGCACAAAGAATCTTAACAATGTGTGTCACCTTGCAAGGCTATCTTACACAATCTACACAATACAGACTCCTCCAACCACAGAGCATTCTGTATGGCCTCTAACTCTATGGCAGTAGAATTGTGCTAGAGAGTCACCCTACAAGGACCTGAGGCTGGAGGTGTAGTTTAATGAGGGAGCACTTGCCTAGCATGTGTGAGGCCCTAGTTCAATCTCCAGCACCTCAAAACAAAGCAAAACCCCACCCACAAATAAAAATCACTATGAGTAGCTGGTTAGTGATTTGATCCCTTTTTTTTTAGTGATTATATGTATACACACACATATTTAAAATATGTTTGGAGGTAGGGAATGTGTCTCAGTTGGTAGAGTGCTTGGCCAGCATGCATGAAACCCTGAGTTTGATCTCCAGTACTGAAGAAAACTGGGCATGACAGCACATACCTGTAATCCTAGCACTTGGGAGGTAGAGGCAGGAGAATCAGGAGCTCAAGGTCATTTTTAGATATAGAAGGAGTTTCAGGCCAGTCTGGGATGTGTGAGACTCTGTCTCAAAAAAAAAAAATTTTTTTTAAAAAAAAGGGAAAAAAAGTTCAGTGTGTAAAAGGCTCCACACAAGCATGAAGACCCGAGTTTAGATCCTCAATACCCTTGTAAAAGCTGCTAGTCCCAGGGCTGGGGAGGCTGAGAAAGCAGAATCCCTAGTGCTTACTGACTAGCTGGTCTACTCAAATTGATGAGTTCTATGTTCAGTGTGAGACCTTGTCTCAAAAAACAAGGTGGAGAATGAACAAGGAAGATACCTGATGTTGACTTCCACATGAACACACATGTTCAATTCCACTATTTAATAATTTACCAGGGACACTTTCCCAAGCCAGTAAGTGGCTTCCACTAATCTTCTTTTCTTTGTTTTTTTCAAAACTTATTTAATTATTTATTTGAGAGTATGCAAGAGAAAGAGACAGATAAAGAGAAAGAAAATGGGTGTGTCAGGGCTTCCAGCCACTGCAAATGAACTCCAGATGCATATACCACCTTGTGCATCTGGCTTATGTGGTTCCTGGGGAATCAAACCAGGATCCTTTGGCTTTGGATGCAAGCACCTTAACTGCTAAGCCATCTCTCCCACTTCCAATCTCCTTCTCCTCCTCCTCCTCCTCTTCCTTCTTCCTCTTCTTCCTCCTCCTCCTCCTCCTCCTCCTCCTCCTTCTTCTTCTTCTTCTTCTTCTTCTTCTTCTTTTAGATAGGGTCTCATGTCGCCCAGACTGGCCTCAAACTCAATATGTAGCGGAGGATGACCTTGAACTCCTGATCTTCCTGCCTCAACCTCCTAAGTGTTGGAGGTCACAGGACTAAAAGAGGAAGCAGTTCATTCTCACAGGACTATAAGAGGAAGCATTTCATTCTCATGGTGTGTGTTGTGTCCGTGTGAGGGGTGAGAGTCCTGTGTGCCCATCCTTCCTCTAGAGTCATCGTGTCCTGATTTAGGATGGTGAGGGAGCACACAGGACAACACGTGTGTGAGTGCGGATGAACTGTAAGCCGAGGGACAGAAAAGCCGACCTCATTACCCTAAGAAGTGCAGGGCTCCACTGCACAGGGCTCGAGTGCATGGAGAGGGCATGGAGAGGCTTATTACTGTAGCTACTAATGCAATCCACATGATGAAGCTTTTTTTTTTTTTGAGGTAGGGTCTCACTCTAGCCCAGGCTATGAAGCGTCAGGGTGACCTTGAACTCATGGTGAGCCTTCTACCTCTGCCTCCTGAGTGCTGGGATTAAAGGTGTGTGCCACCATGCCCGGCCCGAAGCTCATTTTTGATGCCAGATTTACAGGAATGTTTATGCAGTGTATTTACCACTCACCAGAAGCAATCTGCCGGCTGCTGTTCTAATTGCTTTACAAATGTCTAATCCTCAGAACAGGACCAAAAGCTTTATTAATGCTAATGAGGGAACTGTGAAACAGACAGGTTCAAAAACTTGCCCACAGTCAGCCAGCTAGTGAGTTGCAGGGGACGAGGTCGTGCATAAGCACGGTGCTGGCCTCCTCTTTTCATGAGACCATTATCCCTCCACCTGCCGGAGTGTGCGCAGAAACTCAGCACCCAACACAGAACCTCTGGCCCTGTGAGCACTGAGCACACACGTGTGGTGAATGAGTTTAATTATTATTTCGGTTTGGTTCTCATAGTCTCAACTATTACATATGTTATGAATTTTATTATATCCCCTTCAAATTCATGTGCTGAAACCTTAACCCCTACTACCTCAAAATGTGACAGAGTTTAGAGAATAGGACTTTAAAGAGTAATGAAGTTAAAGTGAGGCCATTGGGTAGACAGGCCTTAATCCAGTCAGATAAGAGCCCTTCGAAGGTGAGGAGAGTAGAACATACAGAGTGACGCCAGGGGCTTGTGTGCACAGACAGGGACACAGCAAGGACCCTCTATCTGCAGGGTCAGGAGAAAGGTCTTTCTTGGCACCTTAATCTTGGACTCCTGGCTTCCAAATCTACGAGCAATAAATTTCTGTTGTGGGAACCTCCTTGTCAGGGGTGCTTTGCTATGACGGTCCTGGAAGACCAATACATAGACCGCACTGCATCAAGGCTCCTGGGGTTGTGCACATTCATCTGAATCTGTACACATGTCCATAACTACTTGGGAGTTAGCAACATGTTTAAGGAGGAGGCTATGTTTTTATGTTCTTTCCCGTTCTGTTTTCCTGATCTTTTTTCTTAAAAATATTTTTATTTATATTTATTTATTTATTTATTTGAGAGCGACAAGAAAGAGAGAGAGAGAAAGAATGGGTGCACCCGGGCCTCCAGCCACTGCAAACGAACTCCGGATGCATGCACCCCCTTGTGCATCTGGCTTACGTGGGTCCTGGGGAATCGAGCTTCGAACCAGGTGTCCTTAGTCTTCACAGGCAAGCGCTTAACCGCTAAGCCATCTCTCCAGCCCTGTTTTCCTGATCTCTTAAAGAAAATTCATTGGGAACTGTAATGTGTGAACATATTGCAAGTTGCTCATATCCCCATGGTGTTAGCCCCTTGGGTTCCCTTTCCCCTGTCCCCATTCCCCTGAGGTCCCTTTCAGGAAGTAGCAGTAGTCCCTGTGAGGTCATGGATGTACCAGTCAGTTCCTGTGGGGAGGACAATTCCTCCAGAGTACATCTCCCCAACCTGCGGCTCTTACATTCTTCCTGCCTCCTGTTTCACAAGGTTCCCTGAGCCTTGGAGGGTGTGTTAGAATGTGTTAGAAGTCTGCTTTAGTGTTGAGTTCTCAGCAGCCTCGAGTTTCTCCTTTGATGAGTTTTTTCTTTCTCTTTTCTTTTTTTAAATTTTTATTTATTTGAGAGAGAGATATAGAAATAGGCAGGGAGAGAGAGAGAGAGAGAATGGGAGCAACAGGGCTTCCAGCCACTGCAAATGAACACCAGATACATACACCCCCCTTGTGCAGCTGACTAACGTGGGTCCTGGATAATCAAACCTGGGTCCTTTGGCTTTGCAGGCAAATGCCAACAGCTAAGCCATCTCTCCAACCCCTTTTCTTTTCTTTTCTTTTCTTTTCTTTTCTTTTCTTTTCTTTTCTTTTCTTTTCTTTTCTTTTCTCTTCTCTTCTTTTCTCTTCTCTTCTCTTCTCTTCTCTTCTCTTTTCAGAGAGAGAAAGGGAGAGGAAGACAGATAGAGATGGGCGCGCCAGCAGTGCCTCAGCTGCTGCGAACAAAATCCAGATGTGTGCACCCCCTTGTGGTCAAGTGCACCCTTCCATCACTTTGCATCTGGCTAAACGTGGGACCTGGAGATTGGAACCGGTGTTCTTAGGCTTAGGAGGCAGGTGCCTTAACCGCTAAGCCATCTCTCCAGCCCCCTTCTTTTCTTTTTTATGAGAGAGGGAGAGAGAGAAAGAGAGAATATTGGTGCACTAGGGTGGACACTGCAATTGAATGCCAGACGAGTGCAGCACCTTGTGAGCATACGCAACCTGGCTCATGCGTCACCTTGTATGTCTGATTTACTTCGGATCTGGGGAGGCTAACATGGAGTCCTTAGGCTTTGCAAGCAAGCGCTTTAACTGCTAAGCCATCTCTCCAGCCCTTTGAAGAGTTTTGAGTTTCCTCAGTTTATTGCCATCTCCCTGGAGGAGGTTCTCAGGCCAGTCGTGAGAGCAGCATTCCTGTTGAAGAGGATCTGTTGTTAATACAATGCAAATTGAATATTCGTTTTCTCCATAAAACCAAGTCATGTGACAAGGAACATGGACTTCATGTATATATATACATATATATTTTTTTAATTTTTATTTTTTTTTGTGTGTGTGTGTTTTTTTCAGGTAGGGTCTCCATCTAGGCCAGGCTGACATGGAATTCACTATGTAGCTCCAGGATGGCCCCAAACTCACAGCAATCCTCTTACCTCTGCCTCCTGAGTGTTGGGATCAAAGGCATGTGCCACCATGCCTGGCCATTCATAGTATTTTAAGTTACTAATTATTTGCTTGTGTGTGTGTGTGTGTGTGTGTGTGTGTGTGTGTGTGTATTTTCAATGACTCTTGAACATTCAAGACACCTTGAGCATTCAGCAGACATCTGTTACCAGAACTAATAGGGTTACTGGCACATGTCCCATGCCCAGCTGTTTACGTGGGATCTAGAGGTTCACACGTGGACTGTTTCAGGCACCCCCTCAGGCCCTCATGCTTGCATAGGAAGGGCACTTAACCTCTGACCCATCTCCTTAAACCCCATTCTTAGCATCTTAAACTCTAGATCAGATGAGAGAGCCAGTTTCAGAGATCTCAACATCAATTCAAGAAACCGCAAAACGAATTCAACAAGCTCATCAATACAATTCTGTCCTTGGAGAACCTTCGAGAACTCTGGGTATCAGTGTTTTCCAGGGGAATAGAATGATGACGTATGTGGAGTCGTGTACCATTGAATGATTGGGGGTGTGTTCTGAGAGATAGATTGCTAATGATTTAGTTGCTACATGAGCACAATAGAGTAACTCACGCAAACGTAGGCGATAGCGTTTGCTATACATCCAGCCTATTGCTCTGAGCAGAAGGGAGAGGATTTGTTCAGGAAATTGGCTCATGCCATTGCAGAAGCTAAGAACAGTATGTTCCATACTGAGTGCCACGGGCAAATGTGACACAGTAAATATTTGTGTCGCTAAACATAGAAAAGGTGGAGTAAAAATGCAGTATAAAAGATTTTAAAAATAGTTTACTTGTTCAGGCGCTTAGCATGAATGGCACACACAGGACTCCATCCTGGTTGAGTCAGTGAGGGAGTTGTGACTGGGAAAGCCCTCTAGACACTGCTGTCCTCTGTATAGACTCTGTACACTTAGTCTCTCTCTCTCTCTCTCTCTCTCTCTCTCTATATATATATATATATATATATATATATATATATGATATTACCTATAACAAAATATCTTTTCCTCAGTAATAATTAACCTTATCCTATTCTAACACTTTCATTTTATTTCATTTTATTTTATTTTGTAAGGAAAGTGAGTGAGTGACACAGAGAGAGAGAGAGAGAGAGAGAGAGAGAAATGAGAATAGGCATGCCAGGCCTCCTGCCGCTACAAACAAACATGCAAGCACCTTAACTGCTAAGCCATCTCTCCCACTTCCAATCTCCTTCTCCTCCTCCTCCTCCTTCCTTCCTCTTCTTCCTCCTCCTCCTCCTCCTCTCCTCCCTCCTCCTCCTCCTCCTCCTCCTCCTCCTTCCTCCTTCTTCTTCTTCTTCTTCTTCTTCTTAGATAGGGTCTCATGTCGCCCAGACTGGCCTCAAACTCAATATGTAGCGGAGGATGACCTTGAACTCCTGATCTTCCTGCCTCAACCTCCTAAGTGTTGGGTTTATAGTCATGGACCACTACATCTGGCTCCATCAGGATTTAATGTTCCCTTAGAAACAACCCGGAGGTCACAGGACTATAAGAGGAAGCATTTCATTCTCATACAGGTGTGTGTTGCGTGTGTGTCCGTGTGAGGGGTGAGAGTCCTGTGTGCCCATCCTTCCTCTAGAGTCATCGTGTCCTGATTTAGGATGGTGAGGGAGCACACAGGACAACACGTGTGTGAGTGCGGATGAACTGTAAGCCGAGGGACAGAAAAGCCGACCTCATTACCCTAGAAGAAGTGCAGGGCTCCACTACACAGGGCTCGAGTGCACGGAGAGGGCATGGAGAGGCTTATTACTGTAGCTACTAATGCAATCCACATGATGAAGCTTTTTTTTTTTTTGAGGTAGGGTCTCACTCTAGCCCAGGCTATGAAGCGTCAGGGTGACCTTGAACTCATGGTGAGCCTTCTACCTCTGCCTCCTGAGTGCTGGGATTAAAGGTGTGTGCCACCATGCCCGGCCCGAAGCTCATTTTTGATGCCAGATTTACAGGAATGTTTGCGAGTGTATTTACC